>BSBM01000799.1:3800000-4400000 GCA_027924585.1 Larix kaempferi | reverse complement strand
GCTAAATTGGTAGCAAAACATGGTGCTAATGTTGACATAAATAGAGATGCAAAACTAGGCGTTAAAAATGATGCAACACTTGATGCAAATGAGGAAGCCAAACACGGCGTTGATATGGTTGCAAAATAAGATGTTACTTTGGATGCAAAACATGGAATTGCATAGGAAACAAAATATGGTGCAACAATAAAAGAAAAAAATGGCACCAATTTGGTAGTAAAACACGATGCAAAAAAAGAAGAAAAAAGTGGTGCAAAATTAGAAGCGAAAATTGGTGCATATTGGAAGTAAAACGCGGTGCAAAATGGGATGCTAAAGTGGTAGCACATATGGATGCTAATTTGGATGCAAATATGGCGCAAATGTAGATGCAAACATAAATGCTAACATGACGCTTTTAAGGATGCAAATAGGGCGCTAATAGGGACGTCATTTAGGAATTAAAAGAGGACAATCTCTAGGAAGCAAAATATGATGTTATTTAGGAAGCAAACCTCGACGTCGTTTAGGAAGCAAAATTGGACGCTATTCTGGAAGCTAAAAAATGGGCGATATTTTAGACATCAGAAAGGATGTTATTTAGGAAGCAAAAAAAGACGCTATTTTAGACTCATTAAGTTTTGTCCATGACGCATCCCATTTAGCGTCTACTTCGACCACTCAATGATAAAAAGAATTACACTTAAAAGAAACGCTAAATGGGACACTAATTCCAGTATTTGTTGTAGTGTATCCCTCAGGCTCACTCACCGACCTGGTTCATAGCCAATCAAAGTATTCATCACACAGTGGGTTTTTCAAGCAAGTTGGGAGGCAGAGACTAAGTTCACCAACTCCTTGAGCTTAACCATAGAGATACAAGCATATCCCCTTGGCTTCAGACAACCCAGGCACCCCCATCACCTCCATCTCATCCTGAGTAAGTTCCCCTTCTCTGCTACACAATCCCTCAAGCGCCCCTTCCCTCAGCACTGACTTGACAGGTATGGTTGGTCCTGACTTCTAAACCAATGGTTACTTGAGCCTTCGATGTATCCACTATCGGCCTCTAAACAGGGTTTTCTAGGTAATACTTGGCTCTGCGATTTGTGCCTCCACAGATTCACGACCTCCTCCTTCACCCACTTTCTCTAGCCAAACAACTCTATGCTGCAGCTGGGTTCTTGACCGCCAACATAGGGTTTCTTCCTCACCGTTCCTGCGCATTCCCCACTTGGCTCTCCTATCGTTGTGTTAGGGTTCAACTGAGGCTTCCCCCCCCACTCAACTACGATCTCAGAATGGGGAGTACAAACTTCCAGGAGGTGGAGTCATGTGCGGTTCAAGGCAGCAGTGCTCCATACCCTTCCATCCATCCCTTTCGGGGTTTCCCATACTCCACGAACTCCTGCACAACATCCTTCACCCACTTCCTTACAGTAGCATTCAAGGATGTCTAGGACAGGTCATAGGGGTTCTCTAGGTGACAAATGGAAACCTAGGGTTCCGTCCCACACCCCCTCACCACCCTAGTGGATACATAGTTCCCCTCATTTTGTTGCATCCATAGTCATCCCTCAGCATTTTATTTACATGGTGTTACTTACATCATTTACAATCTACCTCATGGCTTAACAGCTCATGGATAGTGAAACTGCCAAATACTTTCCCATGCAACTAAAACCTGAACATCCACTAATGGGGCCTTGGCCTTGAGCTCCACACTAGGGTGACACACATTGCATACAATATTTATATTGAGGCCAATAACCATAAGGGTCAAGATAGGAGTATTACAACTCCCCCTCCATTAAAATAACATTGTCCTCGGTGTTCCAATACTTAGGACTACATTTACAATTTATACATGTCCAAAATTTGCAAAAATGTTGCAGGTCTGCCCCTGCATCCCATTCCTTACTTGGAACTTCCAGGACCAAGTCCTTTGTCTTCCACAAGCTGCTCCTGTTGGCTTTGATATCCTTGCTGCTCCATAATCCTGGAAACTCCGTGGTTGCTATCTTCCTTGATGCTTCTCATTAGGCAGTCTCGGTGGCAATTCCCTCCTCCACATTGCCAACATTTCTTATGTTGCTTTACCTTTACCTGCTCAACTTATTTGGAGTCTTCCTACATGGAACGTTTTTTAGTGGTCTGATAAGATGAATGCTTCTTCATTGATCCACTTTCCTTCCCACTATTGATGTGCTCTAGAATGCGTCCTACCTTCCTTTGTAGGAAAACAAAATCCCGCAAGGCCCCGTGGTTCATCTCATTCAGTTGCTCCTATATCTTGAGCATTTCTCCAAGATTTTCTTGGGTCTTGGAAATTGTTTGAAGAATATTTTCAGCCAAATATAATAGCGTTTGGTCTGCTTCCATGGTCAATGTGCACAACTGCCTCTCACTTTGCTCACAAGCAACACTTGCTTTGTAACAACTGCAACAAATTAACTTCAATTTCTCACATGTGAAAGACATCATTGTGATTATGTTGGACCAAGCATAACATAACATTAAAATTAGTCAATTAACTTCCCAATTGACATGAAGGCCCATGATTTGTCCATCATAATTTAACACTTTCCATGCTTTCCCAACATACACATGAACTCCTTCATGTTCATCCTTTCACAGGAAATTCATTAATTCAACATTCACAATTATTTCAAGCAATTAACAGAATCATTTCATGTCATGACATGCATCAAACAATTTTCTGTTTTTTTATAAATGCATCAATAGAAAGGAAAGAGAGAGCAATATGAGTTTTCTCCTCTTAATCTTGTTCCAATTCGGAACCACATCACCACTGTGGTTTTCATGCTATTAGCCTCTTTCACTTCAACGTGAATGCTTGATTTTCCCTCTCTTGGCTATGCCACTTAGTGTCTAAGGTCTATATCGGGCCTCTCATCTAGGGAACTCTTTCCCATGATTTCCCATAGAACCTTTGGATGTTAGGATCCACACAAGTCCACTAGCACCATCATTCATTTCTGCTCATGTTGAGCTCTTCTAGGATAGCCACATGTCCCCATGCATTCTCCGAATGCTTTCATAGTTCTTGCTTTCCTGTAATGACCAAAGTTTCCAACAAAAAAACAACAGTGTATCAGCTTATCTATTAAAAGATTTATACCTGAAATCTTCATTATTCCAAACAAGAAATAAATGAAGTTGAATACTTATCTGTATTGGACATTTCCTATTTGGTCCACAGGGTCCTGCTTTAATTTACAAGCCTTGGGATCACCTATGGACTTGGATGTTTGGCCAGCACACATGTTGCTCCACAACATCAATTAGTTAATGCCCAATCAGTACACCTACACGCCGACTGGATTTACCAAGAATTTGTGGTGCCCAACCAGTCCCATACCTTGTTGTCCCTTTCCATTGCAGAGCCATCACATCTGTCTGGGTCATCAGCCAATGGAAGAAAATTGTGCCACCGACCATTATAGGTCAAGGCTCTACCATTCGTCCTTAGGCATGCATTAGCCTTTTCACACATGCCACAACCCTTCATGCAAATAGAAACCCTTCACACACACCTCAACTCCTCACCCACACAAGGATGGCATTCCTTCTCCTATGCAAACCAATGGTTCCCTCTAGGAACTCTATAGGTGACTTTCTTGACTACAAGCTAGCATGGCCCCACAATATCCACTCACACCACACAAGGATGATACCCCTTTTCCACTACACATCTCCTTGGGTATATCCATCCTTCTAGTTGTTACACCCAAAATCTACCCATCATGATATTCAGTGTATACACCCCTGAAGATATCTTGACTGAGTAATTAACCTAGGAGGATTTGTACCCAGTTGTACCAGGTTTTGAGAGGTTGTCGCAGGTTTCACTCATGCAACATGCGACATCGCAGCTTGCTTCATTGCAGGGTGCGACGAAGTCAGTTAATGAGAAAAAATAGCTTCTTCGAGGTTCTTCTCGAAACTTGTTGACTTGGGGCCTTATCCCTGACCTCTAGGGGAGTTGGTACTCGATTCCTAACACCTTGGGAGGATCCCTTATCTCTCTCCTACCATATCTCAACCTATCCTATCCATACCCTATCCACTTAGTCCTATATAAGAGAAGCTCTACCCCTCTCCAAAAGGAGGAAGTCTATGGTGTCTACATGTTGGTGAAATCACTTTTGAGAGATCCCTACTCATCCTTGAGAGACTCAAGCTTCCTTAGGAGGAAATGGAAAATGGCTTTGTTGGAGAAGGCCTGCAGCGTTAAGCCTCGGTTGTAGTTCTATATCTCTGCTATGTATTTCCCTATTTTTACAGTAATACAAATGCTTTCCACCAATATTGTTCATGTGTGTAATGATATTGAGTAGTTTACCTGCTTAACTGTTCAATTAGATCTCTTATTGTATAGATTCCCTTTACTTGTTTCTCTTGTTTCTTGTCTTGACAGGTCTTGCAACTTGGATCTGACGACTGTAAGATGTGGAGCAACATTCAGGAGAAAGGATAGCGAAGTGAAAGGCAAGAAATCTAGTACTCGATCCTTAAGTAGATCTAGGAAATGCATTCGTAGCCTTTCTTATTTGTTCTAGACTCGCATTGAGCTAGGGAGATTCGGCTCGCGTCCGCTCGAGTGGATTGTCCGATAAACAAATCTGGCGACCATACTGGGGACTCACATGTCTGATTCTGTAATTGCCTGAGAGTCATTTTCAGTTGATTGCTTGACACAAGCCTTCCATTTGTCATTTCCTTTATGATTTGATTTCACTATCAGATCTTCATCTTGAAGACTCTGATCTGCTTCCTCTGAGTTTATACAACTCATTTTCAAACCATTCCATGGTTCATTGTCGGGAGATCTGATTCATTTTTGAATTTAGACTTCGTCTGTCGCACCTGGTTAGTGGAAACATAGCAACACTGTGTCATTTCTGGACTCTGTTCTTTACCTGTTAGTCACTGGTCGCATCCTTTTCATTGGTATACTGCGACGTCGTCACACTTCCCGCATTGGTGAACTGCGACGTCGCATTGTGTACAAGCACAGAGTGCGCCAATTTGTCAAAATTTGGCATGCAGGCATCCCCTCTCCATTTTCCAATTCTGAACTTTGGTTTGCTGTATGAACTCCCTCTGTGCTGCAAGATCCAGCTAGAGATCCCATTCCTTTATTCATGTATTGAGTGTTTGGTTTTGTTTGGATTGATTTTGGGTTATGTTTTGGACAAGTCTAAGGACCGGTAGTGGTGGGTACTCTTCTCTCCTCCACCTTCATCCGCTCACCCTTGCATTCCCTTCCTTCCATTCCTAATCTGATCATTACATTAGATCAGCTTCCAGACCTCGTTTACATTATTTTTTGAGCTTTGCTTGCTTGGTTTGCTTGCTATTGCTTGATTTTGAGTTAAGTGTGTCTTTCAGCTTAACTGAGTGCTTGTCTTTTCTTGAGTTTTCTGAGTATTGATTGCTGCAAGTAGTGCTTTCTTTTCAGTCGTTTAGATCTGAAAGCTCAATTGTTATCAAGTTTTTTCTTTGATGCATCTATCGAAAAGTTAAAAAGTGCTTCTTTCCCATCATTTCTTGAGTTTTTTTGAAAGAAAAACGTTCTTGCATTGGAATGTTTCATTTATCAATCTTTTGGAAAATTGAATGAATGTATGATCATTTGTGTTTTTCTTGAAATATGAATCGCTCATCTTCTTGAAGGACTCAATCTACACTTCCAATTTTGCAAAAGTATTTCCATGCTAGGGAAAGATAGGTGCATTTTTTATTTTTCATTGTTTTTAGGCCATTGAAAGTGAAATTGAAAAACTTGCATATTCCGTCTCAGAATCCTCTCTTTTCATTACCTAGTGTCGTTTTGATTTGAAAAGAAAAATAAAAGGAAAAATGTTGTGATTTGGATAGTAGTGTTGTGATTTTTTTTGTGTTTCGTTGAAAAATGAAAAGAGTACTTTCATAGTCAAGCTTGTTTGAATTGGGAATTGTTGCATTGTGTTGTTTTGGCAATCGTGTCGGAAAGAAAAAGATTTCTCCTTCCCATAGCTAGAATTCATTGAAAGAAAAGAATATTTCATGCATGTAGCTAAGACTTGCATTATGATTTCGATTATGTACTCACCTCATGCATTCACCTAACCGTCCAAGATAAAATTAACGGTAGAACTAGGTAAAATTTTTAGCAACTTGTGTGTAAGTTAGAGACGTGTTCCGGCGTCGTTAAGCATGGCAGTTGTCGTTATTTTCCAGCACTGTATCTCGAGGGTATTGTAGTCTTCCACGTACTTATCAGTATATCGAGCTCCTTCACATACCCACCAAGTACCATAATCCGTACTTGGCATATATCGAAGGGTGTATCACATACTGGGTAGTATATCGGAACGTCTCTTGCCGAACGGTTGTGCATTAGACAGCACCACTACGGATTTGAGCTCCCACGTACCTTGCATATATCGGGAGACACCATTAGGATTCCTGAAACCAACTGAGTTAACCATTTGGCTGTCTTGGCAAAGCAATACACCGAGAACATCACTCAGGGAGATTAGCATGCACGTACTGTCTAGGTAATCGGGTATGTAGGAAAGGGTACGGTCCCAATCCTCCTTGTCGCGTCATATTGTTGGAACCTGCAGTATATCACGGTTTGCGATGCCTTGATAATCCCGTGAGGTTCCAGACTTTTGAATCCACTCTGTCACATAAGTTTGCTTATTGCCTTAGTTTGAGTAGGTTTTTTGGACTGCTTTTCTTTTTAGCTTACTCTTAGGAGAAACGCTGTTTTAGCCACTCTAGCTGACTTTCCTGACGCTCTGGAGGATTTTCCCTAGAGAAGATCCCGTAGGATCTTAAGCTTATCACCTGAATATCCCCTTAATCTAGAGGTTATTTTGAGGGTAAGAATGGATCAACGTAACATGGTCATAATCACTGAAGTGTAAAACCCCACTCTGAACGTTGGAGAACTTTTGTTTCCACAAACTCCTCCGGATTCACCTGCCTCTCATCCCGCGTAGGATGAAGGAGAAAAAATCCCCACTTCGCAAGACCTTTCTCTCGTCATCCTGGGAGAACATGGATCGTTGGAATGGATAAAGCGACCCCAGGATGACCCTACAATAGCTGTTGGTCCTTTAGCAACTTACTGGACATCTTCTACTGGTCACCCAGTAGCTCATTTTGCCATCACATCACCACCCAACTGGACTACTCCAGAGCTCTCTAGACCCTCCTACATGCCTGACCCCGCTGAAATATTTGCACCTATTCAAGAACGCTTGGATCGGTTTCGTGTTAAGGGTAATGAACTTCGAAGACAAAGTCTCGAGCAAAGACCCGGGTATAGAGATACCTCAATTCATCCGATATCTTTTGGATTACCGGAACAATCTTCCCACCACACGACCATTAATGAGACAAGTCACCCCTCACAAGAGTCCGGTCCTGCACCTCAATTGAACCAACCGATGGAAGGACAACAGTCCAACACACCTGTTACTACCACAGTTACTTTACCAGCTTGTCCCCCACCTCAAAATTCAAGGGGAGGATATTCCATTCCCATGGATTATCTTATTGGTAATGTTATTACTACGGTAGCTAATCAACAACCTATGTTGGTTCAACCTTTGAATAGTTGTCAGCCTGTTGTGGCTGGGGGGAAACCCCCATTTCCTAACCAGAACGTAGGCGATGGAATCCCCAACGGACCTTCCGTTAGACTTCTCAACCCGCTAGACCATCCACCATGGGATTATCTCATGTTGGGGGGCCATCCAATGTAACCCTACCCTCATGGAGTCAAGCGTATCTAGGTTCTGGGCCAATCTAATCCCGGAAGCGCACCATACAAGATACCTTATCCCGAGAATCCATACACTCTATGGGGGCAACAACCTGTGTTGCAACACGGACCCCGACCAACTATCCCTCAAGCACCACCACCCCCGATCGGTCCTCCCCCACCTCCTGCTGGAGGCGGCAGGCCCTCACCTAACTTTGGTGGAGGCCCACCTCATTTTACCAACAATGTCCCTCACCCTTCCGGCGGTGGTGGGAATGGTCCACCACCCCCTCCAGGCGGAGGCGGGGGGGGACCACCCTATTATGGTGGAGGAGGACATTTCCCTTCGGGTGGTGGAGGTGGTCCACCACCCCCTCCAGGCGGAGGCGGTGGGGGACCTAATTACTATGGTGGTGGTGGTGGTGGTGGAGATCCTCATCCTTCCGGCAGCGGAGGTGGTGGGGGCCCCCATCCTTCTGGAAATGGAGGTGGTCCACCACCCCCTCTAGGTGGAGGCGGTGGTGGGCCACCTTATTACGGTTATGGACCTCCACCTCCTCCCGTTGGCAGTGGCGGACCCCCTTACGGTCCGGGCGGCACACCCCCCTATGGCCAGTTTCCTCCTGGTACACCTTACGGTCATACTGCTCCTTACACACCTTATTCGTATTATCAATATGTGTAGCCTAGTCCACAGCTGCCCTTTTTGGCTACCTTGGACCTACCTGACCTATCTCATTTAACCAACGACCCCAGTTACCATGGAACTAATTGGTCACCTATTTCGGTGAAACTTTCATCTGATATCCCGAAATTTGACGACAATCCAGGTGAAGATCCTAAAAACCACGTGATGACTTACCATTTATGGTGTTCATCTAATTCCTTAATGAACGACTCGATTTGTCTTAGATTGTTTCAAAGGACTCTCACCGATTCGGCTGCCAAGTGGTACATTGAGTTGCCACCCCACTCTTTTTCTGATTTTGGCTCTCTTGCCATGAACTTTTTGACTCATTTCCAACTGCCTATACGGTATGAAACTGGTACCGAGCTTTTAACCTCGCTCCATCAGAATACCACTACTCATATTTCTGATCATATCCATGAGTGGCGAAGGAGACGTCGTCTCATTAAAGCTCCCATTCTAGATCAACTCCTAGCAGACTCGTTTATGAAGTCACTCATCCCTATCATAGCAAGAGATGTTTCCATGCAAGGTGTTGTCACCGAAGAACAAGCCATCGCGAGTGCCCATGTACTAGACCTAGTCTACACTCAATCTGGCACTTTGTTTGATATTCTTTCTAACGCACCCCGTGACGCTAACGATCCTGCGAAACCACTTAAGGGACCCCAAGCCGATGGCATCATCAGATCCCTTCATACCCATCCTCCTCATCAAATTGTTGGTTCTTCGAACCCCCAGGGTTTGTCCCCATTACCAACACAGGCTAGTCCTAGCACCACCAAGTCATCCACTCCTGCTGCTAGTGAAGAAGTGAATTATGTCTCATCAGCTTCACCTCAGATGTCTGGCAGTAAGAAGAAAAACAAGGGAAAACCTAAGCAATCTTCTGCCCAGTAGGAACAAAAGAACACTCCTGATGACGCCAAACATAAATGGGAGCTAAAATATCCTTGTTTACTATGTGTAGATGATCACTTCTCTAAAGAGTGTCCCCATAGAGACAAAGTCCAAAATTTTCTTAGGGGTAAACCCACTCCTATAGTCCTCAATGACCTGTTTCCCGCTCAAAACCAGCAGATGATTGCTCAACCTCCTCCAGCCCAGGGGAAATCATCCAATACCATGCATGTTCTCATGGTGCGAAATGAGATGATCAATTTGAACACTCGCTTGCGATCATACGACACGGTCCCTTCAAAGGAACCTGTTGGGAGTAATGCTGAAAAAGCTTCCAACTCCTTACCTGATGTCACTGTACCATCAACTTCTTTCACCATTGAGAAGCCATTCTTCGATTTGATATTGCGACTGCCCAAGTGCACAATTAGAAAAGCTATTTTTAATCCTAATGCTCAGGCAGCCCAGAATTACAATATTATAGAAGACTTGGCACAAGCCCCTTGTGCCATGACCACACTGGAAGTTTTGTAGAATTGTCCCAATCAACACAAAACTCTCCTCGCAGCAATCGGTGCAGTTGACCCTGATTCTTCGAATACCTTCATGTTATGACTTGACCATTTCAAGCCGAGGCTTTCCCATCAGCTTGCATTTCAAGTAGCTGCAAACCTCGCTTGGAAAATTGTCCATCGTACACTTTTGGACGAAGGCACCTCTACGTCTGTCATGTCGATCGCCTGTTGGAGAGCCATCGACTCTCCTGAATTGAATCATTCTCCCACCACGTTGAAAGCATTAAACGGGCGTGGCTTTCAATCTCATGGGATCTTACAAGCTCTCGCAGTCGAGCTAGGCGGAAAGACCGTAACCATCAATGTGGAAGTGGGCTCCACCCCAATAGACTATAATCTCTTGCTTGGTCGCAATTGGTTTTACGCCATGCAGGCGGTAGCTTCTTCAGTCTTTCGGACAGTGCAATTCCCCCACCAAGGACGAATTGTTACCCTCGACTAATTAGATTTTTGCATGCCGGACACTACTACTCATCCTGGTGACCATGTTCCTTCCATTGGACAAGTGTCAAAACAGTATGAGAGTATAGGGGTTGGCCTTTTGAAAGATTAATCTCTCATGAGAATTTTTCCCATTTTGGACCCCCCTAATCATGTTGCCTCGATGAACATGATCTCCGTGGAGATTTCATCTCGCTCTACTGATACTTGGCTTGTACCGGACGAAGCCACAACACACTTGATCGGAGACGCAATGCCTCTTTCACTTGCTGAACGTATTTACAAGGCTATCCAATCAGCACCAGAGGACCACCTAACCATGGCCTCCCTATCTTGTTCTCTACAACGGACATCATCCCTACCCGACCTCTTACTTCGTACTTTTCATTCAGATGAGTCCATCATGGAAGTTATGAATGTTGATGATGGCCCGTGGGATGACCTTCACCATAGGTCCTCTTTTCTTCCACCATTGGAGTACATAGAGAACAACATTCACACCATCTTTATCCTGGATATATACCCGTTCCCTCATTCTCCCGTACTTACATGTCTTTCGGACACTGAGGGTAACTCGGCCAACATTGAGCCTACCACCCCGGTAGACATCTCGGTAAAAATGGGTGTAGTGGAATACATTCGCATAGGCCATAAGTGTTCCTCTGAAGAAATAGCTATGGGCACAGCCTTATTCAAGCGATTTCGAGACGTATTCACTTGGTCCTATGAGGAGATTCTTGGGATAGACCCCGTGATTGTTTCTCACGAAATAAAAACCTATCTCGACATCAAACCTATACGTCAAAAGTTGCGACCGGTACACCCCCGAAAGACTGCAGCGATCAAGGCAGAGATTGAAAAACTCTTAAAAGCTGGTTTCATTTATCCTGTCCCATTGATGGATTGGGTCTCAAACGTTGTCCTTGTGAACAAAAAGCAGGGCACCATTCGCGTCTGTGTCGATTATTGGGACCTTAAAAAGGCTTGTCCAAAGGACAATTACCCGACCCCATTCATTGACCAGATTATCGACAATTGTGTCGGAAGTGTCATCTTTTCATTCATGGATGGCTTTTCTGGTTACAACTAGATTGAGATCAACCCAGCCGACCAACATAAGATGGATTTCATCTGTCCTTGGGGGACGTTTTCGTATCGCAAACTCCCGTTTGGCCTTAAAAATGATGGCGCCACGTTCCAGCGAGCCATGTCATATGCCTTCCATGATATTAAGGACTTTTTGGAACCTTACTTGGACGATCTCCCAACTCATTCAAAGCAGTGTGAGTTCCACATGGATCATCTGATGGCCATTTTCCTCAGATGCAGACGGTACAACATCCGCATGAATCCTCACAAGTGTATCTTTTGCGTTGAGTCCAGACGCCTCTTAGGATTTATAGTCTCAAAGGATGGGATCTGCATTGATCCCTTAAAGGTGGAGGCCATTGTCAACCTCCCACCTCCCACCACTGTGACAAAACTTCAAAGTCTCCAAGGGAAGGCGACTTATTTAAGACGTTTTGTTTGTAACTTCGCGGAAAATACTAAGGGGTATATGAGATTGCTTAAGAAGGATGTTCCATTCATTTGGGACGATCAAGCGCATAAATATTTTGACAGCATCAAACATGCCATCACGCATGCCCCTGTAATCCAACCGCCAAATTATTTCCGAGATTACATCTTATATCTCGCCGCTTCTGCTACCACTATCGCCATGGTTTTGGTAGAGGAATATCAAAACGCCTAGGAACATGTAATATACTATGCAAGTAAAGGTCTCAGTGACACTGAAACTAGATATTCACATGTTGAAAAACTCGCTTTCGCGGCGGCCATCGTCGTCCAAAAGTTCCGCCACTATATCTTGCTCCGTGCCACCACTGTCATCACAGACTCAAACCCCATGTACCACGTACTCACATGTCAGGTGCTTGGGGGAAAGTACTCATGCTGGATTGTGATACTGCAAGAATTCAACCTTCTTTTTGAGAAAGCCAAGTCCAAAAAATCCCTGGTGTTTGCTGAGCTTATTTGTGACCTTCCTCGTTCTGATGTAGAAGTTGAGCACAATGACTCTTTTCTAGGCGAATCATTGTTTCTCATCAGTACGATTGATCCGTGGTATGGAGATATTTTATTATATCTCCAAACCCAATGCTTCAACCCTCAACTATCATGCGACGACCTTCGTAGAATACATTACCATGCGAAGTATTATCTGAACATCAATGATACTTTGTACCGTTGTGGCGTTGATTCCATTCTTCGACGTTGTCTAACTTACGATGAGGCTGAACGCATTCTGAATGACTGTCACGCTGGGGCGTGTGGCGGTCACCTCTCTGGGATGGCTACAGCCCAGAAGATTTTATGCCCAGGATATTATTGGCCTACTATCTTCAAAGATTGTATTGAGGCCGTGAAAAGATGTCCTCCATGCCAACACTTCCATATGAAGAAGCGCACCCATCCTGCCCCGTTACACTCGGTTATTGCCATGGGCCCCTTTGCAAAATGGGGCATCGATTTTATGCATTATAAGCCTACCTCGGCCGGGGGGCATAGTTACATTATTGTAGTTGTGGATTACTTCGCAAAGTGGGCCGAGGCAATGCCTACATACCAAAACAACGGCAGAACCGCCACACTCTTCATGTTCAATCATGTAATAGTGCGTTTTGGAGTTCCTCAAGCTATAGTTACTGATCATGGTTCTCACTTTCAGAACCATATGGTTGATGAAATGAGCGATAGATTGGGTTTTTGACATGAAAACTCAACACCTTACTACCCGCAATCCAATGGACAGGCCGAGTCCATTAACAAGGTCTTGAAATCTATGGTCCAACGGATGGTAGGTACGCATAAGTGCAACTGGAATAATATTCTCTTTTCAACATTATGGGCCTACAAAACTTCCGTTAAAACTGCCACAGGGTTCACTCCTTTCCAATTGGTGTATGGATTGGAGGCTATCCTGCCTATAGAGTGCGAAATTACGTCTCTACAACTCGTTGTCGAACTTCTTCCTAACACTACTGCCGAGGAAGAACGTTTCCTGTACTTAGAAAAACATGACGAGTCTCGCCAAGATGCTGCTATTGCTAATGAAGCACACAAGAAATGCATCAAAGCTCAATATGACAAGTCAGTTGAACCCCGTATCTTCAACGAGGGTGACCTAGTCCTCACATATGACCAGAAGCATGACAAACTAGGAGCAACAAAGTTCGAGTCCATGTGGCACGGACCTTACATCGTCAAACGTGTTTTGGAAAAGGGAGCTTACGAGCTTGAAGATTATGACGAAATATCTTTGGGTGAACCCAGTAATGGGATTTACCTGAAGAAGTACTATGCATGGTCCTCTCATGCATAGATTTTCTTGTATATACTATACATGGCGTGCTTGCGTGTTTTTGTGTGGTGTGACGCACTTGTTTTTTAGTGTCTTTAGATCTTGTTTTTGCTTCTCATACCATGTTATGTCTGCGTGTGCAGATGGAAACGTGCTATGGATTCGCGGATGGCGCCAGCCAGCATAACTGTAACCTTGCCTCGGCAGCCTGGGTACTGTATTCCCCAACAGGTGAGCTCATCAGTTCAAGAGGAAGTTGCCATGGATTCGCAACCAATAATTCCGCAGAGTATCTGTCGGTAGTTGGAACCTTAACCGATGCAATTTCCTTGGGTATGAACTGCATTGTCATCCACATGGATTCTCAACTGGTGGTTTCCCATCTTAATTGGGTTTACGCTATCCGTGATCCTACCCCACTCTATGTCTTTAGACCGGTTCGTCTCTTGGAAAGGTTGTTTGAAACCATTCAATACCTTCACATTCCACGAGAGTTAAACACAGTTGTTGACTCGATGGCCAACTTCATTCTAGATTGGTACATCGCACACACATGATACCCATAACATGTAAAAGCATTCACAACATGTAAATAATGCATTGTATAGAAGCAAGCATATAAACAAGATCACATCATTATTTTTTGAAACACATAATTTATAAATCGCCGGACTGTCTGTATATATATATAATCTCAAAAAGGAAGTGCTGATACAAAAAACTGAAGCTTCGCAGCTTTCAGTAGTACAAAATCTAAGGCCTCTAAGTTCTCAGTACACACATAATGATAGCATGTGGCCTATCGCCTGGCCTGTACAACCCTAGGTGGTCTAGCAGCCCTAGCCGGCTGAGTATGTAAACAATCCACTAATCTCGCAACCTTGCGAAGCAGTGCATTGAAGCGCGCAGTCGCTCCAATTGTGTGCACCTGCATGGGTCGTGACACCTCATCTACCATTGGCTCACGGAACAGCCAGTGTCAACCCACTCAGGTTGGCATAGACTCTGTCCATATCCACGATGGAAGCATGCACAGCTGGATCCACCATTGCTCCCTCTCCTCTCTCTCTCCTAGCTAGAAGAGAGGTCCCCACTGGTCGTATAGGCCCCACATCTGCACACACATGTTGTTCACCTATCAACACTATATAAAAAAAAATCATAAATGCACAAAAATTTAAAAGTTTAAGGGTCGTTTGTTCTTACCGAGGTCTCCCCATGCTACTCCCTCAGGCAGCGACAAGTCTGGGTCATCTGTGAAGTCGGTGCCACTATATGGAAAGTCCTCCACCACCAGTAACTGGCCTTCCAGCCAAGTGAAGAACTCAGGAGGGAATCCAATGATAGGACCCCCACCATGCCGAGCCATTACATTGGTCCACCTGGCCATGTGTGGATCTTTGAGGTCCCTATCCTCTAGTGGTACCTGAGGACGCAAAAGGGGAACCCGTTCCAGCAAGAATGAGATCACTATAGAACCATAGCCGAACTGTTTGAGCTCTCCCTGCCGACACTTTGTCAGCTGAGCTCGCATGTTTGCAAGGACCCCCTCGCACGAGTTGAAGATCTTTGGAGACAAACAGTCCTCCGCATAAAGCATCTGTGCTCTGGTGGCTAGGTGAGGAGCTTGAATCCCCGCCATCCTCGTAATGGTGAATAAAATGGCCCGCCATGAGCGCTCCCGTACATCTTTAATGCAAATCTTCCCGCTAGATGCACGGGTGTTGGGACCATAATGCTGTCAGATCAAATCTTCACAATTCGATCACTCCCACGTGATCCAGTGAGTGTCACATTGTCCCCCCTTCGGGACAAACCAGTCAGAAAATAGATGTCCTCGACATCTATGTGAAACTCATTCTCACCAATCAGGAAGTGCTGCTGGGCCGCATCCCAACATTGGAGCATAGGGTTCAGTCATGGATGTTGGGATCTCATCCCCTGAATGTGGAAGAACTTGAGAAGCCCACAGTTTCTCAAAGCTTCCACACAATGTGGATCGTTTGCAGCTTGTTCATCATCTAATTCATGTTCCCTTTCCCAGCATTGCAAAACCATTTTGGATGCTTGGAACCTGTCAATAGGAAGTTTTTAACAATGTTATGACTTGCTTCACCCACTGGAAGTCTTTCTTTTGAGTTTTGTTTGAGTTTGGGGATGGACATCGCCATCATTGCACCCCGTTTTTGCAAACAGGGCGACACCGTCGCAGTCCATGTATATTCCATTTACGATGACTCGGTCTCATCGCAGTTCCCGAAAGGGCCAACTGCGACGATCCGAGGGCGCAATGGCCCTTCCCAAAACAAGCCAAAACCCAAAAAAATGTCTGAAAATCAAAATTGTAAACCACTACGATTTTGCTGGTTCAAGTTTAGGGTTACCTGTTCCTGACGGCATGTGAAATGGCTGATCGTATCTCCCGAAATCAACAAGTGAAGATCTGGCAGCAAATGGCACTATTCCTCCCAAATTTGGCAAATAGAACAATGGTGACTATATTTGGTTTTTATTTCTATTTATAAAACAAAACGAAATATTCCTTTTTCAAATATTTGATGCCGTTATGCTATTTGCTATAGTTTGGATCAATTTTATTGTATTTGAACATTCAGTTGACTATTTGACCTAGTTTCCGAGTGTGTAGGAGTTGTGAAGTGCCTTTCTACACCATTTTCATATTGGAGCGGTCATATCAGGTATGAACACCCCTTGTGAGTTTTTGTCGTTTACCCATTTTTTCATAGATTGCAATTAATGAGCTTACTCTTTGTTCTTTCTCGTGCTCTTGAAACTATGAGAATACGTTACTGAGTTATGATTTATCAATTTTCTGGGCTCGTTAAACTACTACGGAAAAAGAGCCCCCCAGAGTCTACCTTTAAGCCCTTTTCAGGCTCTCAAAATACAAAAAATATTGCCAAGCGAACTTGTCGCGTTTACGCTTGTAAAAGAATTTGAATGGTCGTCTTCCAGGTGATAGTTTACCCCTTTTTCGGACTAGGGGGAACTAGTTACGAAAAAGGTATACTCTAGCCAATCATGACTGGAGGAGTCCTCTCCCGCGTTGTTTTACCCTTTTTCGGGCGATGAGGCTAACTTTACGAAAAAGGACCGTTGGAGTCTTCTTTAGATCTTTTCAGACTCTCTAAACATGAAATGACGACCGAGTTTACCTTCTATGGACTCGTTAAACTCTTACATTGAAGGGCCCACCATGGGACAAACCCCTCCTATCCCAAGTTCGAAAAATATTTGGGATTGGACTCATCTATGAGATGAGCTATAGCGAGCATCTGGTTACCCTCATCAAGCTCATAAAAAACACATGAGGCACTCATCGTTCATGATAGGGAAAAAGGAAAGCTTTTGTGTTACGTACCTTGTTAGTGGCAGTATGTAGTCGTTCTTGAACATGGCACTCATATGTATTTGCATACAGCACTTGGATCATCCGTTTGTCCTCGAGTTCTGCTTATTTTCTGAGTCTTGTTACTCCTTTGAATCATTCAAAGAAAGCTTCCATCATCAGTCGCGTTAGGAATTTGTGTCGCACTCGTCATGTCAATACTGCCAAGTCATGCCATGCCCATGTTCAAGAATATGTCTATAATTTATCATCTACAGTCAATACACCCGCCATCATGTCAGTCTCCTCTGATTCAGTCTTGCATGTTACTGTACCATCCGATCTACTCTATACATTTTTGTCATGTTTCGTGTCGATTGATGGGGGATTCATCATGGCCCTCCTTCGACGGATTCATCCTTGTCGACTTCGACTCATCATCCGAGGATTGAATCTAGAAACCAATCAAGTACCTTGGCCCTACATGCCTCAATGGCAGGTTACCTCACTTTCAACAGGAGTTTACATAATTGACTCTTGATTGAAAGACTTCGTCTTGCGTTCGACTTCAACTCATTTATTCACGCTCGATGATATGTACTGTGATACCTTAGGAATCATTGACATCAATGGTGATCTCCCTCGCGCTTGTTAATGGTTTACATCAATGGCCAGTAATCAAGTGGTTTCTACCATGTTCGACATCAAGAAATTTGTAATCACATGGATAGATTCGTATCATTGCGGGTTAAGCTTGAAGACCCTGGGAAGTCATGTTTTACCCAAGTTGCGATGGAGTTTTTATTGAGTTATATCACATGGATCCACATTTTTATTGGTCATGGCTGTGTTATCATCTCATCATGGATCTATACTTGTGTCTAGTAGCCATGATTGTGTTTAGTCGGTCATGAATACCATGGATTTGCATTGTATTGGTCGACAGCCATGTTGTACTTCATATGAGATTGTCAGTTCAGAGTCACTTGTACTGCAGCAGTGTCCTTCGTCCGACAAGTCTATTGCCATTTCTTCTATCAAAGCACTCCACCTGTCTATCTTCAACAACTTCATGCTTTGGTGGGCATTCTGTTACACCCAAAATTTACCCATCATGAGATTCAGTGTATACACCCCTGAAGATATCTTGACTGAGTAATTAACCTGGGAGGATTTGTACCCAGTTGTACCAGGTTTTGAGAGGTTGTCACAGGTTGCACTCATGCAACATGCGACGTCGCAGCTTGCTTCATTGCAGGGTGCGACGAAGTTAGTTAATGGGAAAAAATAGCTTCTTCGAGGTTCTTCTCGAAACTTGCTTACTTGGGGCCTTATCCCTGATCTCTAGGGGAGTTGGTACTCGATTCCTAACACCTTGGGAGGATCCCCTATCTCTCTCCTACCATATCTCAACCTATCCTATCCATACCCTATCCACTTAGTCCTATATAAGAGAATCTCTACCCCTCTCCAAAAGGAGGAAGTCTATGGTGTCTGCATGCTGGTGAAATCACTCTTGAGAGATCCCTACTCATCCTTGAGAGACTCAAGCTTCCTTAGGAGGAAATGGCAAATGGCTTTGTTGGAGAAGGGCTACAACGTTAAGCCTCAGTTGTATTTCTATATCTCTGCTATGTATTTCCCTATTTTTATAGTAATACAAATGCTTTCCACCAATATTGTTCATGTGTGTAATGATATTGAATAGTTTACTTGCTTAACTGTTCACTTAGATCTCTTATTGTATAGATTCCCTTTACTTGTTTCTCTTGTTTCTTGTCTTGACAGGTCTTGCAACTTGGGTCTGACGACCGTGAGACGTGGAGCAGCATTCAGGAGAAAGGATAGCGAAGTGAAAGGTAAGACATCTAGTACTCGATCCTTAAGTAGATCTAGGAAAAGCATTCGTAGCCTGTCTTATTTTTTCTAGACTCGCATTGAGCTAGGGAGATCCGGCTCGCGTCCGCTCGAGTGGATTGTCCGATAAACACTAGTGTTCTTTAGTGTGAGCGTAGAAAGGTTACCAATTCCCATACAGTCCTTCTGAGGACCCTTTCTTTATTTTGCTTCTTTAATGTGCGCACCAAATTGCATATGTTTAAGCTGACAACACAAGATGGATAAGCAAGTTCATCAGTATTGTTTCTCCAAAATTGTAAACATGTTTCATAACATTCACTATCAAATATTGAAACACCAGGAATGCGTCCATTCCCTTAGGGCGTAATCAATATTGACAACCCTAATAACCCAACACCAAAAAAGTGTGCACCCCTTTCAGATGTGAGCCATATAGTCCCTACTCATACTCAAGCAGTCTGCCATAATGGAAATAATAAACATTCTTTGCATATTAACTCTAGTAGCTGGATAGGTAAATTCTTAGCTAGTGTTACAGAACACTTATCCATTTGCATATGTAGTTTCTCTTCACTTGTGAGGAATGGGGGCTCCCTTCTCTGAGTTGACAGTCCCTCAGTTTTCCATCCCATTTCCTTTTTATATTCTGTAACCCACACATGTCTTCCTGACATAATATTTACCATCTCACTCGCATGGTTTACCACATGCAGTCCAATTGAGACATTATCAAGGTTCACAATGTCATTTCACTGAAACCCATTTCCAAAGCATGGGATCCTTCCCATGAAGTTTTGATTCTACAGGCAATCACACATGGTCTTCCTGCAATGTGTCTTCCTGGAACACTTATCAAATAGCCAAACAATCATCATCATTTAATAATCAAATTCAAACCTGATTTCCATAATCAGTCAATGGCATTAAGAATTAAATTCAAACATGAATTTACAATTTGTCCCCTACAGAAATTAATTTGTTTAACCATAAAGCCACCCTCATATTGTTTGGCTTCTACAAGTGGCATCAATCTTCCCATTATGGATTTATGTTTTCTATCATACATGAACATCCACCTACCACATGTCCTCCCGACACAATTTTATACAAGCCAAACAGTCATTAGTAATTATCAGCAAAATCACAAATCTGTTCATGCCAAAAATCAGATTTCGCATTATCCATGCAATTAGCTTAAAAATTTAAATGCATCCATATCATTTTTATGTAACTCTATCCTTCCAATAGAGAACTCTGGTAGTCCTCTCATCATGACCACATTTGTACAATCTTCTCCTGCATTCCCAACAACTCATGAAATGATCTCATAATTACCACTAATTCATCATTTCATCTATTATTTATTTTCAATGAACATACATCACAACCATGCATTCACACAATGCATAACCACAATATTTACACAATCCTTTAATGCATATTGATCCATGCATACTATGCTATCATGTCATGCATTTTACCATAACAGGACCATAAGTCCTCACTTGCTCTGGGAACTCATGACCCACATATACCAATGAAATGATATAATTTCATTTGAATTCATTCTAATATTTAAACAGTCAAATGGCAGAGGGTTCCTTTCCCTTACTACCCCATACCTCACCATACCATGGTGGTATGACATTCGCACAATGCATTCCACCCTACAAGTGTACCATCTTATGATTATAAAATGTGGTTCAAGGGATTCTTACCCAATCCCTTTCCAACACTTGTATAATTAGCACAAACAAAACATACTTGCATGGTTCCCATTAGCATTCTTGATGTTACATGATCAGCTTGGTGTCTTACCAAGGACTACACAGTCCTTTCACCAATCCTCATGATCATAGATCTGCTGCACCAACCTTTCTTCATAAGGTTGTTGGTCACATGCAATAGCATCATCAACATCTTCAGTCATGCTTCTGATGTCTTTGGTCTCTCCATCCAATACCGATTATTAATCACATTAATTATCATTAGTGACTTATTGCATATGTAAAACTCACTATTTTACCAACATGCAATCTCACACCCATGCACAACACATTCACATGCACTATGCAACGTCTATTAATGTGCCCTCTAGTGCATATTCATTTCATCTACATAATCTCTTGCATACTCAACATCCTCATGCTATAATTTTCTGTACATAAAACTCAGAAATTATAATTATATCAGCAAGAGAAGAGTTTAAGGGTCCTTCCCTTTCAAATTCCTTAGCCAACATGGGATTGCCTCTCCCCCACAGTTGGTCCGCTTGTAATGCCTTTCCATCCTTCTATAGTTTATTTTGAATGCTGCAATAGCTTCGTTGCACTCGGTTCATATGCTTGCAACTCATGCTTTTCCCCCAAATCAACCCCAGTGTTGTAACTGAAGCTCTGATACCACTTTGTAACGTCCCCATATCACCTCAGTGTCCTTTGGAGGCGATGGGAGACCCTGATACTCTTTTTTTCTTCCAATGTTTCCATCACGTACCCTTTCGCAATTATTCTCGGGTCTGCAATCTACAATCTGCAATTGTGTCTTTCCGCGATCCGCAATCCACATTGTGTCTCTCCGCAATCTGTAATTGCGCCTTTTCGCAATCCGCAATTGTGCATTTCAGCAATCCGCAATTGTGCCTTTCCGCAATCTGCAATCCGCATTGTGTCTCTCCGCAATCTGCGATCCACAATTGCGTCTTTCCACAATCCGTACTTGCGCGACCCAAAATCCGCAATTTGCATTGCATCTCTTCGCAATCTGCATTGCGTCTCTTCGCAATCCGCAATTGCATCTTTCTGCAATCCGCAATCCGCATTGTGGAAGTCGGAAATGTGGAAGTCCAACTTCAACCTTCCGAAAAACTTCCACTTCTACAATCCGCAATCCGCATTGCAGAAGTCCAACTTCAACCTTCCGTAAAACTTCCCCTTCCGCAATCCGCAATCCGCATTGCGGATGTGGAACTGCGGAAGCACCTTTTCTGCTCCTGCAACTCACCAATGCAAAATTTTGGGAGGCATAACTTCCTCGTCCCTGATCCAAATGAAATAAGGTTGGTACCATTGGAAATCTCTTGGAGATCTCTATCCAATGGTGCAACTTTGACTCCAAAACGAGGTTTCTAACCCCATCATTTTTCCAACTAAACATTATGTTCACAAATCCACCTTGAATGACATTAACCTTCTTCCTACCAAGTCTTTTCTCCTTCATATGGTCCACAAGGGTGCCTATGTCAGATATATGGATCTAACTAAACTAGCTTACCTAGTTATGCAAACAATAACATATCACAGTAAATAAGAAAAAACATAGAACAAGAGAAAAGAATACACTAGATATGCGTGGTTCACCCAATTGGGCTACGTCCACGGGAATGTAGTCTTCTATTTTCTCTAGAATATCTCCTCCAAGCTTACAGAGAGCAATGCCAATAACCCCAATACAATATGATCCACAATGGATGAATGATTCACAAATGAATGATCCTCACAAAAGGATAAATGAGAGACTCCCTTGACTCTATTATATACCAAGAGATGAGGAGGAATTACTCTCACATATTACATGTGGGATAATATAATTCTCCATAATAACATCTCTTTATATAATAATGAATATCAAGAGTATATTTTACCATAATGAATATGGGATAAATGTATTACTCTTTTACATAAGATTGTGGATATCTTCCGACATAATACAAAGACATTATTACCTTCCAAGGAATATAAAATATTCCAACACTCCCCCTTAATAATGGCTGGGAGAAAATCCCACTAACTAAGGAAGGAAGGAGTCATTACTACTCCCCCTTTATGACAACTTCCAGAAGAACCAAAGCTGCAAAAGAAGAACACTTTGGCTGATGGAATTTGATGAAGAATAACCGCTTCTCGCTAAATCATGAAATTGAACACAAACCAGGTTGTACAATGAAATACCAACAACAAGATGCCCAGATCTAAAGAGAAGCCAACATGGCTACTAGATCCACAAGATGTCGAGAACATGTGACGCAATCCAACATCAAGGTGCCCAGATCTAAAGAGAAGCCAATATGGCTACTAGATACACAAGATGCCTAGATCACTACAAGAATCATCATAACCATAACTGATAGTTGAAGAACTCTGATATAACATCCACACCAGTGTACAAATACCTTCTTAAGGTTTATACAACATAACATGTGGCTAAGAACACCACAACAGTGTACACAAAATACCCAGATGGCCAATACACATGCGGATAGCAGACATTCTTCCAATCAAGGTGCAAATAGAAATATCTGTAGAAGACCTTAAACATAAAAGGAACAAGACTCCAATGGTCTACACATCGAAAATGATATCATACAGATGAACATCATGACTTTAACAGTAGAATATGGTGCTTCAATATGTCTGGAATCAGATGAAAGCCTAAACAAAGAACTTATCTACATAAGAACTTTCAAGATTAAAGCATATAAAGATCATAAAATAAAGGTGCTCATACATAAATGAAAATGCTTATACACCAAAGCTAAGCAAGCATCATATAAAAAGATGGCAATATAATATGATCAAATAAAAGATTAACTTGCTCATTAAGGAAAATGAAGTTACTTTTACACATTAAGTATCAGCCACAACATATAAATAGTGAGCCCAAGATTTCACTTAAATATATGAAAATTTAGTCATCAAGCAACTAATCTTAAGCATAGGTGCATTTCTTATTAGTATGATGTTAATATGCAAGAGATGAATGCCCTGAAAATGTCAATGCTTCCATATAGGAATGTTAGAGACAAAAAAATGTCAATGCTTCCATATAGGAATGTTAGAGACAAAAAAAATGTCAATGCTTCCATATAGGAATGTTAGAGACAAGTAAGAACAAGATAACCTCTGCAATCATAAGAATAGAAATCTCATTGCAACAAGAACAAGGTGCTCATGATAAATATTTCAAGATTATAAGATTGCTCAAAGACATAAATATTGAGTAAAAAGATGTTCGAAATAAACATGACATGAAAATAAATCAAAATGTTTAATATGATCAACATATAGAAAATTATGATCAACTCATGATATCACATAGAAAAATTTATGAAATGACAAGTCACTAAAAATCTTAATCATGAGTTCATTTCTTGTTAACACTATGTAAATATGCAAGAGATGAGATGCCCTGGAAATGTCAATGCTTCCATATATGAATGTTAGAGACAAACAACACATGTCAATGCTTCCGTATAGGAATGTTAGAGACAAATAGCACATGAACTAGATACAATCTCTGCAATACATGAGAAAGAAACTATATCTCAATTAAATAACTTATGACAAGCCAAAAAATTACGATATCACATAGATTCAAAAATTAATTTTACTCAAGAAATTAATTAGCAAGAGCATATAATGATCATAAAGATATTACTTATAAAACAATGAAATTGCTTTTAAACAAAGGTAAGCAATAACATATAAATAAAGCAATTAATGATCAAAAGATAACACATATGAGATTGTTCTTATAAAATTGATTTTATATATATGACATGATTAAACAAAAAAAAACAAATTAGTTATTAAGTATCTTGTTAACATGTTAAGCATTAGATGGTTTATAGCTATCATCATGACAAAATACTAGAGATCCATACCCTTAAAAGATGCCAAAATTTCCATATAGAAATGTTAGACAAATATATACCAAGAACAAGAAATAATCTTTTAGTAAATATGATTATAAGCAACTAATCTAAATGCAAAAAGATGAATAACAAAAGACTTAAAAACATTCCCTTTCTGATCTAAATCTGCAAAAAACACAGTTAGAAAAGCGGTAAAGGAAAGAGAAACCTTTACTTACAACCCTTGGATTGAGGGCCCAGACTTGCTCAGACTTCTGTTTTCTTTGCGATGGTGGATCCAAAACAGCTTTTCCAGTTCCAAAAATAGGTTATAATAAAAATTTCGATAAAAATTGACCGAGTTATGAGGCCGAAAACAATGTCAAATCTGCCGAAGACGGAAACCTGCACAAAGCCTTCTACCAAACTTGGACGAAAGTTGTCGTTTTGGCAACTGGAAGGCCCACAATTCTATTATGTTTGAGTAGGTGGATCCAAAACAACTTTTTTAGTTCCAAAAACAGGTTATAATAAAAATTCCGATAAAAATTAATCGAGTTTTGAGGCCGAAAACAGTGTTGAATCTGTCGAAAACGGAAACCTGCACAAAGTCTACCAAACTTGGCCAAAAATTGTCATTTTGACAACCGAAGATAGATCTCCTTGAGGAGAATTATAAAATAATATAGATCTAAAAAAGCAACATCAAGAAACCCTTGAAAATTTTCTGCAAAAATCTACACAACAAGGTTAGGGTTAGAAATAAAAAACTGCAGAAATATGCTCAGATCTGAAGAGAAGCCTAATGGCTACTAGATAGAAAGCAAATCTAAAAGAAATATTCAATGCCCAAATAATAAAATAGTGTTTGAAAGCAATAGAAGGTGATAGATCATAACAACAAGCTGTGATACCATGTCAGAGATATGGATCTAACTAAACTAGTTTACCTATCTATGCAAACAATAACATATCACAGTAAATAAGAACAGAAAGAGAACAAGAGAAAAGAGTACACCAGATATACGTGGTTCACCCAATCGAGATAGGTACACGGGAAGGTAGTCTTCTATTATCTCCAGAATATCTCCTCCAAGCTTACAAAGAGAAATGTCAGTAACCCCAATACAATATGATCCACAATGGATGAATGATTCACGAATGAATGATCCTCACAAAAGGATAAATGAGTGAGACTCCCTTGACTCTATTATATACCAAGAGATGAGAGGAATTACTCTCACATATTACATGTGGGATAATATAATTCTCCATAATAACATCTCTTTATATAATAATGAATATCAAGAGTGTATTTTGTTGATGTATTTGTAACTTTAGAATGTATTTCACATATGTATATTGTATTCCTATAGAGATGTTATTATTCCTCTATACGAAAGTGTCGTCATTTATATTGTAAGTGTCGTAACTTATACTTGATGGGTTATTAGACCACCTTGATGGGGTCGGCCCTATATAAGTCATGTGGGTTAAAGGGTTATTAGACCACCCTATTGGGGGTCGGCCCTGCCAGCATTATGTTATGTGATTAAGTTGAGGTCGACCTAGTAAAGTTTATTAGGCAAGTCAAGTCAAGTATAAATAGAGTGCGGGAGGCACTCTATTTGATCATTCACTTTCTCACTCATACAATCATTGGAGAGTGGATTACTAGTGGAGGAGGAGAAGCTGTTGCTAGGAGACTATCTCTTATGCTTGGGTTTTGTATCATTGCTCTATCTATCTTTGAGGAAGTTATTGGGGCTTTTCACCTTTATGGTTTTCCCCAAGGAAACTCTGTGTGTCTATTGTATCTTGTGATTGCTTCTTGTGATTGATTTGTTGTACATGTTATTCTCTCAGTTAAGATCCTAGAGTATGTTGAATTAATGCTAAAAAATTAACATGGTATCAGAGCTAACCTGAGAAGAAGACACTGTGCAGTTGCGGAAGCTAAGGCTTCTTGTTTTTTGGGTTTCTCTCCATAGATCTTGAAAGGCAGGAGGCTAGAATGAATCTCCTCAGCAAGGCGCATCTTTCTGTCGAAACATAATTCAATTCTGAGCATTTTCAGATTTTGACCTAAAAATTAAGGTTTCCACAAAAAGTGGAATTTATGAAATCTGAGACCATGGCGGGAAGATCCTTGGAAAAATCAAAGTTTAGAGCTTTGGATCGAACTTTTTGGTTGGGTGAAGCTTCGGGAAAATCAAACCCTAGTTTGGGGTCCTGTCTAGTGAAGCCAAAAATTAGGGCTTCTACAAAAGTTGGAATTTCTGAAATCTAAGACCATGGCTGGAAGCTACTCTAAAAATTCAAAGTTTAGAGACCAAGATCGAACTTTTTGGATGGGTGAAGCTCTAGAAAAATCAAACCCTAATTTAGGGTCCTCCCTAGTGAATCCAGAAGTTTGAAAAGCAAATTTGAGGGGTCAAACTTTGCAGTTTTCAAATTCTGAGTATACCAGCTTGATCAGCTCATCAAGGAACATCTTTCTATCCTTTCAAAAGTTTGAAATTCAAAGTTTGAATTTTTAGGGTTTCTTTGACAAACCCTAATCTAGCTCCAGATCCAGTTTTCAGCAAATCAAGTGGTAAGACCTAATAACTTTTCTATTTCCATTTGAAGTACTTCTTAAGATGTCTCACTACACCAATCTTGAGGATAAGCTTGAAGGGGCTGATAACTTCCGAGCATAGAAGTATAGGATTGGGTTAATCCTAGAAGAGAATGAGTTGGACACTTACACAAGTGAAGAGGTTCCAGTTCCAGAGGGAGATGAGACTAAGGCTTCACACAAGAAGAACTTGGTCAAAGCCAAGAGAATCATTGTTGATTATATTAAGGACAATCTCATACCCCATGTGTCTTCCCTAAGGACACCTAAGAAGATGTTTGATTCCTTGACCAAGCTATTTGAAGGGAAGAACATAAATCAGAAGATGACATTGAGGAATCAACTAAAGAACATCCAGATCCAGAATCCAGAGACCATGCAGTCTTACTCTTCAAGGGTCTCCTTTATAAAAGGAACAACTTGAAGCTATAGAGAATGGAGAAGTGGTAATGACCACTCTTAATGGCCTTCCTAGGTCATGGGATTCCTTCATCCAAGGAATTTGTGCTAGGAAGAAACTTATCTCGTTTAGCAGGCTTTGAGAAGAATGCTCACAGGAAGAAGCTTAGATTATAGCTTGAGAAGAAAAGATGGGGAATGAAGATCAAGCTCTCACATCACATACCAAGGAGAGGACACTTTTCCTCAGATTGTCCTAAGAACAAAAGGAACAACAACAACTACTACTACAAGCATTCTAACACGTATGACTTACAGGTATGTTTTGAAATCTGTTCATGATTAAGTTTATAATATGATTGTCTTCATGTTATTGAGTTTAGTAACAATCTTGTTTAATTTTAGACTTGTCTTATCACCCTAGTAAAAGTACGAATGCATGATAGAAGACATTCATTAATTAGGGTTATGACACTTATGATGGTATTATGATTGTACTAATGCACTGTGGTGTTGTATGAGGAGAATGTTATCCGATAACATGAAGGTACAAATCAAGTCCTAGATCAAGACCATAATGACATGAAGACAAAGACTCATCCATAGTCATGAATCGCATAGAGGTACGTATAATTTGGTTCTACAATGGTTAACTTATGAGTTATGCAGGTCATTGAAGAGAACAAGAAAACATTGCTAGACATAACTAGCAAATATGATGACCATGTATGTTTTTCCTATATCAAGTTAGAATCCTACCCTATGTAGGGATCTTATACCTTTGTATGATTGATAATGATTACTCATGAAGTTACAAGTTTGAGTAATCTAGGGTTTATGAATATTATGTCTCTTACCTTGATTGATGATATGACTAACCAGAAGAGTTCTATGGTCAAATATGAATATGCATGAGTAAGAGAAGTCTTCCCTGAAACTTTGAATGCTAATGCTTATTATCTGTGTTTGAAATGATCATGACTATACATGTTTAAGATTATTGTGTTTTGATAGTATTAAGATTATACTAATGAATGTATGATTATGTATGAGATCTCGAGGATAACACAATGATGATACTAGTAAGCATGCATAGTGATCGAGGATGGATATAAGTTCAAGGACAGGTAATCCAAGAAGCAAAGATCAAGAGGGAGCACACTCTAGTAGTTCCTACAAGGAAGCAAAGATTGAGAGGGAGTCCACCCAACAAACAAACAAAAATAAGTATTTGAATTGTCATTTCTTGTATATTTGATTGTTTAAATAATATTGTTTGATGATGTATATACTTATGTTCCTAGACTTAGGTTGTGTATCATGCATATTAGACTAATTGCATTAATGAAGAGTATACCACTAATATGCATGTAATGGGTAAGTGGCCTATGGCACTGTACAACATTCCATTGCTACTTATCTAGAATGAAACCTCTTTGCTGACATGTTGGGAGTTGTGCACACTCTTAACAATGTTTTGGTAGAGATTGGAAGGCATTTAGAAAGTTATGGGATATGGATAAATGTTGTTTTGAAGCATTGGCTAAATTAATTGCATGACTATATGACATATTTCTTTATGTGTAAGAATTTGTTCTGAAAACTATGAGATGTTTCCAATCATGCAATTTAACTTGTCTTGTAGGAAAGATCGTATACCATCACCTACAAGAGAAGGACTACAACATTTACTCCAACAACAAAGCTATATATTGAAGAATCTAAAGTTCCCAGGATCTGGGATGAAGTAATGATCGAAGAGTACCAGTCCATCATGAAGAATGATGTTTGGGATGTGGTCCCAAGACTTGAAGGGAAGTCTGTTGTGACTTCCAAGTGGATCTATAAGATCAAGCATGCTGCAGTTGGTAGCATAGAGAAATACAAAGCGAGATTTGTAGCTCATGGCTTCTCCCAAAAAGAGGGAATAGACTATGAAGAGACTTTTGCTCCTATAGCCAGATACACTTCCATCAGATTAGTACTTGCTCTGGCTGCAGTGATGAAATGGAAGATACACCAAATGGATGTCAAGACAACTTTCTTGAATGGTGTAGTCGAGGAGGAAGTGTATGTGGAACAACCACTTGGTTTTAAGACACATGATAGGAAGTCATATGCGTGCAGGTTGAAGAAAGCCTTGTATGGATTGAACCAAGCTCCTAGGACTTGGTATGGTAGGATAGACAACTTCCTATCTAGTTTGGGATTTACCAAGAGTAAAGCGGATTCATACATTTTCTACAGGGTTGAGGAAGGCAATCTAGTGATACTACTATTGTATGTGGATGACCTGTTTGTAACAGGTGAGGATAGATTGATTGTGGACACGAAGAGGAAGCTTGCTGCTGAGTTTGAGATGAAGGAATTGGGTATGATGCACTACTTTCTTGGTATGGAGGTGTGGCAGAGTGCAGCTGGAATCTTCCTTGGACAAGGGAAGTATGCAGTAGAGATCTTGAAGAGGTTAGGGATGATGGACTGCAAGGCCATGGACACACTTATGGCATTGAACCTGAAGCTTATGTGTGATGCTTCATCTGAGCTGGTTGATGCCATGATGTATCGTGAGATGATTGGGTCCTTGGTGTACCTGATGAATACGAGACCAGATATCTGCTTTGCGGTGAACACCTTGAGCCAGTATTTAATAGATCTGAGACATGTTCACCTGATAGCTGCAAAGCATATTCTGAGTACTTGAAGGGTACAGTTGACTATGGGCTTAAGTATGAGGTGAATCAAAAGTTTAACCTGGAGGGTTATGTTGATTTGGATTGGGCAGGAAGTGACATTGATCAGAAGAGCACTTCGGGGTGGTGCTTCAGTATGGGATCCGGTATGATCTCTTGGTTTAGAAGGAAGCAGTTCTGTGTGGCACTAAGTACGGCCGAAGCAGAGTATGTCGCAGCTTGTTCGGCAAATTGTGAGGCAGTATGGCTTAGGAAGCTACTGTCTGATTTGTTTGATCTCCAGTTGAGTGCTACTCGTATATATTATGACAACCAGAGTTGTGTGGAGTTGTCGAAGAACCCAGTGTTCCATGACATGAAAAGTCAAAGCACATTGAGATCAAGTATCACTATATCAGGGATATGGTGCAGAGAGGAGCAATGAAGCTCATGTATGTTGCGATGGACGAGCAAATAGCCGATGTCTTGACCAAGCCACTGGCTAGAGTGAAGTTTGAATACTTCAGAGGGAGACTTGGTGTACTTCATATCGAGATGCCTTCCTAGAGGAAGTGATGAGTCTGAAGACACAGATGCACACAGGGCCATTCTCATATGGTTAGAGGAAAGTCCTTCCATGTTGAGATGTAAGGGTTTGGCCATTCTCACATAGTGGTAGGAAAGTCCTCCTATGGTGTAGATGTAAGGGATGGGGCCATTCTTACATGGTGGTAGGAAATTTCTCCCATGGTGAGATGTAAGGGCTGGGGACATTCTTACATGGTGGTAGGAAATTACTCCCATGGTAAGATGTAAGTGTTGGGCGTGGCTTTTCCAACATGGTCAGAGGAAAGTCCTTCCATGGTCGTGATGTAATTGGAGAGATTTTCCGACATGGTCAGAGGAAAGTCCTTCCATGGTCGTGATGCAACTGCTGTAGCCATTCCAACATGGTCAGAGGAAAGTCCTTCCATGGTCGTCGATGTAAGTGCTATGAGCCTTTCCCGGATGGTTAGAGGAAAGTCCTTCCATGCCGGTGAGTGTAAGTGCATCTGGGTTGTGCTCCGTGGACATGGACTATGAGGTGATCTGAAGACGATGATGTGAAAATATGGTACACAGGTCTTGTAGAGGCATATGATCAATCCTAAGATTCTCTTGCAGGTTTTTGCAGAGGCAGTGTAATCAGTCCTGAGAGATCTTGCAGGTTTTGGAAAGGCAGTGTAATTAGTCCTGAGGTATACCTACTTGATGGCTTGCTCGCAGAGATGTTGAAGATCTACATGGAGGCTAGGCCTACATCCAGCATGAAAAAGGGCTGGCTTTGTAGATGATGAAGACCTGCAGGTGGTGGGCCTACATCCAGTATGAAAAAGGGTTGGCTCTGTAGAACTTCCTATGACGAGTAGATTGGAGATTGATTGAGATAGCAGCAGCAGTGACGATGACGATGATGATGATTCAATGACGATGATCGAGTGACGATGATCCAAAGAAGAAGACTTGTGCTATCAGATCTGTGTCGAGAAATACCTTCCTAGTTAAGAGGGAGTGTTGATGTATTTGTAACTTCGGAATGTATTTTACATATGTATATTGTATTCCTATAGAAATGTTATTATTCCTCTATACGGAAGTGTCATCATTTATATTGTAAGTGTTGTAACTTATACTTGATGGGTTATTAGACCACCTTGATGGGGTCGTCCCTGTATAAGTCATGTGGGTTAAAGGGTTATTAGACCACCCTATTGGGGGTCGGCCCTATCGGCATTATGTTATGTGATTAAGTTGAGGCCGGCCTAGTAAAGGTTATTAGGCAAGTCAAGTCAAGTATAAATAGAGTGCGGGAGGCACTCTATTTGATCATTCACTTTCTCACTCATACAATAATTGGAGAGTGGCGCACTAGTGGAGGAGGAGAAGCTGCTGCTAGGAGACTATCTCTTATGCTTGGGTTTTGTATCATTGCTCTATCTATCTCTGAGGAATTTATTGGGGTTTTTCACCTTTATGGTTTTCCCCAAGGAAACTTTGTGTGTCTATTGTCTCTTGTGATTGTTTCTTGTGATTGATATGTTGTACATGTTATTCTCTCAGTTAAGATCCTAGAGTATGTTGAATTAATGCTCAAAAATTAACGTATTTTACCATAATGAATATGAGATAAATGTATTACTCTTTTACATAAGATTGTGGATATCTTCCGAAAAAATACAAAGACATTATTACCTTCCAAGGAGTATAAAATATTCCAACAGCCTATTCTCCATGTTCACAGTCTTGAATGGAATAGACTGCACCTCTTAGCCTTGAACTTAGTTCTGCTCATCAAGGGTAATATATATATATAAGTACAACATAAGTATAAAAGACAGTACACATAAGTATGTTCAATAACTCTTGTAGGAAGGTCCATGCATCCATAAACACAAAGGTACTGAAGCATTATCCACCCTTCAAAAGGGATTATACTTAGTCTATTTCCTCTAAACAGATTGAGGGATGACATACAGGTATTTAGTCTTACTTCATGAATGTATATGAATACCAACATAACAAGAAGATGCAAGGTGTAGGATTAAAGCAATGGCATGCCCAACAACATAATACATAATACTTGGGCATTCAACCATGTTAACCATCCGAACCAAATCATACATTTGACATATATAACACATACACATCTAGCATGCATCCAACATTCATCATGGCACAACAAAAACTTCAAACACAGGATCAGATACAAATCATAAGTATACAACCCTACTCATACAAAGCTTCATATTGCTCCATTTCCATATAAATTTATTCAATCAATAACTGGTATGTAATAAGCATAGCCATAAACACATGAGACATCATTATTCAAACACCACAAGGGCACTTATCTTTTAATTGAAAACCACCAAGCGACTAGCTTATGGACTACAGCATTCCATCCCAACCATAGATCTCTGCCTAGCCTCTATTATTTTAGCAATCAGAGATCACCCAGAGCTGGGCTATGTATCCACTAAGGAGTATCCCTCAGGCTCACTCATCGACCTGTTTCATAGCTAATCAGGGTATTCATCACACAGTGGGTTTTTCAAGCAAGTGGCGAGGTAGAGACTGATTTCACCAACTCCTTGAGCTCAACCATAGAGCTACAAGCACATCCCCTTGGATTCAGACAACCTAGGAACCCCCATCACCTCCACTCTCAGCATGAGTAAGGTCCCCTTCTCTGCTACAAAGTCCCTCAAGTGCCCCTTCCCTCAGTACAGACCTCGGAAGGTATGGCTGGTCCTGACTTATAAACCAATGGTTACTTGAGCCTTCGTTGGATCCACTATCGGCTCTAAACAAGGTTTTCTAGGTAATACTTGGCTCTGCAATTCGTGCCTCCATAGATTCGTGACCTCCTCCTTCCCACTTAGGTTTTCCCCCACTTTCTCTGGCCAAACAGCTCTATACCGCAACTGGGTTCTCGGCCGCCAACACAAGGTTTCTTCCTCACCGTTCCTATGCCTTCCCCGCTCGGCTCTCCTACCATTGTGTTAGGGTTCGACTGAGGCTTACCCCTCCCTTAACTACAGTCTCAGAATGGGGAGTATGAACTTCCAGGAGGTGGAGTCACGTGTAGGTCAATGCAACAATGATCCATACCTTGCCATCTGTCCCTTTCAGGGTTTCCCATACTCCACGGCCTCCTGCACAACGTCCTTCACCCACTTCCTTATAGTAGCATTCAAGGATGTCTAGGACATGTCAGAGGGGTTATCTAGGTGACAAATGGAAACCTAGGGTTCCATCCCACACCCCCTCACCACCCTAGTGGATACATAGTTCCCCTCATTCCGTTGCAGCCATAGTCAACCCTCGACATTTTATTTACATGGTGTTACTTACATCATTTACAATCTACCTCATGGATTAACAACTCATGGATAGTGAAACTACCAAATACTTGCTTATGAAACTAAAACCTGAACATCCACTAGTGGGGCCTTGGCCTTGAGCTCCACACTAGGGTGACACACATTGCATACAATATTTGAATTGAGGCCAATAACCATAAGGGTCAAGATAGGGGTATTACAACTACTAAGTTAGGGAGAACTGATGACTCTCCCTACTTAGTGTGAGGCGATCCATTATGGTGATTGAAAGGGAACCCAAGGTACAAGTGCAACTACTGCAACTCTCAGAATATGAGGATTTGGTGTTGATGAGAGCTTAAGTATACAATAAGACAAGGGTCTTATCCTAAGAACGAAGATCATTCTATAACCAACTGTAAGACTAACATACTTGACACATGTCTGGTTGATAAGCGTGAGGCTCATAATTTCCTTTGATCGATGTCAAATTGGGGAGTAACTGACTGAAGCATTATTCAAATAAAGGTATAGAGTGTAACGGAGGGAGACAAATTGCTGATGAAGAGCTTTGTTGGGGATACGACACTTAGGGTGATGGCGACTGAGAAAAATCATAATGCTGGGGATGGAGAGAGTCAATGACATCGATCAAAGGTGACCAGGGATTGATTCCAAAAGAATGATGATGTTCCCACAATTTTGAGTGGATTGAAGAATGGTTTGTACATAAAGAATAATTGGTGGGGTCCCCCTAGTTTTGGGGGTGTCGAGGGACCGATTTGATGATGGGTGGGATTCCTATAGGTTTGTGTGAATCAAGGAGTCAATTTGATAATGGGAAAATTTCCCACGATTTTGAGTGAGTGAGGGAACCTTTTTCATGATGATGTGAGGGTTGTTTGCAAAACATGAAGATGGGTGCCTCAGGAATCAATGTTATGCAGAATGTTCCCATGGGAATAACTAGACATAATTGGTTTATTTGGAGGGTGGGGGATCTAGTGGTGTCTTAGCGGGGGTGATGATGTACTAGGAATACTTTTAGATATTAGATTGATCATGGAGGTATGAGTGGTCAAATGTGAGTCTTGATCGTAACATGTGTCTAGGAACTTGATGGCATTGACTGCTGAAAATGGGGGAGTAAATGTGCAACTATAAAATGATTAACTATGGGTTGATCTTTTAAAAGTGAATCAAATTCTTTGGACTTGTGGGGATTCAACACCATGGTGTCAAATAATGAATGGGATGCAATGGTGTGCACACAAATGGGGGAAAGATACTCTTCTTAGTAGTGATATTGATGGCACATCATTAATGGGAATAAGGACCCTATGGTTATCAGTGGGAATACCGGTAAATGCAATGTAAGCAAAGGGAAAACATTGCCTATATGCCCATTTTAGAATGATACCCATGATAGAAGTTCGACGCCAATGCTAAGGGATGGATTCTTGTTCTTATAATGCAAAAAAAGGAGGTTGTGGGCTCTTGGTCATTATCCTACACATGTGGCACAAATACCTAAGTGTAATAAATAACATGACAAAGGTATTGACGATGCATAACTAATAACCAAAAACCTATCGCACCTATGGAGTTTGTGTGAAAATGAGTGTTGGATGAAGGTCCTCAGGAGGAAGTGCAAGTATATTCATTGCAATGATCTCAAGAATCTTGATTCTGGTGGTGTGAATGGTTTCGTCAAATGAAGCTATAGTTTGGTCGTGGCGAAGGTTTGAAGATTGGGTCAAAAATATATAAAAGGGGTGTGGCTTGCTTTTCGAAGTCATTCATACTTTGTTCATCTTTTGTGATCAGGAGCCATTTGTATCAGTTCTAGGTGATCCAAGCATCCTATTTGTGAGTAGAGAGATCTAGGTAAGCCTAAACTTTATCCTAGTCATTTTGGGCGAGGTAGTTTTTAGTGGTTTTGGTCCCTAGGGCCGTACGACCTTTTTCATGGTCTAAAGGAAGACAACACACGATATTGGGTTTTCCCGTGCAATAACATGTGAAAACCCAGTATCAGAAGCTATATACCATGCATAATTTTTTAGAATCGTGCATGGTCCCTCATGTAGGAAATTGATGATTTCGATGCACCACGCTAGTTTATTATAATGACTCGGTCACAAGCTGGTACAACACGAGTGTCTATTGGAAAATCACACTAACCGCACAACCAAAATGAACAAGTCTAGAGTGACGATGGTCGCACGTGGGGCTAACATACAGAGTCACATTGCACATGTCTTAAAATTATGGATGTCTTCACTAATTTAGCATTAACATTAATACAATTGTTTAATACATTAATATAATTGTTAATATTTTGATTAATTTAGCATTAACATTAATACAATTGCTTAATATTAAAAATATGGTTGACTAATAGAAAAACGTATACAATGACAAATTTGAATACATAAACTATATTCAATCAAGTGATTGAACTTGGACAAGTTTAAGTTAAGGCTATTCAGTCAAGTGATTGAATTGGGATAAGTTTAAGTTAAGGCTATTAATATGGAATTTAGATTTGATTGTGTGTGAACATGGCTGATTGTGGTTGACGAGGGATGTTTATGGTTTATTATGGCTGTGCATGGATGACCATGGTTATTTATGGTTGATGATGGTTCTTCAGGGTAAACCATGGTTGTTCATAGTTGTTCAATATTAACCATTGTTTAGTATGGTTTATAGGATTCATAATATTAGATAATTACATTATTAAAAAGTTTAATAAACATTATTAACAATATTAATAATAATGATCAAAATTTTATTAATATTTATATTAGCATTAATGCTAATCTTTCCTATCATTGGGCGACTATTTACCAAAAACACAGGTCTCCGCAAAGTCGTAAGACCATGTATGGGGGCTGACACCTACCAGTGCCGGAAGGTTAAGGAAGTTGGTGACCTGATGACGTGGAAGCCAACGACCGAAGCCCCGGTGAACGGCGACCGTAACTATAACGGTCCTAAGGTAGCGAAATTCCTTGTCGGGTAATTTCCAACCTGCACGAAAGGCATAACAATCTGGGCACTGTCTTGGAGAGAGGCTCGGTGAAATAGACATGTCTGTGAAGATGCGGACTACCTGCTAATATTAATGATTCAAAAATTATTAATATTTAATGTATTATTATTAATATTAATGAAAACGTTCTTAATGTTTAATAATATTTAAAATGTTATTTTAATATTGATATTTTCACTAATTTAGCATTAACATTAATACAATTGTTTAATACATTAATATAATTGTTAATATTTTGATTAATTTTTTATTAACATTAATACAATTGTTTAATATTCAAAATATGGTTAACTAATAGAGTTGATACTTAGTTAAAGTATACAATGACAAATTTGAATACACTGATTATATTCACTCAAGTGATTGAACTTGGACAAGTTTAAGTTAAGAATATTATTATGGATGACCATGGTTAATTATGATCTATGATGGATCTTTATAGTAGACCATAGTTGTTCATAATTATTCATTATTAACCAAGATATAGTATGATTTATAGAAATCATAATATTAAATAATTAAACATTATTTAAAAGTTTAATAAATTTTATTAACAATTTTAACAATTATTATGAAAATTATTAATATTTATATTAACATTAATGTTAATATTTTAAATTATATTATTATTGATATTAATAAAAATATTATTAATCATTTACATTGATATTAATATTTGTTTTAATATTAATATTATTAATATTGTCACACCCCACCATGAAAACCCTATAATTTAATGACTTGTATACTAACTTTAAGAAAGGAAAAAACTTAGTCTACATCATGCTCATAACATTTAGTAATAAAAGTAATTTAACATCATAGCTTTTTACTCCCTTTATAAACTCATTGTTTGTTAAAAACCCTTTTTATACTATACCAACTAACTTAACACAACTCATCATATATAGTTACCTATATGATCACATCTCTACAAGATTTATTATATTTATATTAAAACAACTATTTATGCATTAATATTCACCTTAAATATTAATATTATTTTATATTATTAAACAGTATTATTGATAGTAAATGTTAATTTTAAATTAAACACTTGTATTAATATTAAATTTTAATAATATTTTTTTTTTCCTGGGAAAATGTCCGTAATTTTATTTCAAAAAGATGATTAAAATTACATATTGCAGATGTAGTGAGATCAACAAGGATCCCTACATTTTCACATATTGTCTCATATATGCAGAAAAACAGCTTATAATGAGCTGAACCAAAAGAAAGAGAAAACTAGACAAATAGAACAGATATATCATGAACAGTGGTGAAATTTGGGCCACCGGTTTCAGGTTTGGTCCCTGATACCGCCGCCGCCGCCACTGGATCGTGCAGACCCAATGGGTCGCCGCGCAAAGGCGCCACCCTCTCTCCATACTCAGAAATATCCATCACGCTCCTGAAAGCAAAACGCAGGCCCAGCCATAGAGAGATGGCGAGATATCGGACTCCAGAGAAGCAATCAGGGTTTCCGTCGACCTTCGTTTTCGATTTGAAATCTTGGACTTCTTGGAACCCTCGAGAACCCTCTCACTAGCCGCTTCAGGTCTGCCTGCAGAGCCGTAGCTGGTGAAACCATCCGCCAAAAACGTCATCCGTCTTGGAGAAGGCTCTTTGCCATGAAGGACCGTTCTGCAGGTCGTATGAGGGCCGAAGATCCATGGCCTCCAAGATCGCTCTCCTTGTGTGCAAGAAATCGACCTGGTCGCCGCCACAAATCCGCCAAGAAACGGCATTGTCCGCTGATAGTCCGTCTCTGCAGGTCGAAAGAAGGACCGTTCGCAGCTCGATGAAGGAAGCAGGAAGTCGAAACGGCATTGTCCGCTGATAGTCCGTCTCTGCAGGGCGAAAGTGTGAAGCAAAAGAGAAGGACCGTTCGCAGATCGATGAGGAAAGCAGGAGTCGCAACCCTGGTATCGTCCTGGTCGCCGCCTCATCCGCCGAAACATTTGACCGCCATTGGATCTTGATCCGATTCTGCAGGTCGAATGTAGTAAGCAGAAAAAGCTCGCAACCCTTAATCGCGTCGACCTGGTAATCAGATCCGCCGAATGCAATCCGTCGCAGGAGTGCCGCCGCCGTTGTGGAGAGCCACTGTTGGATGGAAACCGCTCCTCGCCGCCACTGGAATGCTCCTCGCCGTCCTCAACCGTGAGCTCAGAAGGAGTCTGTGACCAGGGATAGAGCCCTGGCCGCCGAGATCAACTCGGATCGGCTCAAAACCCTAGGTTGCAGAGCTCCATCCCCAGCCCCCCCCTAAATTTTAATAATATTATTATTAATATCAATAATAAAAAAATTAATATTGATCTTTTATTACATTTATATTACTATTACTATTAGTATTAATATTAATTTATATTAAATTAATTACTTTTAGTTTATTGTTAACATTAAATCCTAATGTTATTATAATTAAACATTCATATTATTTGGTATTGAAAAAATTACTTTTTTTTTTCAAGTGGAGAAATGGACTATTTCTAAGAATCAAGGATAGTCAAAATTACATAATCAATACATAAAGACTCTCAAAAAATACTTATAATGATCATTATAAATAAAATAAAATAATATTATGTATTTTTTGATATACAATGTTATCATACAGTTGAATGATTACTTCTATAAATATTTTTTGATAAAAAACAAATATTATTAAATTATTAAAATATATAATATTATCAGTACATATTTACTAGTAATATATTTCAATGTTAAATTTTAATCTTAAAATGAAATATATTTATCATATAATATTTTTTTTATGTACAATGTTATTACATAAGTTTGCTTGTATAAATAAATTTTTTTATTCAATTCACTTAAGATGATACCATACTTAGAAGCATCTGAATTATAACTTTGCATTTAAATATGTAAACATATATATGTTCACATAAAAAGAAAAAAATATATATATTAATATTAATGCATAAGAAAAAATAAAAATAAAAATAAAATATTAATAATAAGAAACATATTAAAATTAATGCATTGAAGAGAGTATAATAATTACAATATTTTTGAGTTTATTGGTAATGTTTATTTATGTTATAAGTAACGTAAGTAGCCTGTGAAAAAAATAACTTATGTAAACTGGTGTGAGATAACAGATTAAAAAAATAGTTTATACAGGATCACAATTCACAATGAGATAACAGGATCACAATGAGTTTGACATTTATATGAGTTATGTATTTTTTTTAATAAAGAAAAAAACAGTTTAAGCAACAAAAAAACTAAAGAAAAAAAGAGTTTTTTCCAGTGGAAAAATCACTTTCGGGTGGGGAGGGCAACAATCTTTCCTCCCAACCACCTAAGCTACAACCAATGGACAAAGAAAAAAAGAGTTTATGCAAAAAAAAGTTTGACATCCTTTTGCTGATATAAACAATATATGAAATTCATAATTTAATTACGGTAGAGTTTTGATTTAAAATATAGTTCAATAATTTATTAATATTTTAGGAAAAAAATTATCAAAAAGATCCCGAATTTATGAATATAAGCTTCAAGATAATAATGTATTGAAAGAGTTTTTCAAGAACTACATTTAAAAATTTAAGCATTTAATAAGATTAAAATACAGAAAATCCTTAACAAATGGTTAATATTTTATATAAAGTGGACTCTTGTATGAATGTATTCTATATTCAGATTTATTTGTATGGAAAAATAAGTATACACAATAACTAGTACAAGCAAGGAAAAACCTAAACCGGTTCCTTCGAATCATAATTTCTCTATTCTTAATACAATCTTTTTACTTTGGAAAAGACTTCTCAGCAAGAAAATTGATTATATTTAAACAATATATAGAGGAAGAAAACGGTGAAAGCTAAGCATGGAGTTGCAGAGTATTAAATGCCGCACTGCTTAGTGTTTAGGGTCAGTTGGATTTGGAGATTTTTCAGATCCAACGGACCCTAAGCACTGAGCTGCTGCATTATGCTCTGCAGCTCAATGCTTAGCTTTTTCGCTTTTGTCGAAAAAAACAACAGCATTATGCTCTGCAACTCAATGCTTAGCTTTTGCCAAAAAAAAACAACAGATCAAATAAACAAAGAAACCTACAATTATCAAAAAATTATTTTCGCTGCATCTTGGAAAGCAGCGGATGGAGATTGAGTGCACAGCTTCCCTGTAGCATTCATGATCTACATACCTGAAAGGAAGATTGCAAGAAATTAGAAATTATTTGTGATTGCAAAAAATTAGAAATTAGAATGAGCCCATGGATCATCTGTAGCATTCAATTGAACAAATTTAATGCCACTTCAAGATCCAGTGCGTGGTGTGGAGATCAATTTCTATATTTATGCCTTCTGGGCATCCGATTGAATGACTGGCATCGGATTGATGGAGCCTTCACGATTCAAAACCCAACAGTATTGAGGAGACCTCTACAAAATTGACTCACACCCATTGTTGCAGTCCTCCTGCACTCCAATAACAACAACAAAAGAAATAGTATTAATTCATTAGCATTCAAGAAACAGTAAATGGCATAGTATGAATTGAATATTGTCTTAAAATTAAAATAATGTTTTAAAGCATCGAATATAATTGCCAAATTGGTCCAAGGAGAGCCACCGATCCCCGACTGATCTCATCGTCAATTGAATAATTTCATGGGTAACTCGCATTCATTAGGTGTATGAAAATTTAAACGTAGCTGTATCGGTTGGAGCATTTCAGTTGGAGCGTTATTGTAGCACCCCAACTAAAGGATTGATGAATGGAGGTAGGTAATGAAGTGAGGTATAGGGAAACCCTATGCAGGCCCCGGAACAGGAAAATGTGAATACTGAGGCCTACAGGAAAATGTCAGAAAAGCTAAATGTACCTGTAGCAGTCTGTGTGACATGTTGCTGGGACAACTTTGTTGGGATTTTTGTGGCTGACTCTGATGCTGCTGCTCCTGGTTGTTGTTGCTGAGTAATCTGCGAAGCTAGGAAATACATGTAACTGTAGCATATAATAGAGGCATGGAGGGGGCTCGGATAGTCCATAATTGTAATTGAAACAGCCACGAGGGAGAAACTGGAGCATGCAAAACGTGGCAGCTTTAAATTTTGGGGATCCTTATAATTATTAATATTACTAGGAGGTTTTTATATTCTATATTATAAGGGGATTCCACAAATAGCTGGAACGTTACAAGCCTTACAGTGAAGAGGAGAGGAGCGTTACAGTTAAGCTCTTTCAAGAAACCAAATATAACAACTGTTGCATGGCAGCCCAGTCCCTACCGACATAATGTTAGCAATTTTGTAATTAATAGTTATAATTATATAAATAGAAGCTAATTGCAAATGAGAAAGAAGTTGGTTATAACATGTGCATGCCTTGATGCTAAAAATACTATATGCTTCACTTTTGTTAATCGTTATGTTTAGTAGAAAAACAATAGATATAGAGATAAAACATAAATATTATAAAGCAAGACAAGTCACTCATTAGGTATGAATGATATCTTTAATTATAAAAACTAGTGTAGATCATATTAACTTTGGAGGGATCCAAAAATGAGATGGAAATCTCTCCATGTTAAAAAAAAATTAATATATATGGATCCCCAAAAGAATCCAAAAAGATATACAAATCTAATATAATATTAATTAAGAATATGTGTTTCGGAATAGCAAGAAGGTGATTTTTCCGCTTAAAAAAAATAAAAAAAATAAAAATATTAAACACATAAGATCAAAAACCAAAAATCAAAAACTTTGGAAGACTTGATTTTAGGTCATAGTAATGCCAAATAATATAATTAAAGGTTTAAAATATAATTAAATATTTTATGGTAAAAAAAAATCAAAAAAATAAAAAGATTCATCATAAAAAATATGATTTTTTTTCACCGAAGAAGGTGCAGGGAAACCTACCAATATTTCCCCAACAATAGCAGAAGGCCTAACAATTGAGCTAACCCTTGAGACCATAAAAAATATGATTGAAAATAATAAATAAAACAAACAAAATAATATATAATAAATTAAAGAAAAAAATAATTGAGTAGTTTATTTATTCTAAGTTTTTTACTTTAAGTTGGATTTTAGTTGAAATTAGATAATTTTTTTTGGTAAAATCTAAATTTCTACGTGTTTAAATTGTATTTTTGAATCTATAAATAGATTCAGCACTTTCAAATACCCCATAGCACCCAAATTATGCAATTTCAATAGCTAATATATGTGATTCTAAAATATTTGAAAGATTTCCAACCGACATACAAACAAAAAATTAGACCCAAAATATTTTCCAAAAATATTAAAAAGGTAGAATATTTAGAGTACACCATTATAATTATGTCACTTTGTAGATTTTCATTTTCTACTTAGATTTAGATTAAAAATGCAAAAGAGGAGAAAATGCATGAAAATAATAATAATTATGTTACTTTGTAGAGTTTCATTTTCTAAGATTAAAAATGCAAAAGAGGAGAAAATGCATGAAAATAACAATAAAATAAATGCACAACTTTTAAGTAATAAGGAGAAGATGCCTAGATTTTAATTTGGTGAAAACAAATCAAATATTCATTTGAAAAGTTGATTTAGTTTTTTAATAAATATTTTTCTTCAATCACATAAATTCATTAAAAAAATTATTAAGTTATATTTTTATTGGAATGATAAAAACTTAAATCATAAAATATTATTTCTATTTCTATGGTTTTGATAATTTTTTAAAATAACGAAATTATCATTATCATTAGTATTAGATTGGAAAAACACATCCACTTATTTATTCATTATTATAAACATTATCTTAAATGTCCATTAGTTGTAATTTGGGTGGTTGGGAGGAAAAAATTGTTGTCCTCTCTACCCAAGTTCAATTTTTGTAAGTGACATGATGCTCTTGTTGAACACTTGATTAAATTGAAATTAATGAAGACCTTATGGTATGAAGAGCCCAGCCTAAACGTGGCATAAGATCAAAATAATGAAGACGTCTTCTCAATGCGTTGGCCAGAGCAAAGCCAATTTTTTTTTTTTTAATTTTGATTTTTAAGTTTCAGCTGCCTAGAAAAAATTGGTCACATCAAAAAATTTCACAACTTGATAAATAAATAATTATTTATATAATTAACAAAAGCCATATGGTGGCAATATTCCCGATATTACCATTGTCACGAGCTTTGAAATGTCATGTTTCATTGCTGACAGAATAATGATACTAACTCTAAAAAAAAATGTAATTGCAATAACACCATATAAATTTTCACTGTTTGTTAAGATCCTAGCAAAAAAAAACTAGAAAAAATAAAATACTAAACATATTATCAATTGCAAATACATTCTAGCAATCTCGAGGACACTAAAAACCAATGCAAAGATAAAAACAAAAAATTTATTTAAAAATAATCACCAAAAGTATTACTATATATTCATTAGTGAATACATGCTTTTAGTTTTGAAGATAATTGCATATCACTTTACTTGGACAAAGAGATAAGATTGGAAAAGCTAAAAATCATAAGCAAAAACACAAGTTGTTTCATTAAAACATGGCAAAACTTCTCATACATCCAAAATATGATCATAGGATGGTGCTCCTAGACATGGAAACATGAGTTGTGTTTATTTACTATTAATGATCATTTAATAATATAACAACTGCCATTCTATACTATAGAATAAAATAGAAACATAAAACAAGTTAAAACTAAAAACAATAAATAAGTATTATGTATTATATGGATATATTAATTTTAAATAATACTAAATAAATAATATCAATGATAAGCTTATGGAAACCAAAACCATTGAAATGAAGGTATCATTTTTATAATATAACAAGATAAATAGTAGTAAAATTGATAGTCCCTACCTAAAGGCTATGGCTATGAAAACTGTGCAAAGATTTAGAAAAAATTCGAATCTCATCTACAAAAGTTGAGCCCTAGTTGGATTTATTGTCTCCAATTGTTCTTGCCTTTACCAAGAATGCCTTCATGGAAAGATACTATCCGTTGTCCATTAGGATTGTGTTGTCTAACGCCGCCCCTCTTGTAGAGAAGCTCTAGTATGCATTGAAGCTACGAGTTCCCAAAGCAATTTTAGGTCATGTCAGTGGGTGTGCATAGTCTTGTGGTTTGCTTTTAGCGTTGCCTCTATTGAGCATAGCAATCTTTAGTCTTGTGGCTTTCTTTTAGCATTGCCTCTATTGAGCATAGCATTCATAACAGTCTTCAGTGTTGTGGTGTGTTGTGGTATTGAGCATAGCAGTCTTCAGTCTTGTGGTTTGCTTTAGCGTTCCCTCTATTGAGCATATATAGCATTAGCATTGCCTCTATTGAGCATAGCAGTCATAGCATTCTTCTGTCTGTGCTCACTCCCAAAGAGTTGCAGGTGAATCAATTAGGAAAGTAAGCTCAATAGTCCACCATATTGAAACGTATCTTAGTGATCTTTGAAGTGTGGCTTGATGGAGTATCTTAGTGATCTTCGATGATCTCTGCAATATCTATTTGGAAAACTATTTATGGGATATTTAAATAGATTGTTTTTTATGCCGTTCAAACTATTTCTTTTGTTGGCATTTTGTGTCACTTCCTTTACAGTTTGGTGGCATGCTTCTCTTGTCCACAGAGAACACGTGAGTCCTTGCCTCCTGCATAGAAGTCACATAGTAAACGTAGCTGGATTCTTGAAGTTTCCTGCACATAGAAGATTTTCCATTCATCAATAAGGATGACCTTTCCAGATCATTACAAAGAATAAAAGGTGAAAAGCCTAGAAAATTGAATTACAGTATTGTTGTGAAAAGGCTAGAAAAAGTGATATACTACATGGAAGAGGATAGCTCTTGCAAAGAGTATGATCCTTCCTAAACTAATTGTTGTTGCTTGTTAATTTGGAAACACAGTAAGTACAAATAATTATTTAATGTATATAGTTTTGGAAATGTTAAAGCCAAAATTCTCCATTATATTTAATAAAATGTCTAAAATCAAAATGATGAAAAGGGAACATGGAGGGAGGAATGCAGTCACAAACAATCCACACCAAGCAAACCTTGATGTGCAATAGCAAGTGCAAAGAAGCAATCGACAGACATGAGGGAGAAAGAAAACATAGCACGTAGGTGGCCATCACAAATAGAGGAAATTGCGTAGTGGGTAGAAGGGTATAGTAATTTGGTAAAAAAAAAAAGCAATGCCGAAACCCTAACCAAACACTATCATGAAATAAATGCTCACGATCATCCTGACTTAAAAAGACGATGAACCAACGCCTGTTCATGCATTTTGAGGGTCTAGCAGGGAGGATGCCTAATGTTTGAAATGATAATTTGTAGTAGGTCTTTGGTATGATTGTCGAAGAACCCAAGTCATGAACACCTCGAGAATAAAAGAACAATGAACCTAAGATTATTATATACACGCGGAATTATATAAGCAACATGCAAGAAGACACTTAAATTTGAGAACTGACCTCCACATGTAACCACACCCAGACATGATATTGACAAATAAAGTAATTATTCATCATAACTATTATAATGACTTGACAATTATCAAAGGTTAGTCTTGTCACATCAGTTATTCAACTTCATGAAGAGGAAAATAACAGTTATTAAACAACCATATATAAAGTTTTTAAGCATCCATTGCACACGTACAAACGATCATGCCTAGGTCAAGCGACCTTGAAATAGAAGATTTGATTTTATTTTGCAAACAAGAGTTAACCAAATTGAGTTTTGGTAAATATTATATACATATTGCAGAGGTAAATTACATGCAAGCAATTTCAATCAAAAGGTCAAGTTGGCCAAGGGTTGCATTTCTCTCATAAAAGTTAACAACGACGAAGCTATTTATCAACTAGACAAATATAATTACTTGTTTCAATAGTCGAAATTGGCTCATGACCAGTTAAGCAGGCATGTAATAACAATTACAAAATATTTAAACTAACCCTAACATGGATGAGATGGAACCCTTGCATAAACAAAGATATAGGTAAAAGAGCGAGTCAATAGGGTTCGAACCCTATGGCCATGACTGGTATACAAATAATATTAACTGAAAACCGATTCTTTCAAAGAGGTAAGAAGAAATATCCATTATACACTATAAGCCATGAAAGTCGAATACAAATTGATAAGCATCCACTTATTTATACATATCTCACTTTTTAAAACAAATGCATTCTAGCTCGATACACAGAGTTTATTTACACTATGTTGATTAAGCATTAACTATGAAGTTTTAATAATGTACAATTGAAAAATTCCACACAACTCTCCTTACTATCATACCTGTAGTTGTTAGAAATAGTAATTACTTCAGTTAGCTTTAGCTTTTACTTGAGTTACTATTTAGAAGTTCAGTTAATAAATGCAACAGCATGCTTTGCATGCATGCAAAAGCTAGGTTAGATCTTTTAGGGTTTTCCATAAGTGTTTAAATACACATTACATTATTGTTTGTATTACATCAGTTGATCTCCGTTTATGAATAAAGATTGAAGAGTCATAGCTCATTCTGCATTATCTTTGTTTATTTTCTGCCTCCAACCTTCAGTTTGGTATCAGAGCTTAGGAGAAGATCAAATTGGTAGCATAAATTTCCGGAGAAGCCAAAGCCGTAGCTTTGAAGAATTTGTAAGTTTTTTGATGAATTTTCACACAATTTTTTTTTTTTGGAGAAATTATAAAAGAATTTTTTTTTTTGGAATTACCGCGCCCTTATTATAGTCCAAAGCGCAGTAGTTTAGGGACTTAATTCGGAATTACTGCGGCCTCCCTATAGGCCAAAGCGTGGTAGTTAGTGAAGACCCGTGGCAATTAGGGAAAGAGAAGAAGATGTTTTTTTTGAGAAAGATGTTTTTTTTGAGAAAGATATTTTCTTCATTATTTTATGAGAGAATTTTTTTTTTACTTTCACGAAGTTGTTTTCTTTTAGGAGATTCTTTGAGTAAGAATTTTTCTTTTTACAAAAGAAGAAGATATTTTTCAAATCTTGTTTAAGAGGGAGACATTATTTTAAAAAAAAAGAGGAAGGAGATTATTTTGAAAAGGCCAGTGAAGGAATCCGCAACGTCTATGGCTTCTAGCAGCAACAATCAATCTCAGATTTCTCCTCTTATAGGGAAAAAGGACTATGATGTCTGGGCCACGAGGATGGCGGTTTATCTCAGGTCAGAAGATGCGTGGGAATATGTCATGCATGGCTATTCTGAACCTACAAATGATACAGCTTTTCAAGCCCTTTCAAACGCAGAAAAGGATGTCCTGCGAGCGCACAGGAAGAAGGATGCAAAGGCACTGCATCTCATAATAAACGCTTTGGATAACAGCGTATTTCCAAAGATATCAGTGTCATTTCATGCCAAAGTGGCATGGGATACTTGGCGACCAGTTATCAGGGTGCTTGTAAGTTACAGACAGCTACACTCCAAAATATGAGAAGAGATTTTGAAGATCTGAAGATGAAAGAATCAGACTCAGTAGATTCTTTCATGACCAAAGTCATGGGTATTGTTAATCAGCTTAATATCTATGGTGAAAAGATGGAAGATCAAAGGGTGATTGAAAGGGTTATGAGATCCCTACCCCACAAATTTGAGTCAAAATTTTCAGCGATTAAAGAAGCAAAGGATCTGAGTACTCTCTCTATAGACGAGTTGACGGGATCTCTACTTTCATACGAATCTAGAATGAGCAGGAATGAAGAATCCTCTCTGGAGAATGATTTCAAAGCACATGTCTCATTCTCAAGAGGTAGAGGATGAGACAGAGGCAGAGGAGGATCAAGAGGACGACGCCGAAATAATGGCAATGAAGAACAAGATCACCATCATAACCATGAAGGCAAAAACTGCGACAAAAAAGGTCAGATAAATCTAATATTCAGTGTTATTATTGCAATAAATTTGGGCATTATGCTCATTAATGTAGAAAGAAAAAGTCTAATCAAGCAAATCATAATGCTAATGTGACTAATACCTCTAAGGATAAAGATGATATGTTATTTCTTACATGTCATGCTGCACACGAAAGCCCAAAGGGAGTTTGGCTTTTAGATAGTGGCTGTAGTAACCATATGACAGGTGACAGAGGTCTAATTGCAAACCTAGATGAATCAGTGAGGACAGAGGTCAAATTTGGCAGGGATGAGGTAGTTCCAGTTCTTGGCAAAAGAGTGGTCAACATTCTAACCAAACAAGGCCAACAAAAGACAATCTCAGATGTCTATTATGCTCCAGGATTGAAGCATAATCTGCTTAGCATTGGGCAACTCACTGAAAAGAAATACAGACTTGTCTTTGATGGATCAGACTAATGGAACAGGATGTATCCATTAGTCATGAATTGCAGCAGCAAGGTAACCTCTTTTGCTAAAAAAGCCACTTGCATGGATGAATATTGGTTATGGCATTTGAGATATGGACATCTTCACTTTGGTGGTCTCAAGTTTTTGCAGCAAAAAGAGATGGTAAAGGGATTACCCCCTATGAAGGAGCCAGAAAGCAGTTGTGAGTGTTGCATCATTGCAAAGTAGCACAGGGATAGCTTTCCTAAAGGTATATCTTGGAGGGCACATGCACCTTTAGAACTTATTCATACTGATATGGTTGGACCAATGCAAACTCAATCGATTGGTGGAAGCTATTATTTTCTTACATTTATTGATGATTTCAGTAGAAAAACTTGGGTGTATTTCCTTTGTCAGAAGGCTGAACCTTTTGGCAAGTTCAAGGGATTTAGGGCTCTGGTTGAAAAACAGAGTGGTTATCAAATCAAAGTATTGAGATCTGATGGAGAGGGAGAGTATGAATTAAAGGAATTTCATGATTACTGCATGCATCATGGAATCAAGAGGCAATTCACTACAAGATATACACCTCAGTAGAATGGTATTGCAGAACGCAAAAATAGAACCATCATGAATATGGCAAGGAGCATGCTGAAAGGAAGAAATTTGTCCCATGAATTTTGGGGAGACGCAGTGTCTTGTGTTGTTCATGTGATGAACATATCTCCCACCAAAATTGTGAAGAACAAAGTACCAGAGGAAGCATGGTCAGGTATGAGTTGTAATGTTTCTCATTTCGGAATATTTGGTTGTGTTGCTTATGCTCATGTTCCTAAACAGTTAAGAAAAAAGCTAGACGACAGGAGTGAGAAATGTATATTTCTTGGATACGGTGAACAAACTAAAGCCTACAAGCTGTATAACCCTATTACCAAAAGGGTTACCCTCAGCAGAGATGTTTTGTTCAAGGAGGAAGAGTCATGGAATGGAACCATAGACAAGGGTGTGGGAGCTGCAATACCCCAACCAGAAGATGGAGAAGATGAGGAGCTGATTGGACAACAAGATCCAGTAGCATCTTCACCAATAGCAAATACTCTAGAAAGAACACCTAGAAACTCAGTTCGAGGTGAAGCATCAAGTTTGCAATCAGGTAATGAATTTGATCACAGTAATAAAAAGACTAGAAGATTGACAGATATTTATGATGAATTGGATGCAAATACCAATTATGTTTTTATTGCTAGTGAACCTATGTTTTATGAAGAGGCTGTAAAACAAGAGCATTGGGTAAATGCTATGGACGAAGAGATAGATTCCATTGAGAGAAATGATACATGGGATCTAGTTGACCTGCCAAAGAATAAGAAACCCATTGGTGTGAAGTGGGTTTATAAAACCAAACTCAATGAAAAAGGTGAGATTGATAGGTACAAGGCAAGGTTAGTAGCAAAGGGTTTCTCGCAACAACTAGGAATTGATTTTGGAGAAACTTTTGCACTTGTGGCAAGATTGGACACTGTAAGAGCAGTCCTAGCAATTGCAGCCCAAAGAAAATGGAAAGTGTATCAGATGGATGTCAAGTCGGCATTCTTGAATGGAATTCTTGAAGAAGAAATTTATGTGGAGAAGCCACATGGGTATGAAATAAAAGAACATGAAGAGAAAGTTTACAAGTTGAAGAAAGCGCTATATGGGCTCAAGCAAGCTCCAAGAGCTTGGTATAACAGAATTGATTCTTATCTGATCAAAAATGGTTTTAGCAGAAGCAGCAGCGAACCAACACTTTACAAAAAGGTAAATCAACAAGGAAATATTTTGATAGTTTGTTTATATGTTGATGATATGATTTTTACAGGTGATCTGTCAATAGATGAGTTCAAGGCAGTTATGAAGAAATAGTTCGAGATGACAGACCTTGGATTGATGTTCTTTCTTGGCTAGAAGTAGAATAGTCAGAAAAAGGTATATTTATCTCTCAATATAAATATGCTAATAATGTTCTTAAGCGATTTAGAATGCAAAATTGCAAAACGACACCTATACCAGTGGCAACAGGTACAAAGTTGAGCAAAGAAGATGACAGTCCTAATGTAGATTCAACACTGTTTAAGAGACTTGTAAGAAGTCACATGTATCTCACAGCTACGAGACCGGATATTATGTTTGCTGTCAGCTTGATTTCGAGGTTCATGGAGTCTCCCAAAGACTCACATTGGCAAGTTGGCAAAAGGATCTTACGATATGTTGCAGGGACTTCAAGCTATGGAATTTTATACTCAAGCACTGAGTATGATGTTTTGACAGGTTTCACTGACAGTGATTTTGCAGGAAGTTTGGATGACAGGAAGAGCACTTTCGGTCATGTTTTTCATCTTGGATTAGGTGTGATTTCATGGGCATCCAAGAAGCAGCCCATTGTGACACTTTCATCAACAGAAGCAGAGTATGTAGCAGCGACATCAGCAACATGTCAAGCAGTCTGGTTACGCAGAGTTTTAGAAGGTCTTCAACAGAAACAAGAAGGACCAACTACAGTTTATTGTGACAACAATTCAGCAATCGCTCTATCCAAGAACCATGTTTTTCACCAGAAAAGCAAGTACATTGATACCAGATATCACTTAATAAGAGAACTTGTGAACAATGGTGAAGTTTTTGTTGAGCATTGTAAATCGATTGACCAATTGGCTGACATATTCACAAAGTTATTGGCAAAAGATATTTTTGAAATTCATAGAAATAATTTAGGCATTGTAAAAGCTGTAGTAGTCAACAGTAGTAATTAAGAGGGAGTGTTAGAAATAGTAATTACTTCAGTTAGCTTTAGCTTTTACTTGAGTTACTATTTAGAAGTTCAGTTAATAAATGCAACAGCATGCTTTGCATACATGCAAAAGCTAGGTTAAAGCTTTTAGGGTTTTCCATAAGTGTTTAAATACACATTACATTATTGTTTGTATTACATCAATTGATCTTCGTTTATGAATAAAGATTGAAGAGCCATAGCTCATTCCACATTATCTTTGTTTATTTTATGCCTCCAACCTTCAGTAGTGATAACATATGCAAATAAGACAGAAGGGTTTTTCTACAATTCCCAAAGAATTCTTAGGCATCAGGACGAGAGTCTACCACAGGTCGAGCCATAACTCTTGATATTCATCACCCAAAAAAATGATTCTAGTGAACAAGTGAAAATCAGTTTACGAGAGCTATGCCATTAACCAAGGCCGAATAGCGTTCGAATGGCAAGGAACAACAAGGTTTCTGGACCATTCAGTTCATATGCATCATATAGTTCTATCTTTCCTATCAATCTGGATATCCTCCCCTTGTTTGGTCAAGATAAGGTCTCGGAAAAGGCGCAGCATATGGAGGGTATCTCGGTGGGCATCATCGATTAGACGGAGATGATTGAAATGGAGTGCAGTTAGTTTACCGTCTAAGCATAATTGCGGAAGAAAAGGTGCAACAAATGGAGGGTAGCTCAGCGGGCATCATCTATTAGACGCAGATGATTGAAACAGAGTGCAATTAGTTTCCCGTCCGAGCCGAGGCAAGTAGAATTGCGGAAGAAAGGGACACCTCTTGATTCAATGTATCCTACATTTGGAGGACATGCAAGAGGGTGTCTACCAAAGATGCATGTACCATGTAGCTGCTGCAATTCTTTTACGTTGATAATTCAGTGGGGATATGAATTACTTTAACACTGCAATCCATTTACATTGATAATGATCATTCGAGAGTAGGATAACCTCAATATTATTTCCCATTAGAACTTAGGTTAACCTCGGGAAAAGATCAAATAAATCCTCCACGATTGGTCAGAGGCAGAAACTATTTAAAAAACTTAGGATAAGTTGTATAGAAAATTGTGAAGGGATACTCACTCGCCGAGCAATTTCTATGGTCCGTGCTGAGTTGCTCAGCCAGGACTAATAAAGAAGAACCCAAAATAAAAATAATGTCATAGATGTAAAACCTTTCGATTTTTATTCTCCATAGTATATAGTAAGCATTTGGTGAATAAGTACTTTTGTCTATTTAATAGACATAGGAAGGGATGATACACAAAGGTGTGGGTAGCCTGTTTGGTGCGTGATCATCTCGTAAATGATCTTTTTGATACCCAATATCTAAATTTGAACGCGTTACTCTTAACATTTACCTTTAAAAAATATATTCTTAATTTATTTACTTTTTTAAGTATTATATAATAAAAATACATCATCAAAATAAAATAAAATTTGAGTTAGCAAGCCATCTAAGTATTCTCCAAAACAAATACGATTTAGTACAAAATTTTGTGAAAAAATGTACTTTGATATGTTTTGAACTTAATCTTGCACAATAAGTAATGCCAAAACCATGCTTGTCATGTTACCTGTTCATTGCGGCAGAGCATGCCATTTTTGTGACAGTACAATAAATGTGTGAGACGCTTGTAATTGTAATTGTTTGGTGTAAAGGTGAAATGAGTAGAATTGAAAAGAAATGGATTCCACAGCCACGTTTCTCAAGGGTTGATTGACATCTAGGTTCCCATTCTTAATCGCTGGACAATTAGCAGTCACCGCCCATGGTGAGCCTCAGTTATTGTATTCCTAGTATAACAATGTATTCAATGCAAAAAAGCTCCCTTCCACTCCAGCCACTTGAGAAGAGACTATAACATTTACATTTCTGAAGTTAGGAATCACATAGTGGGTCGTGGTTATATTGCATATGTGAGTGAAGATGTCAATGTTCATATTAGGATCATTTCTTTCCTTAGCTGTAATTGTGTTCTTTGTTGTCCATTGAGTTGGCTAAGTACTATATTGGAGGTGCCATAGGGGTTGTGGTATTGATGTTTGGATGGAGATTTCAGTATTCCAAACAACATCTTTTCTTGGGTTGTACTTGTGTTCTTTGTTTAAAAAAAAATATTGTAAATGGAATCATATAGTTTTGTTAAAATAAAATTTCTTTAAAATTAGTATGTGGTTTTTTTGTTATTTTAGTTTTACAATCTTTTTATGTTGAAATAGAGACTAAATTGTTAAGTTTTTTTTAAAAAAATCATGTAAATTGTTGTTTTAGATTTAAGGGTTAATTCACTGAATTTTATATTGCCTAAATATAATGAAGTGTATTAATAGTTTTTAAAAATGTGGTTATAATAATAATATTAAATATCTTTGTTTATAATATTATAATTAAAATAAATAATTTTAAAAATGTGATTGTGAGAATAATATTCAATATTTACGATGAAATACAATTAAGATTTTGGTCTTTGACAAATAACTATTTTACCTATTGAGAAATTTTTTCGCCATCAAATCCCTGGTGTAAGTCTTTTTCATAATTTTGAAAAAGCATCACCCAAAAAATCTTTTTTGTCAGCTTGAACCGCGCATCACGTTGTCTTTACATTATGATGACTTTGCATTTGTTTATTCCTCGTCGATTTTATGCCATTGTTTTAGTTTGCATAGTTGAAGCTGTGTTCTCAGCTATCTTAAATAATCTTCAATAGGGATGAATTTTTCATCGAACTCATTGCACCAAAATTTATTACAATTTACCAGAAATTTGAAATCTTGAAGATTCACCGAAGGCAAGGTAAATCGTATCGCAAATACACGGTAATGTTAAAATTATAACATTTTGCAAGGAAATATAAAACCTTGGAGATCCATGGAAAGCATTGTACAACAGTTATATAGTAACTTTCAATTGGACACTAATTGAATAAACAATGAAATTTGACTAAAATATTTAAACATGGAAAGCATTGTACAACAGTTATATAGTAACTTTCAATTGAACACTAATTGAATAAACAATGAAATTTGACTGAATTAATATTTAAACAAACTTAATGTGTATTGAAATTATTTTTCTTAACATATTTAAAAAACAGACATTTCAGAATGTTGATTCTTGGGCCATGCAATTAAATTCTACTCCATATCTAGATCACGTAAAAAGAACAAACTCGCATTGATCACACATTCATAGCAACCTGATTCATTGGAGAGTAAGTTCGCTTTATTTTATTTTTACCTTTTTTTTTATGAACAATTGAAATGCGTATTCTCTTTTCTTCTTAGGCATGCTTATGTGTCATTTTACAATCTCTCAACATTTCAAAACTTGCGTAGTCAACAAAATTCAGAATGAATATCACTTTATTGTAAAGGTAGCATCAAAGTGTTTTAACCAAACAGTAATCTTTAACTTGGAGTATTTATATAAATATCTATTAGAAATAACTTGTCCCAAAGGAACCATGAAACAGAATGATCTATTATAAATTTATTTCAATTCCCTTTTATCATTTATTTCATGAGATTATTTATTTTCTGGTCATCAGAAACATTTTTTCTTTGAGAAATTTCTGTTTATAATGATTCTCAGAATCGCTTTTTCTTTGAACTGATTCTATCTTCTGTGCTTTGAACTGATGCTCTTGCCTGTGCTTTGAACTGATGCTCTTGCCTGTGCTTTGAACATATTCTATTGTCTGTGCTCTACTTGTCAACCCAATTCGGAGAATGGTAAAGTGATGAAAGCGTTTAGTTGGATAAAAATGGGGAAGATAAACTGGAAAATGAAACATAATTTTTTATTTGCAACCATGCAAAAACATCAAAGTTCCATCAACATTTATAGGAAATCTATCTGTTACTTAAGGTTTACAGTTTTTCTAATCCTCTATACACTTTATAAATCCAGATCCAAGGTAAGATGAATATGAACATTATAAATCCGAGGTAAGATGGATATGCTAGGTGCAATCGTTGCTGCTACACATAATATAGACATGAAATTATTTTTAATGATATTGTATAGCTGTTATGGAGGGGTTTAGTTCTAATTCTTTGAATGTTAGGAGAAATAATATTTGTAGCAGTTTGAACTGAAGTGAAACACTTCAAAGAATTGAGCACACATAGTTCGAGTTGCTGAAAACTTGCCTTCAAGTAAATATCGATTGCCCGGTACAACCCGTCGTCCAAATCACAGGCTACTCTCGGCATCAATTTGGGCAGTGCAATGAAATTCTCAATGCCAAGATTCACAGCAGGAGCTATGGTCGCTAAGTACTCGTCCATGGTACTGCACACCTTGGATACAGAAGGGAACACTAATCATCCAACCCATCTGAAAACCCACTTCGCATCTACAACTGTAGAAAGCTCATTACAATTCTAAATATAATATCCAGATTAGAGATGGTCCCAGCGCCATTAATTGAAGATATTGTTAGAAGATCGTCTTATGTTGCCTGGTCCAATTGTTGAGCAATCCTGTGTTCTAAATCCATCCTGCAGGTCTCCCTGGTCTCCAAATAGATAGACGAACGCAACAAACTGCAGAGAAATGATACGGACATGGTGTTTTTCTCACTGGGTAGTAGGCTGATAATGGTCTCTAGCAGAATCCTCTGCTCCTTCTCGACTTCAGAGGCATTACTTGCTTTTTCTTGGCTTCTCCTCCTCACTAATACTTGCAGAGGCTTTTGGGCATAAAGCATGAGAGAAGACCCTAAGACCGGATATGGCATGCCTTTATCCTTCATGGCCACTACGAGCCTCTGATAAAAATATATTCTCAGCACTGTCAGTTCTTCGGCCCACCAGTTTCGCGCCAGCATAGGCTTGGAATTGCAGTAGAATTCGGTGGCAGCCATTGATGCCTAGGCCTCTATGCACCTGCTAACTATGTTGAGCTCTTCTGCCATGGGGAGCAAATTTTTGCAGGCGTGCAGGACCGTTACAGAGGCCGAGAAGTTGTTGAATACAACTTTGTGCTAGTCCTCAGTCCTGGAGATGAGATTGCAGGGAGAGTATTCCTCTGTCATCTCTAAGTATTATGCTGCACATCAAAGGCCATAAACGTCGTGGGGAGTGATCTCGAAGTTGGTTCCATAGCAGAAGACGCAAGGCGGCAAGCGCAAGAGGCCAGCCCGCCTAGAAAAGAGGTCAAATAAGGCTCTCAAAAGAGGCCAGCCCGCCTAGAAAAGAGGTCAAATAAGACTCTCAAATAACTGATTGGCCAGAACCTACCTTGGTTGGGACTTAACGTGCTCGAGAAAGGAGATGCTGAGACAGAACTGAACTTTTAGATTGGAAGGAAGGGCTTCTTGAGTGGGTGGCACAGGCAGGAAAAGAACCTCTGGCGAATTGTCATATACATCATATTTACCCAGCATGATGTTCTAAAAGGTATTAATTGCCTGTTTTTCTGTTTCTTCCTCTTAAACGGCCCCATTGTTTTTAGGGAGGGGGGGCAATGCAGCCGCTCGAGGATTGAAGTAAAATCAATTATGCACGAGGAATTCATAGTGGATCCTTTTGGTTCAGGGTAGGCGCCAGAACCACAAACAAGAGCAGTCCAAGAATAATAATTTTATAGGCATGGAAGCGGGAAAGGAGGTATAAAGCAACTCCAATGTGGATGATAAAATCGTCTGCACAACAGTGCATAAGGAGATGAACCTGAGTAGCCTCTATGTTCCTAAGTATTTTTTTTTCTAACCTTTCTTTTTTTATGGACACCAAACTAACCAAATAAACTACCTAAGGGTTTAAGAAAACGTGTAAACTAAAAGATTTTTGGGTGAACTGATCTGCTGCTTGGCAGGCCGGCAGGGATTAATAAGATTAATCTACTTAAAAGAAATGTGAAACCTCAAACTATATTCATCCATTTACTTTGGATAAACGTATTATTTTGATCTATCCACCATACTCATACTTAGCAACTCAAAAAAATTATAGCATACTCATACGTAGCAACACAAAAAAATTATAGTATAATCAGATGAAAAACAATTTGTACAAATAAAAATATTAGAATGCAAAGATATTAAATACTACAACAAGAATACATCTCTTTCTTGATGCTTTAACATATTTGAAAATAGAACTTCTACACAGGTGCTGGCAGGATTGTGTCGGAATATTTTTCTGTCTATAGCAGGAAGACCCGAACTTCCTTTATTGTGCCCACTCTCATTTTCTAGACTCCCTACCTTATCATCTTCATAGTGAATGCAATGTAATCTTTCGGAGATGAAGAAACTTGTTGTAAATCCAAGGTTCCCATGATACACCGAAGGGCATGTGGATATAGATTTGAGCAAAGAAATGATGTTGGCTATAAAACTCGAGTTGGCTTAAACGATACTATCTCTTCTGCGACTGGAGATAGGACACCCAAAAGCTTATTGGTAAATATGCAAATCAAGAGTCTTCATATTTGAAGGGAGTCACGGTGAATGTATCAATTTACTATCTACCAAGTTGGCTCCCACCTCAAGCTACCCCATAAGGTGAGCCAGCCGGACTAGACCCCAACAAAATTAATGCATTAAAAACATAGTTCCATAACTCGAAAGGAAGGCATGGAAGGACGACAGTGAAGAAAGGAACGGTGAAAGCAGAACATCAAGTCAGTGAGACATGTTGCGCATATGAACCCAGGTATGCAATAGCTCTAGCTAAAAGAATGAAGATAATTGTATTGATTTAAGAAATACACCCAATTTCCTTGCCAATTCGAACAATAATGTTCTCTTCCCAGATCCTGGGGAACCCAAAAGCAATGCCATCAGGTTCAATGCTGCCCGAAACCAAAACACTATTGTTTTAAATATAAAACGAAATAAGTTTTTTTGAAACTAAACCAGAATGCAAGCTGATTAAGTCTGTAAAGTACTTTCTATGTTCAGTATTTTAGATAAATATAATAGGAATTGTTGAGAAAGAATTAGAATTTTCAAGGCTACAAGACTTGCCTGTCGTAAACAATGAGTTCCACTCAGCAACAACAGGTGTTTTATGACTGTTAGTGTATCAACACTCTTTTGGTCTCTCCCAACATTGGTGATCGCCCCAGGGCTATAACATGCGCATTTATGTAAGCATGCATATCGGCAAATGGATTATTGCATGCCTGGATTTGCTTTGCGAATATGCCATGCTCCAGGTCCTACAGGATGTCAGAGCCATCAGAATGATGTAGCATATTTACGAACCCAAAATCAGAAAAAAGGATGGAGATACAAAAATCCGATAACCCTAATAAAAAAGAGTGTGGATATCGCCACCCACTTTGACAAACCAGCCCCGCGGCTAAAAACCCAGATGATGGAAGATGAATTTTTTCTCAGAAATTCAAAAGAATGTGCAAAAAAAAATTGCAGAGAAGCTTTGATCGTTGAAGGACTCTTCAGGAGAAGGAGAGCTCGAAAATCAAATTGAGAAAAATGGGGAGAAATGAGGGATATATATATAAGAGGATTTTGAAAACTTTTTCGGCGGATTGAAGAATATGAGATGCAACCAACTACCCACCCCAACAGCTTGCAAGAAAATCAAATTATACACAATCGAATGGCTGGCTGCATTGACATGATTCACCCGTAACCATGCATTGGTTGGAGCATTGAAAAGAAAAGCTCCTCCAAGGATACCAATGCTTCCATACTTACCAGTTGTTCTTGCCCCTCACCTGGAGCCAGGCCGAGTAGAGAAAGGGTGTGATCAAATGATTCAGTCGGTCTGTGCATCCAAATCAAAGGCCGAACCCTCTGTGAAGCCTACGCCCGTGGAGGGAGGAACGATGCAGGCTGTCAAAAGGGAAAACCCTTCGATGATACCAATGTTTCCATACTTGGTAGCTCATGTGAGAGAAACCAGGCACAAACTAACACCATGCCCCCAAAAACGTTATTTAACCTTGCAGACACAATCCATAGTGAGCACAGTTTACAGATAATTCTAGAAAAAATAATAACAGAGGTTCCTCACCAGCGAAATCAATAGAGATGGCTGTAGCAGGTTAGTGCCATGGATCTCCGACTCGGACTCCATATATTAAATAGTCTTTGAACCCTTGCATGGCACACACATCTGGTGCATGGCACACACAGATGGGTACAGTGACCACATACAGGTGGCAAAACGAAAAGACAAACTGTTGTCAAGGCGAGCAGGCCAGCGGGTGGGGTAAGCATCCGCAGTCGATGAAAAATTTTGATTTTTTGAGATGGGAAATAAACACAGGAAGCATTAAGCAATGCAAAGAGCACTAGTGCTTCGAAGCTAGGGCCAATTTAGCTACGCTGCAACATTAAATGACAACCAGGGAAGTCTGAAACAAGCGGTAGCCTGCAGCCAGCGGTGCTTGTCCTTTGCAGGACCCCTATTGGGCACCAAAAAACGAGGATGATGTCAGCTTCTATAGCCAATAAAATTTTAAAGAAATCATTTTTAAAATTCGAATTTATAAAATAATATTCCAATCTTTGTATAAACTATAGACAAAAACAAAAAGTTTATAGATTAATATAGGTTCTAGCCCATATTAATAGCTCATATTAATAGGCATAGCCCATATTAATAGGCATTCCATAGATGATCCCCTTCGGGGACATCAAAAATATTACAATTTGTATCATAAAGTTTAATTAGGCCGAAATTATATTTTAAGGAGTCGGCTCCCCTCAGACCTTCGTCGTGTCGATGGCCTATGGGGGAGCCGCCACCTGTCATCTGTAAACCCAAATTCGTCCTTGAAATCCCTTGCTCTTAATTCTGATGGATCCGCTCTATACACGGGATCCTCAAATGGCGATATTATTTGGTGGGAAAAAGAGCGATTATCGTCCAACCAAATGCGCAAGCCGGAATCCTTCGCGGCCATGTACGACACAGTACTGTGTCTAGCAACAGTGGGTGGTAATTATAACACTTGATTAGTTCTTTTAGTTTTCCCATCCATTTGAGGATGATAAGCAGTACTAAAATGACGTTGTATATCTAGACCTTTAAATAAGGATTTCCAAAAGTTGTAAATTTTGCATCTCTATCAGAAATCACAACTTTCGAGATACCATGCAACTGAAATATTTCTTTCATAAAAATATCAGCTATGTTAATGGCTTTAAAAGTAGATTTCACAGGTATGAAATGTGCATCTTTACTTAACTTATCAACAACTAACATTATAGAGTCACGTTGTTTATTCGTTTTAGGTAATCATCTTATAAAATCCATACTTATTATCTCCCATTTCCATTTTGGGATAGGTAAGGGTTGAAGTAATCCAGTAGGATGTTGATCTTCTATTTTTACTTGTTGACATTTAATGCATCTAGCTAGGTAATTTGCAGCATCATTTTTCACGTTAGGCCAATAATAACTTATTCTTAGTTTTGTTATCATATTTTGGTATCCTGGGTGTCCGTAATATGGTTTCTTATGAAACTCATTCATGATTAATTGTTTAACTTTTTTTGAATTAAGTATGTATAATCGATTCTTATAGACTAATAAGTCTTCTGAGCTTATGGAGTAAGCTGAGAATTCGTTTCCATTTACATCATTTTCTATTTGTTCTTTAATTTTGAAGTATTCTTCATCATGGGTAGTTGCATCTTTTATCAAATCTTCAAGATCTTATAACTGCTACAAGCGGCCAAACAATGTGGAATGGAATTCCTACTTAGGGCATTTGCCACCTTGTTCTCTTTTCCTTTAATGTGTTTTATTTAAAAATCACTCACTCAAGAAGGCTAACCACCTTGCTTGACGAGCATTTAAATTGTGTTGATCACATAAGTATTTTAAGCTTATATTATAAGACATTAACGTGAATTTTCTTTCGATTAAGTAATGTCTCCACATTCTTAATGCATGTATTATAGCAGCTAGTTCTAGGTCATGTGTCGCATAATTACGTTCATGTTGTTTAAGTTTTATTTAATCATAACTTATTACATAATCCTCTTGTAATAGCACGCCACCTAACCCTTCTAAGCAGGCATACGTACATACAAAAAAGTCTTTGTATGGATTCTCTATTCTTAGGATAGTTGTGGTGGTCAGCAAGTGTTTAAGCTTTTCAAAGCTTTCTTGACATTTGTTAGACCATGCGAATTTAGTTACTTTGTTTTGAAGTGAAGTTATCAGGTAAGCAATCCTGGAGAAACTCTCAATGAACCTATGGTAGTAACCCGTGATCCACATAAAGGATCGAATCCCAGTTACATCCTTAGGAAATGGACAATCAAATATTGCCTTGATTTTATCTGGGTCTACATAAATGCCTTCCTTAGATATTACATGACCTAGGTATTGAATTTTATCTTGAATGAAATCACATCCACTAAACTTTGCATATAGTTTATGTTCTCTTAGGGTTTGTAAGACTAACTTCAGGTGTTATTTATGCTCTTCTTCATTTTTAGAATATATTAAGATGTCATCAATAAACTTATTACAAACTTATCTAGGTATTTATGGAGGACGATGTTCATCAAACACATGAACGTGGTCGGAGCATTAGTCAAGCCAAATGGTATAACCAAGAACTCGTAATGCCCATACCTTGTTGTAAATGTCATTTTATGAACATCCTCATCTGTAATTCTTACTTGATGGTATCCAGACCTCAAGTCAATTTTAGAGAATACTGTTGCTCCCCGTACTTGATCAAACATGTCATCGATGCGGGGGAGAGGGTATCTATTTTTAATTGTCAGCTTATTTAATTGTTTGTAATCAATGCAAAGCCTTAGTGTGCCATATTTCTTTGTAACAAACAAAATTGGTGCTCCCCATGGAGAGACACTCGGCCTTATATATTCCTTATCTATTAATTCTTGCAATTGTAACTTTAATTCTACCAATTCAGGTGTGTTCATTCGATAAGGATCCTTTGAGGCAGGTACCGCTACTAGTACCAACTCAATGGTAAATTCAATATCCCTCCTTGGAGGTAGTCCATGTTTCTCTTATGGAAAAACGTTTTTAAATTCATTTAAAAGAGGAAAATCCTCTAAAGTAGGTTTTGGTTTATCATCATTAGTTTCGGTAATGTGTACAGCAAACAACCTACATCCTTTCCTAGCACACTTTTTTAGTTGCAAAGCAGATATTTTCTAGTAAGAACCCTTTTTCGGAATCCCTCTAACAATTTTACTTTCACCATTTTTATCAATACAATTAAAAGTTTTCTCATAGCAATTTAGAACAACTCTATGTTTTTCTATCCAATCCAAGCCGATTGATACATCATAAGATCCTAATGGAAAATATTCAGATCTACTTTTGTAATCAAATTCTGCATATGGACTTCACAATTAGAAATAAAACTGGTTACTTTTCTTTTTGTCCCTGTGGCTAACTGTACTAACCATGACCTTTCAAAATCATACTTTTTTATTTTACATAAATCTACTAGTTTAGGAGAAATGTAACTTAAAGTAGATCGAGAATCAATTAATATGGAAATAGGTTTGTCAAATATCTTACCATCTACCTCGATCATTGAAGGTTGATAATTCGCTTGATGATTGTCCAAGGCGGCACTAATATGCAGTATGTTTTGGGCAACCTCTCCAGCTATGTGTTGGAATATTTAAAATCCACACCTATGTCATTTAATACCTTAGTAGCATTAATTAATCATTTTATGATTAATTCCTATGTATTAGACTAGGTAGTTGGCTAAAACATCATTGTGTGGACCACAAGCTTCCTAAACCCACTAGAGCGCATTCCTGGATATCCTGGATAGGATTCTGGATATTTTTAGTCAATCCTGGAATAGAAAGGCGCATTAGCTACTTTTACTGCTTTTTACCACTTTTCGGTGAAAGGTAAAAGCTAGTTGACTAGTAGAAACTGTTTTTTGGCCAACTCATCCTCCATGATGTTTCTTCCTTCCAAATTCTAGATTTGGAATTCTTTTTCATCACACATCACTATCTGATCACTAAATCATAAATTTGTGAGCCTTTGGAGTGACTTGGAGAACACACTTGCGACCTAGGGCGGTTTTGCATTATTTTAGTAAGTCTGCTTTTGTGAGGATTCGAATGGAATCCTTATGCATTTGAATCTCTGATGTAATTATATATATTTACATCCTGTTACTTTACCAAGGTTGTCTGATGTATTATTATTCATGAGAGTAATTCTATTTGCATCATATGTGATTGTTTTTCAGTGTTCTTGACTAGTTGTGTGAGAATTACTTGTGAGAGTTGTAATTTCTTGATCAGATCTTGGTGTGAACTACATTTCACATGGTATCAGAGATATAAATCTATTATTTTCTCCATTGATTGTCCTTCAAGATCCAACCAGTCTCAAGGAGGGTGCATTCAGCCATCTACAAGGCGCATTCAATCACCCAGAGGGCGCATCAAATCATCTTGGGGTGCACCCAAACCAATCTAAAAGCTATTTCATAGATGCCATGGATCAGTCACATTAGATAATCCTCACTCCATTCAATTATTTTGACTGGAAAGCGTATATGGAGATCATGTTGAGGAGAAAAGGCCTCTACAGGGTGACTATGGCAACTGAACCTAAGCCAACCTCGGCAATTGAGAAATCAAAGTGGCATAATCAAAGAGATGAATCCTATGGTCTCCTGTGTCTCACTACATCCAGGGATCTTTTATTCCATCTATATGGTCTTACCTCTCCCAATGAAGTTTGGATAAATCTTCAAGAATTTTTTGGCAAGATAGATGAATTAAGAGGCCATCAACTGGATAATGAACTTGTTTCATTGAGTCCATAGAATTTCGAGAACCTCCAAGACTTCTTCTCAAAGTTCAAGTCACTTGTTCTATAGTTGAATCAATGTGTAATTGATAAAAAGGATGAGCAATTGATCTTGGCTATTCTCTTCAATCTTGTCCCAGATTATTCAGTATTTGTTTCGACCTTCCACTCCACAAGAAAGGCAGTTCGAAACTAGAAGAGCCCTACACTCTCAAAATTCATGGAGTCTCTTACACAAGAACAAGACAAGTTGGTCTTGATGGGAGCCATAAAAAATCTGTCAAAAGACCACTATCTGAATGTTGGAGATTCAAAGGGTTCGAACGGCAAGAAGAAGGGCAATTTCAAGAAGCCCGCTAATCAGAGGAGGGACAAGCAGAAAGTCCATGAAGACTCTTCAAATTTCAAGAGAAATCCAAACAAGAAGAATGAGAAATCCTGAAATCTACTGCATGAAGAAGACCATCGATCAAATGGCTCAACTCTTGGAGAAGGACAATATTCCTCTTCCTGAGAGCTCTAGGAGGAAGGATGAAGAACAAAATTCTGAAGATAAGGAGCAAGTGTATGCATTGATGGCAAGCACATCCAATCCTATCTCATTCATTATTGATTTTGGAGCTTCAAGGCACATGGTTTGCACAAGAGAGAGCTTCTCATCTCTTGACTCTTCCAGTGGTCCAACCATTGTGTTGGGTGATGATTCTGAAACTTCAAGCAAAGGTAAAGGAAACATTGATCTAGATTTTGGTACATTCACTAATTTTTTGTATGTTCTAGGACTTGTTGCTAACCTTTTTTCAGTACACCAGATGACTCACACAGGATCACCCAAAAAGGTGGTCTTTACACCTAATGATGTTGAAATCTGTGAAATGTCAACAAGCCGAATTGTTGCTTTACTAGTTCTGCTGACCATAGCTCAAAAATCTACAGGTTTTCTCATTTTGTGTCATTCCCCTCACCGTCTGTTCTATTAACCCATGCCGATGAGTCAAGAAAATTATGGCATGAAATATTTGGCCACCTAAACTATAGATACATTTCCCAACTCCATGAGAAAGAAATGGTCATAGGGCTGCCCAATATCAAGTTTTCTAAAGGTGTTTGTCAAAGCTACATCCTAGGAAAGCACCTTGAGCATAAGTTTGAGAGAGCCAAAACTAAGCGAACCTTGCCACCCCTGGAGCTTATTCATAGTGACATATTAGGTCCATTCCTCCATGAGTCTTTTAACCATGCCAAATACATCATTTCCTTCATAGATGACTTTACCAGGTACTATTGGATTTATTTCATCAAGCTAAAGTCTGAAGTGTTCGGTCTGTTCAAGCTTTTCAAAGCCTCAGTTGAAAACCAGTCTGGTAGACATATCAAGATCCTTAGATCTGATAATGGTGGGGAATGCATCGAATCTGAGTTTCAGAAATTTTGTGCCTCTCCAGGAATACAAATGCAACACATTGTTCCATACACACCTCAACAGAATGGTGTTGCTGAGAGGAAGAACAAATCACTGAAGGAGATGGACCCATGCATGCTTGAGGAAAAGTATTTATCTCTAAGGATTTGGGATGAGGTAATAAATTGTGACACATGTATTCAGAATAGAGTACCTCATAAAGAACTAAAAGGAATCACTCATTTTGAGGCTTGGACTGGGCACAAACCTGATGTTTCTTATTTCAGGATTTTTGGCTCCAAGGCTTGGACTAGAATTCCACTTGAGAAGAGGAGGGCTATGCAGCCACAAAGCTAACCATATATTTTTTTTGGTTATTCAGAGGATTCCAAATGCTACAATTTGTTGAATATGTCCACTCAAAAAGCCTTCATTGAAAGAAGTGTTCAATTCGAAGAAGAGCTCTCTCACAATGTTGAAATTGGAGAACCACACCACCACCTAAAGAAGTAAGTGATACTTCTCTTGAATTTTTTTATTCTGATATTTATGATGATGAATACCATTGTATTATAGATCCCAATTCACCAACAAGTCCTAAATGGGATGCTAAGACTTTGCAATCAGCTGGTGAACTAGTGGGAAATCCTAAGGATACTATGAGGACTAAGTCACAATTTGAGAATGCTCTCAATGTGAATGATCCTTACTTATCTGAGAGATGCTATATGATGGTGGATTCTGATCCTTAGACATATGATGAAGCCTCATATGACCCAATATGGAAGGCTTCTATGGATTATTAGTTTCATTCACTGCAAAAGAATGAGACATGGGAGCTATTCAAGCTCCCCCTGGGCAGAAAATTGATAAGGTGTAAGTGGATCTACAAAACCAAGTGTGCAGTTGATGGTGCAACAATGAAATATAAGGCTAGGATGGTGGAAAAGGGCTTCTCCCAATTCCATGTCCTTGACTACAATGATATTTTTGCACCAGTGGCACAGAAGGATTCGATAAAACTAGTTCTGGCAATCTCTGCATCCAAGCGTTGGGAAGTGCATCACATGGATGTCAAGAGTGCATTCCTCCATGGGGATCTTGAGGAGAATATTTATATGTAGCAGCCAGAAGGCTATACATATGATCCTAACTATGTGTTCAGGTTGAGGAAGTCCTTATATGGGCTTAAGCAAGCCCCCAGGGCTTGGTATGCCAAAATGGACAACTTTCTCTTGTCACAATCTTTTGTGAGATGCAAATATGATCCTAATGTTTACATGAAGATGATTGATGGATCAATTCTAATTATTGTGTTATATTTTTATGACCTACTAATCACAGGTAGCTCTACTGATCAAATTGCTTTATTAAAGACTGCTTTGCATCAAGCTTTTTCCATGGCTGACTTGAGAATTCTTAAGCAATTTTTGGGGCTTGATATTTCTCAAACTGAGAATGGAACTAAGGTATCTCAATCCAAATATGCATCTGATCTGCTAAAGAATTTCAATATGGATGATTTCAAGCCTTCAAAGACTCATTTGCTTTCAGGGGTTAGACTTGAAGAAGCAGAATCTACACCATTGGTGGACAACACCTTGTATAGGCAGCTTGTTGGCAGCTTGGTATACTTGAAGAATAAACGATACTATCTAGATCACGTAAAAAGAACAAACTCTCATTGATCCCACATTCATAGCAACCTGATTCATTGGAGACAAAGTTCGCTTTTTTTTTTTATGAACAATTGAAATGAGTATTCTCTTTTCTTCTTAGGCATGCTTATGTGTCATTTTACAATGTCTGAACATTTCAAAACTTGCGTAGTCAACAAAATTCAGAATGAATATCACTTTATTGTAAAGGTAGCATCAAAGTGTTTTAACCAAACAATAATCTTTAACTTGGAGTATTTATATAAATATCTACTAGAAATAACTTGTCCCAAAGGAACCATGAAACAGAATGATCTATTATAAATTTATTTCAATTCCCTTTTATCATTTATTTCATGAGATTATTTATTTTCTGCTTATCAGAAACATTTTTTCTTTGAGAAATTTCTGTTTATAATGATTCTCATAATCGCTTTTTCTTTGAACTGATTCTATCTTCTGTGCTTTGAACTGATGCTCTTGCCTGTGCTTTGAACATATTCTATTGTCTGTGCTCTACTTGTCAACCCAATTCGGAGAATGGTAAAGTGATGAAAGCGTTTAGTTGGATAAAAATGGGGAAGATAAACTGGAAAATGAAACATAATTTTTTATTTGCAACCATGCAAAAACATCAAAGTTCCATCAACATTTATGGGAAATCTATCTGTTACTTAAGGTTTACAGTTTTTCTAATCCTCTATACACTTTATAAATCCAGCTCCAAGGTAAGATGAATATGAACTTTATAAATCCGAGGTAAGATGGATATGCTAGGTGCAATCGTTGCTACTACACATAATATAGACATGAAATTATTTTTAATGATATTGTATAGCTGTTATGGAGGGGTTTAGTTCTAATTCTTTGAATGTTAGGAGAAATAATATTTGTAGCAGTTTGAACTGAAGTGAAACACTTCAAAGAATTGAGCACACATAGTTCGAGTTGCTGAAAACTTGCCTTCAAGTAAATATCGATTGCCCGGTCCAACCCGTCGTCCAAATCACAGGCTACTCTCGGCATCAATTTGGGCAGTGCAATGAAATTCTCAATGCCAAGATTCACAGCAGGAGCTATGGTCGCTTAGTACTCGTCCATGGTACTGCACACCTTGGATATACAAGGGAACACTAATCATCCAACCCATCTGAAAACCCACTTCGCATCTCCAACTGTAGAAAGCTCATTACAATTCTAAAGATAATATCCAGATTAGAGATGGTCCCAGCGCCATTAATTGAAGATATTGTTAGAAGATCGTCTTATGTTGCCTGGTCCAATTGTTGAGCAATCCTGTGTTCTAAATCCATCCTGCAGGTCTCCCTGGTCTCCAAATAGATAGACGAACGCAACAAACTACAGAGAAATGATACGGACATGGTGTTTTTCTCACTGGGTAGTAGGCTGATAATGGTCTCTAGCAGAATCCCCTGCTCCTTCTCGACTTCAGAGGCATTACTTGCTTTTTCTTGGCTTCTCCTCCTCACTAATACTTGCAGAGGATTTTGGGCATAAATCATGAGAGAAGACCCTAAGACCGGATATGGCATGCCTTTATCCTTCATGGCCACTACGAGCCTCTGATAAAAATATATTCTCAGCACTGTCAATTCTTCGGCCCACCAGTTTCGCGCCAGCATAGGCTTGGAATTGCAGTAGAATTCGGTGGCAGCCATTGATGCCGAGGCCTCTATGCACCTGCTAACTATGTTGAGCTCTTCTGCCATGGGGAGCAAATTTTTTCAGGCGTGCAGGACCGTTACAGAGGCCGAAAAGTTGTTGAATACAACTTTGTGCTAGTCCTCAGTCCTGGAGATGAGATTGCAGGGAGAGTATTCCTCTGTCATCTCTAAGTATTATGCTGCACATCAAAGGCCATCAACGTCGTGGGAGTGATCTCGAAGTTGGTTCCGTAGCAGAAGACACAAGGCGGCAAGTGCAAGAGGCCAGCCCACCTAGAAAAGAGGTCAAATAAGACTCTCAAATAACTGATTGGCCAGAACCTACCTTGGTTGGGACTTAACGTGCTCGAGAAAGGAGATGCTTAGATAGAACTGAACTTTTAGATTGGAAGGAAGGGCTTCTTGAGTGGGTGGCACAGGCAGGAAAGGAACCTCCGGCGAATTGTCATATACATCATATTTACCCAGCATGATGTTCTAAAAGGTATTAATTGCCTGTTTTTCTGTTTCTTCCTCTTAAACGGCCCCATTGTTTTTAGGGAGGGGGGGCAATGCAGCCGCTCGAGGATTGAAGTAAAATCAATTATGCACAAGGAATTCATAGTGGATCCTTTTGGTTCAGGTTAGGCGCCAGAACCACAAACAAGAGCAATCCAAGAATAATAATTTTATAGGCATGGAAGCGGGAAAGGAGGTATAAAGCAACTCCAATGTGGATGATAAAATCGTCTGCACAACAGTGCATAAGGAGATGAACCTGAGTAGCCTCTATGTTCCTAAGTATCTTTTTTTCTAACCTTTCTTTTTTTATGGACACGAAACTAACCAAATAAACTACCTAAGGGTTTAAGAAAACGTGTAAACTAAAAGATTTTTGGGTGAACTGATCTGCTGCTTGGCAGGCCGGCAGGGACTAATAAGATTAATCTACTTAAAAGAAATGTGAAACCTCAAACTATATTCATCCATTTACTTTGGATAAACGTATTATTTTGATCTATCCACCATACTCATACGTAGCAACACAAAAAAATTATAGCATACTCATACGTAGCAACACAAAAAAATTATAGTATGATCAGATGAAAAAAAATTTGTACAAATAAAAATATTAGAATGCAAAGATATTAAATACTACAACAAGAATACATCTCTTTCTTGATGCTTTAACATATTTGAAAATAGAACTTCTACACAGGTGCTGGCAGGATTGTGTCGGAATATTTTTCTGTCTATAGCAGGAAGACCCGAACTTACTTTATTGTGCCCACTCTCATTTTCTAGACTCCCTACCTTATCATCTTCATAGTGAATGCAATGTAATCTTTCGGAGATGAAGAAACTTGTTGTAAATCCAAGGTTCCCATGATACACCGAAGGGCATGTGGATTTAGATTTGAGCAAAGAAATGATGTTGGCTATAAAACTCGAGTTGGCTTAAACAATACTATCTCTTCTGCGATTGGAGATAGGACACCCAAAAGCTTATTGGTAAATATGCAAATCAAGAGTCTTCATATTTGAAGGGAGTCACGGTGAATGTATCAATTTACTATCTACTAAGTTGGCTCCCACCTCAAGCTACCCCATAAGGTGAGCCAGCTGACAAATTCTGAGTGGGAGTAGAAACAGAGTATGGGAGGCAGAAACAAAACAGAGGATGAATTCAATGGAGCTCTGCAGCTCTTCACATTCATTCTACAAACTGAAATGAACACCAGATACAGATTAACATATTGATGCCTCTTTTCATCCGAGGCACATTAACTTCTTTACCTAATACATTAACTCCCGTACTGGTGGTTGGTGATTGCAAACGGTTGGCGGGAGGAATTATCTCCAACACTCCCCCATAATTCTGACCATAAACCAACTACTACACCTAAAGCATACATGCAATGCCTTCATGGGCTTTCAACAAAAAACATTAATGCCTTCTGGACTAAGTCTCAGCTAGGCTTACATTAGTTCATGTCAAAGCTCAAAATTATCTTACTATTCTTGTTTGCTGCATGCTGATGCAACATCTTCTTTTTCTTTCGTTTGCTCTAGACCTTGAACTTTGAAATTCTTCTTATCTTCTTCTTCTTTGTTCTGTTCTTCATGAACCTGAATTTCTTATTCTTCTTCTTTTTCCTCTTCGTCCTAGTCTTCTTCTTCCAACTCTCTTGAGGCTTTTTCGGCCTGACTCTTCCATCAATGTCTGCAAATTCTTCAATGAACTCCTGCCATGTATGTTCATCCACAAATTCTGATTTCAGCATGCTTAGTTCATATGTTGTGGGAATTTCAAGATCCCACATGCTGTTCTCATCCTTCATTCTGTTTTCATCCTCTTCATTGGTATGCTGCCATGACATTAGCTGATAATAGTGCCTGATCTCTTCAGGACTCCATTTCATAAGAATGTCTTCAATTGGTTCATCTTCATCTTCATCATAACACATTGGCTCTTCAAGCCTTCCATTAAACAAATTTTCTTTATCTTTTGCAGCTACATGGCTGCCTTCTTTTCCATTCATCTCTGCAACTTCAATGCCGCCTTCTTCTTCATTCTTGGCATACTCCAGGATGCCTTCTTTGTCTTTTTCAATCTCTATGCCTTCTGTGCAATCTTCACCATTCTCTGCTTCAAACAGAGACATCACATTGTCCAAAAATTCTTGAATAATTTCATCATCATTTGCATTTTCCTCAATTGCAAGCTGATTTCTATATGCACCTGCACATGCACAAACATCTAAACTGTTAAGAAAAACTCCTGCCCTCATGGGCATGCTCTTCATGAGCTCATCTTCTTCTTCACATTCAGGCTTTACTGGTTGTCCTGCAACTGCTTGAGTTGTTGATTCATCATTTTCTGCTGCTGATATGGCAGCTTCATCTTCAAGAATATCTTTGTCATCTTCATCCACTTGTGGCTCTGCACAATGGGCTTCACTATTCTCAAACTTATCTGGCTCTGCTTGGCTGACAGAGTCCTCGACCATTCCATACACACATTCAACTGCTCCTTTATCTGCAGCTATGGCTGCTTCATCATGGGATTCACTAACAACTTGGCTGTCTTCTGCTTCAACTGCAGGCTTCTCTGCTGCTACTTCTTCAACATGCTGTGACACTGTTGGCTGCTTGCACATGTCACTTCCCTTTACTTCAAATTCAATTTTTAAAGTTTCCCAAGCTTCCTTGGTTGTTTTAGTTGTCGCTACCTTCAAAAATATATTTTCATCCAAGGCCTGCTGAATGAAATACAAAGCTAATTCATGCTTCTGCAATTTTTGGTCTTCTGTGAGGGCCTCAAAGGCCTCTAGATCTAGGGGATGCACACATTCATTTTGAACTAAATACCATAAATCCTCTTCTCTAAGAAAAATTCTCATCTTAATAGCCCAAAACTCATAATTTTTACCTGAAAAATGTGGGGGTACGAGGATAACCCTGCTGCTCCAATTATCCTGGTTCTCCTCTTGGACTTCAACTGTGTTAATAAGCTCCTCTGCAATGGGAACTTCTCCATATCTATGTGCAAGATACTTGGCCTCTGCCCTTGCATTTCTCCTTTTAATTTGCTTAAGTCTGCTTTGGTAACCCATTTCTTCTCTTCTTTGTTGGCAAGTTCTGTGCTGGCACTTGTCTTCTTCATGCAAGTCTCCTACTTACTTCTTCTTCCCTTATCGCCCCCTCTGAAACAGTGGCCATTCTATGCGGCCTCCACCAGATCGAGCCTTCCAACACACGATAGCTCCTCCTTTAGTGTTTTCTGGGTTGTGCTTAATTCACGCCTCCAATCTCTGCAGCAATCCCAACACTCAGTTGTCTCCTTTGGCAACGCCTTACACTAAAGTGTGGACACACAAATAACTAAGATCAACTCAGTCTTTCCTTGGATTTCATAATAGCGAGTGCTGTCACTCTTCTTAGGGGTGTGATCTCCGAATCTCTCCACTGCTGATTGCTGCCTCCGAACAGGAACCTCCTCTCACACAGCGGTTCTCCAGAGCAAGTGGCTCCACAGGATCTCTAATGAAATTGACCGCGCAGGAGGGCAGCGGGACTCCACCACATACAGCCTTCACAGGCTGACTCCTTCACGTAGGTGCGGCAGCTATCTCCTTCACGCGAACTGCCTGGCTCCTTTCGGGCCAGGCTGGCTTACACTACCAGTGTCTCTCTGCTCTCCACCTTCATGATTGGTGGCTCCTCACCACAAGTCTGCTCGCTCTACAACGGTAGCGCCGGCTTCACCTTCAGGCTGGTGGCTCCTCTGTTCTGTAGACTCTTCGCAGAAGCCATTAAAACCTTCACGACATTGGTGAAGGAGAGAATTTTCGTCTCTGGTCTGCCTTGGCTCAGGGCAAGCTTTCTGAAAAGCTCTTCCAGCGATTGTGGCTGGGATTTCTTTTACATTAATGGAGTTGGCTGCTCCTACTTCTTTCTTTTCTTTCTTTGCAGCAGGTTGGCTTGGCTGACCAACTCTGGTTGTAACACTGACAACGCTCGGATCCTTCACATGGCTGGTGAAGGAGGATTCATAACCCTAAGCTCTGATACCGTGACAAATTCTGAGTGGGAGCAGAAACAGAGTCTGGGAGGCAGAAACAAAACAGAGGATGAATTCAATGGAGCTCTGCAGCTCTTCACATTCATTCTACAAACTGAAATGAACACCAGATACAGGTTAACATATCGATGCCTCTCTTCATCCAAGGCACATTAACTTCTTTACCTAATACATTAACTCCCGTACTGGTGGTTAGTGATTGCAAACGGTTCGCGGGAGGAATTATCTCCAACACCAGCCGGACTAGACCCCAACAAAATTAATGCATTAAAAACATAGTTCCATAACTCGAAAGGAAGGCATGGAAGGACGACAGTGAAGAAAGGAACGGTAAAAGCAGAACATCAAGTCAGTGAGACATGTTGCGCATATGAACCCAGGTATGCAATAGCTCTAGCTAAAAGAATGAAGATAATTGTATTGATTTAAGAAATACGGCCCAATTTCCTTGCCAATTCGAACAATAATGTTCTCTTCCCAGATCTTGGGGAACCCAAAAGCAATGCCATCAGGTTCAATGCTGCCCGAAACCAAAACACTATCGTTTTAAATATAAAACGAAATAAGTTTTTTTGAAACTAAACCAGAATGCAAGCTGATTAAGTCAGTAAAGTACTTTCTATGTTCAGTATTTTAGATAAATATAATAGGAATTGTTGAGAAAGAATTAGAATTTTCAAGGCTACAAGACTTGCCTGTCGTAAACAATGAGTTCCACTCAGCAACAACAGGAAGTGTGTTTTATGACTGTTAGTGTATCAACACTCTTTTGGTCTCTCCCAACATTGGTGATCGCCCCAGGGCTATAACATGCGCATTTATGTAAGCATGCATATCGGCAAATGGATTATTGCATGCCTGGATTTGTTTTGCGAATATGCCATGCTCCAGGTCCTACAGGATGTCAGAGCCATCAGAATGATGTAGCATATTTACGAACCCAAAATCAGAAAAAAGGATGGAGATACAAAAATCTGATAACCCTAATAAAAAAGAGTGTGGATATCGCCACCCACTTTGACAAACTAGCCCCGCGGCTAAAACCCATATGATGGAAGATGAATTTTTTCTTAGAAATTCAAAAGAATGTGCAAAAAAAAATTGCAGAGAAGCTTTGATCGTTGAACGACTCTTTAGGAGAAGGAGAGCTCGAAAATCAAATTGAGAAAAATGGGGAGAAATGAGGGATATATATATAAGAGGATTTTGAAAACTTTTTCGGCGGATTGAAGAACATGAGATGCAACCAACCACCCACCCCAACAGCTTGCAAGAAAATCAAATTATACACAATTGAATGGCTGGCTGCATTGACATGATTCACCCGTAACCATGCATTGGTTCGAGCATTGAAAAGAAAAGCTCCTCCAAGGATACCAATGCTTCCATACTTACCAGTTGTTCTTTCCCCTCACCTAGAGCCAGGCCGAGTAGAGAAAGGGTGTGATCAAATGATTCAGTTGGTATGTGCATCCAAATCAAAGGCCGAACCCTCTGTGAAGCCTACGCCCATGGAGGGAGGAACGATGCAGGCTGTCAAAAGGGAAAACCCTTCGATGATACCAATGTTTCCATACTTGGTAGCTCATGTGAGAGAAACCAGGCACAAACTAGCACCATGCCCCCAAAAACGTTATTTAACCTTGCAGACACAATCCATAGTGAGCACAGTTTACAGATAATTCTAGAAAAAATAATAACAGAGGTTCCTCACCAGCGAAATCAATAGAGATGGCTGTAGCAGGTTAGTGCCATGGATCTCCGACTCGGACTCCATATATTAAATAGTCTTTGAACCCTTGCATGGCACACACAGATGGGTACAGTGACCACATACAAGTGGCAAAACGAAAAGACAAACTGTTGTCAAGGCGAGCAGGCCAGCGGGTGGGGTAAGCGTCCGCAGTCGATGAAAAATTTTGATTTTTTGAGATGGGAAATAAACACAGGAAGAATTAAGCAATGCAAAGAGCACTAGTGCTTCGAAGCTAGGGCCGATTTAGCTACGCTGCAACATTAAATGACAACCAGGGAAGTCTGAAACAAGCGGTAGCCTGCAGCCTGCAGTGCTTGTCCTTTGCAGGACCCGACGTCATTCTGCCGCCCCCTCTTGGGCACCAAAAAATGAGGATGATGTCAGCTTCTGCAACCAATAAAATTTTAAAGAAATCATTTTTAAAATTCGAATTTATAAAATAATATTCCAATCTTTGTATACACTATAGACAAAAGAAAAAAGTTTATAGATTAATATAGGTTCTAGCCCATATTAATAGCTCATATTAATAGGCATAGCCCATATTAATAGGCATTCCATAGATGATCCCCTTCGGGGACATAAAAAATATTACTATTTGTATCATAAAGTTCAATTAGGCCGAAAGCATATTTTAAGGAGCCCACTCCCCTCAGACCTTCGTCGTGTCGATGGCCTATGGGGGAGCCGCCACCTATCGTCTGTTCATTCATCCGTAAACCCAAATTCGTCCTTGAAATCCCTTGCTCTTAATTCTGATGGATCCTCTCTATACACGGGATCCTCAAATGGCGATATTATTTGGTGGGAAAAAGAGCGATTATCGTCCAACCAAATGCGCAAGCCGGAATCCTTCGCGGCCATGTTTGACACAGTACTGTGTCTAGCAACAGTGGGTGGTAATTATAACACTTGATTAGTTCTTTTAGTTTTCCCATCCATTTGAGGATGATAAGCAGTACTGAAATGACGCTGTATATCTAGACCTTTAAACAAGGATTTCCAAAAGTTGTAAATTTTGCATCTCTGTCAGAAATCACAACTTTCGGGATACCATGCAACTGAAATATTTCTTTCATAAAAATATCAGCTATGTTAATGGATTTAAAAGTAGATTTCACGGGTATGAAATGTGCATCTTTACTTAACTTATCAACAACTAACATTATAGAGTCACGTTGTTTATTCGTTTTAGGTAATCATCTTATAAAATCCATACTTATTATCTCCCATTTCCATTTTGGGATAAGTAAGGGTTGAAGTAATCCAGCAGGATGTTGATGTTCTATTTTTACTTGTTGACATTTAATGCATCTAGCTAGGTAATTTGCAGCATCATTTTTCACGTTAGGCCAATAATAACTTATTCTTAGTTTTGTTATCATATTTTGGTATCCTGGGTGTCCAGAATATGGTTTCTTATGAAACTCATTCATGATTAATTGTTTAACTTTTTTTTAAATTAAGTATGTATAATTGATTCTTATAGACTAATAAGTCTTCTGAGCTTATGGAGTAAGCTGAGAATTCGTTTCCATTTACATCATTTTCTATTTGTTCTTTAATTTTGAAGTATTCTTCATCATGGGTAGCTGCATCTTTTATCAGATCTTCAAGATCTTATAACTGCTACAAGCGGCCAAACAATGTGGAATGGAATTCCTACTCAGGGCATTTGCCACCTTGTTCTCTTTTCCTTTAATGTGTTTTATTTAAAAATCACTCACTCAAGAAGGCTAACCACCTTGCTTGACGAGCATTTAAATTGTGTTGATCACATAAGTATTTTAAGCTTATATTATCAGACATTAACGTGAATTTTCTTTCGATTAAGTAATGTCTCCACATTCTTAATGCATGTATTATAGCAGCTAGTTCTAGGTCATGTGTCGCATAATTACGTTCATGTTGTTTAAGTTTTATTTAATCATAACTTATTACATAATCCTCTTGTAATAGCATGCCACCTAACCCTTCTAAGCAGGCATACGTACATACAAAAAAGTCTTTGTACGGATTCTCTATTCTTAGGATAGTTGTGGTGGTCAGCAAGTGTTTAAGCTTTTCAAAGCTTTCTTGACATTTGTTAGACCATGCGAATTTAGTTACTTTGTTTTGAAGTGAAGTTATCGGGTAAGCAATCCTGGAGAAACTCTCAATGAACCTATGGTAGTAACCCGTGATCCACATAAAGGATCGAATCCCAGTTACATCCTTAGGAAATGGACAATCAAATATTGCCTTGATTTTATCTGGGTCTACATAAATGCCTTCCTTAGATATTACATGAGCTAGGTATTGAATTTTATCTTGAATGAAATCACATCCACTCAACTTTGCATATAGTTTATGTTCTCTTAGGGTTTGTAAGACTAACTTTAGGTGTTATTTATGCTCTTCTTCATTTTTAGAATATATTAAGATGTCATCAATAAACTTATTACAAACTTATCTAAGTATTTATGGAGGACGATGTTCATCAAACACATGAACGTGATCGGAGCATTAGTCAAGCCAAATGGTATAACCAAGAACTCGTAAGGCCCATACCTTGTTGTAAATGTCATTTTATGAACATCCTCATCTGTAATTCTTACTTGATGGTATCCAGACCTCAAGTCAATTTTAGAGAATACCGCTGCTCCCCGTACTTGATCAAACATGTCATCGATGCGGGGGAGAGGGTATCTATTTTTAATTGTCATCTTATTTAATTGTTTGTAATCAATGCAAAGCCTTAGTGTGCCATCTTTCTTTGTAACAAACAAAACTGGTGCTCCCCATGGAGAGACACTCGGCCTTATATATTCCTTATCTATTAATTCTTGCAATTGTAACTTTAATTCTACCAATTCAGGTGTGTTCATTCGATAAGGATCCTTTGAGGCAGGTACCGCTACTGGTACCAACTCAATGGTAAATTCAATATCCCTCCTCGAAGGTAGTCCATGTTTCTCTTATGGAAAAACGTCTTTAAATTCATTTAAAAGAGGAAAATCCTCTAAACTAGGTTTTGGTTTATCATCATTAGTTTTGGTAATGTGTACAGCAAACAACCTACATCCTTTCCTAGCACACTTTTTTAGTCGCAAAGCAGATATTTTCTAGTAAGAACCCTTTTTCGGAATCCCTCTAACAATTTTACTTTCACCATTTTCATCAATACAATTAAAAGTTTTCTCATAGCAATTTAGAAGAACTCTATGTTTTTCTATCCAATCCAAGCCGATTGATACATCATAAGATCCTAATGGAAAATATTCAGATCTACTTTTGTAATCAAATTCTGCATATGGACTTCACAATTAGAAATAAAACCGGTTACTTTTCTTTTTGTCCCTGTGGCTAACTGTACTAACCATGACCTTTCAAAATCATACTTTTTTATTTTACATAAATCTACTAGTTTAGGAGAAATGTAACTTAAAGTAGATCCAGAATCAATTCATATGGAAATAGGTTTGTCAAATATCTTACCATCTACCTCGATCATTGAAGGTTGATAATTCGCTTGATGATTGTCCAAGGCGGCACTAATATGCAGTATGTTTTGGGCAACCTCTCCAGCTGTGTGTTGGAATATTTAAAATCCACACCTATGTCATTTAATACCTTAGTAGCATTAATTAATCATTTTATGATTAATTCCTATGTATTAGACTAGGTAGTTGGCTAAAACATCATTGTGTGGACCACAAGTCACCATTGTGTGGACCACAAGCTTCCTAAACCCACTAGAGCGCATTCCTAGAGATCCTGGATAAGATTATGGATATTTTTAGTCAATCCTGGAATAGAAAGGCGCATTAGCTGCTTTTACTGCTTTTTACCACTTTTCGGTGAAAGGTAAAAGCTAGTTGACTAGTAGAAACTGTTTTTTGGCCAACTCATCCTCCATGATGTTTCTTCCTTCCAAATTCTAGATTTGGAATTCTTTTTCATCACACATCACTATCTGATCACTAAATCATAAATTTGTGAGCCTTTGGAGTGACTTGGAGAACACACTTGCCACCTAGGGCGGTTTTGCATTATTTTAGTAAGTCTGATTTTGTGAGGATTCAAATGGAATCCTTATGCATTTGAATCTCTGATGTAATTATATATATTTACATCCTATTACTTTCCCAAGGTTGTCTGATGTATTATTATTCATGAGAGTAATTCTATTTGCATCATATGTGATTGTTTTTCAGTGTTCTTGACTAGTTGTGTGAGAATTACTTGTGAGAGTTGTAATTTCTTGATCATATCTTGGTGTGAACTACATTTCACATGGTATCAGAGATATAAAGCTATTATTTTCTCCATTGATTGTCCTTCAGGATCCAACTAGTCTCAAGGAGGGTGCATTCAGCCATCTACAGGGCGCATTCAATCACCCAGAGGGCGCATCAAATCATCTTGGGGTGCACCCAAACCAATCTAAAAGCTATTTCATAGATGCCATGGATTATTCACATTAGATAATCCTCACTCCATTCAATTATTTTGACTGGAAAGCGTATATGGAGATCATGTTGAGGAGAAAAGGCCTCTACAGGGTGACTATGGCAACTGAACCTGAGCCAACCTCGGCAATTGAGAAATCAAAGTGGCATAATCAAAGAGATGAATCCTATGGTCTCTTGTGTCTCACTGCATCCAGGGATCTTTTATTCCATCTATATGGTCTTACCTCTCCCAATGAAGTTTGGATAAATCCCAAGAATTGTTTGGCAAGACAGATGAATTAAGAGGCCATCAACTGGATAATGAACTTGTTTCATTGAGTCCATAGAATTTCGAGAACCTCCAAGACTTCTTCTCAAAGTTCAAGTCACTTGTTCTATAGTTGAATCAATGTGTAATTGATAAAAAGGATGAGCAATTGATCTTGGCTATTCTCTCCAATCTTGTCCCAGATTATTCAGTATTTGTTTCGACCTTCCACTCCACAAGAAAGGCAGTTCGAAACTGGAAGAGCCCTACACTCTCAAAATTCATGGAGTCTCTTACACAAGAACAAGACAAGTTGGTCTTGATGGGAGCCATCAAAAATCTGTCAAAAGACCACTATCTGAATGTTGGAGATTCAAAGGGTTCGAACGGCAAGAAGAAGGGCAATTTCAAGAAGCCCACTAATCAGAGGAAGGACAAGTAGAAAGTCCATGAAGACTCTTCAAATTTCAAGAGAAATCCAAACAAGAAGAATGAGAAGGAAAAGTGTACCTATTGTAGCAGGGGCTTTCATCCTGAAATCTACTACATGAAGAAGACCATTGATCAAATGGCTCAACTCTTGGAGAAGGAAAATATTCCTCTTCCTGAGAGCTCTAGGAGGAAGGATGAAGAACAAAATTCTAAAGATAAGGAGCGAGTGTATGCATTGATGGCAAGCACATCCAAGCCTATCTCATTCATTATTGATTTTGGAGCTTCAAGGCACATGGTTTCCACAAGAGAGAGCTTCTCATCTCTTGACTCTTCCAATTGTCCAACCATTGTGTTGGGTGATGATTCTGAAACTTCAAGCAAAGGTAAAGGAAACATTGATCTAGATTTTGGTACATTCACTAATTTTTTGTATGTTCCAGGACTTGCTGCTAACCTTTTTTTAGTATACCAGATGACTCACACAGGATCACCCAAAAAGGTGGTCTTTACACCTAATGATGTTGAAATCTGTGAAATGTCAACAAGCCGAATTGTTGCTTTACTGGTTCTGCTGACCATAGCTCAAAAATCTACAGGTTTTCTCATTTTGTGCCATTCCCCTCACCGTCTGCTCTAATAACCCATGCCAATGAGTCAAGCAAATTATGGCATGAAATATTTGGCCACCTAAACTATAGATACATTTCCCAACTCCATGAGAAAGAAATGGTCATAGGGCTGCCCAATATCAAGTTTTCTAAAGGTGTTTGTTAAAGCTGCATCCTAGGAAAGCACCCTGAGCATAAGTTTGAGAGAGCCAAAACTAAGCGAACCTCGCCACCCCTGGAGCTTATTCATAGTGACATATTAGGTCCATTCCTCCATGAGTCTTTTAACCATGCCAAATACATCATTTCCTTCATAGATGACTTTACCAGGTACTATTGGATTTATTTCATCAAGCTAAAGTCTGAAGTGTTCGGTCTGTTCAAGCTTTTCAAAGCCTCAGTTGAAAACCAGTCTGGTAGACATATCAAGATCCTTAGATCTGATAATGGTGGGGAATACATCGAATCTGAGTTTCAGAAATTTTGTGCCTCTCCAGGAATACAAATGCAACACACTGTTCCATACACACCTCAGCAGAATGGTGTTACTGAGAGGAAGAACAGATCACTGAAGGAGATGGACCCATGCATGCTTGAGGAAAAGTATTTATCTCCAAGGATTTGGGCTGAGGTAATAAATTGTGACACTCATTTTAGAATAGATTTCCTCATAAAGAACTAAAAGGAATCACTCATTTTGAGGCTTGGATTGGGCACAAACCCGATGTTTCTCATTTCAGGATTTTTGGCTCCAAGGCTTGGACTAGAATTCCACTTGAGAAGAGGAGGGCTATGCAGCCACAAAGCTAATCATATCTTTTTGTTGGCTATTCAGAGGACTCCAAATGCTACAGTTTGTTGAAGATTTCCACTCAAAAATCCTTCATTGAAAGAAGTGTTCAATTCGAAGAAGAGCCCTCTCACAATGTTGAAATTGGAGAACCACACCACCACCTAAAGAAGTAAGTGATACTTCTCTTGAATTTTTTGATTCTGATATTTATGATGATGAAGACCATTGTATTACAGATCCCAATTCACCAACAAGTCCTAAATGGGCTGCTAAGACTTTGCAAGCAGCTGGTGAACTAGTGGGAAATCCTCAGGATACTAGGAGGACTAAGTCACAATTTGAGAATGCTCTCAATGTGAATGATCCTTACTTATCTGAGAGATGCTATATGATGGTGGATTCTGATCCTCAGACATATGATGAAGCCTCATATGACCCAATATGGCAGGCTTCTATGGATTATTAGTTTCATTCACTGCCAAAGAATGAGACATGGGAGCTATTCAAGCTCCCCCTGGGCAGAAAATTGGGAAGGTGTAAGTGGATCTACAAAACCAAGTGTGCAGTTGATGGTGCAACAATGAAATATAAGGCTAGGATGGTGGAAAAGGGCTTCTCCCAATTCTATGGCCTTGACTACAATGATATTTTTGCACCAGTGGCACAGAAGGATTTGATAAAACTAGTTCTAGCAATCTCTGCATCCAAGCGTTGGGAAGTGCATCACATGGATGTCAAGAGTGCATTCCTCCATGGGGATCTTGAGGAGCATATTTATATGCAGCAGCCATAAGGATATACATCTGATACTAACTATGTGTGCAGGTTGAGGAAGTCCTTATATGGGCTTAAGCAAGCCCCCAGGGCTTGGTATGCCAAAATGGACAACTTTCTCTTGTCACAATCTTTTGTGAGATGCAAATATGATCCTAATGTTTACATGAAAATGATTGATGGATTAATTCTAATTATTGTGTTATATTTTTATGACCTACTAATCACAGGTAGCTCTACTGATCAAATTGCTTTATTAAAGACTGCTTTGCATCAAGCTTTTTCCATGGCTGACTTGAGAATTCTTAAGCAATTTTTGGGGATTGAGATTTCTCAAACTGAGAATGGAACTAAGGTATCTCAATCCAAATATGCATCTGATCTGCTAAAGAAGTTCAATATGGATGATTTCAAGCCTTCAAAGACTCATTTCCTTTCAGGGGTTAGACTTGAAGAAGCAGAATCTACACCATTGGTGGACAACACCTTGTATAGGCAGCTTGTTGGTAGCTTGTTATACTTGACTCATAATCGACCTGATCTTGCATATGCAGTGAGTGTGGCCTCAATATACATGGAGCAACCACATGAGCTTCATTGGAGGGCTACGAAAAGAATCTTGCATTATGTGCAAGGCACCAAGACTGATGGGATTCACTATGTTGCAGATTCTAGCCTAGATCTTCTTGGCTTTACTGAATCGGATTGGGCTGTTGATAATCTTGACAGAAAATCCACATCTGGATTTGTATCCATGCTTGGAGGTGGTCATGTTTGTTGTTCTAGCAAGAAACAAAGTGCAATTTCACTATCTTCAACAGAGGCCGAGTACAAAGGAGCAGTGAATGTTGTTACTTAGTGTGTGTGGTTGCACGGTATTCTTTCAGAGTTTGAGATTTCTTTTAGTACTCCTACTGTCATCTTTTGTGACAATCAGAGTGTTATAAGGGTCTCAAGTGATCCAGTATAGAGACATAGGACCAAGCACATTGGGATGCATATTCACTACATCAGGATTTTAGTGCATGACCAGATCATTGATTTGCAGTATTGCCCAACAGGTGAGCAAACTACAGACATCTTCACCAAAGATTTTACTGAGAAGACTTTCAGCTATCTTAGATCATTGCTTAGGATGGTTGAACATGTGGTGGATTGAAGGATTGATCATCCATTGATTAGCCATTGATTGAGAGATCAGGGAAGGATTGGAATAAGGAGCTTGGAGAATATATACAATCAACTTCAAGGTATAACATTTGATGTAATATTCTTTACATTCATTTATATAGATATATGTCTTTCCCCCCCTCCATATCATATTGTTAATGGTTGAATGTGTAGCATCTTAATCGTTCATGGTAGATTTGATCTTCCCTTGAAGAGATCAGATTAGATCTAGTATAGGTATAGGTAGATATTGCTTACATTTCACTTGCATGCATAAGTATGTCATTGGTTGATGTATTTCAATTATGTATTATTTAAGAGGATTTGAGGAAGGTGTCTCTTGTTTGAATGTGTGTAGATTACAGGCAATTGGAGTAGGAGCAAAGTCCACCAAGTCTACATCAACTTGGATCTACATCTCAAGAGGCCACATCTATGCCAAGGTAAATCCATACATATTTTCCTCTTTTAGGAAAGAGATCCAAGGGAGTTCTCACATGTGCATAGGAGGTAAATATCCTTAACACATCTGGTGACTCCACTGAGGAAGTTTGTATCATTTCCTAGTTTTGTTTGCATAAATATTTGCTTGTTTCTATCACTGATTGAGCACTGAATATTCAACTGAAGTATATCACATAAAATATCATTGTAAATCTTGGAAAATATATTTCCAATGAATTTTTAATTGCCTCAATCAAATCTCCCAATAAAAATATATGACATTCTGAAAATTGTCTCAACCATGACTCGAAATCTTGAAAAATGCACATATTTGAAATGCCCATATACTCCTCTCTCGAACTCAGATTGCAATGATTTTTTATATAAAATTGGGTTCTTTTGAAAGAATAATCCAAATATGGAATTAGATTTAGGAAATTTTTCACACAATCACATATAATATCTGAGTTTCGCAAACCCCTTTTTTCTCCTCCAAAATATGCAAAAAAGGGGAAAAAATATGAAAATCTTCCTTTTTCTCTTTTGCTATTTGTTTGAAGTACCTTAAATCGGTTAATGGATACTTGATTTTAGTGTGCTATCCTTCTATTTCTCTTTTTATGCTATTGGAACATTTCATACTACTTGTTTTCAAGTAGTGACATTAGTTTTGGGTTGCTTGTCTTCATGCAATATAGTGATGTGTGTGAATAGTCATCACCACTGATATTTGCATCCCCGTTTCTATATTTGAAAGATTGTTTTCTAAATTTATATCTTTCATATGCATTTGTTCATGACAACATGAAAAGAAAAAAAAAAACTTATGCGTTTTTATCATCTTTAGGGAGTGCATGATTTGGTTGATTAAGCATTGTGTGGAGATTGCATGTAATGAGATTTTCAGTTGGGAGTTTTTTATTATGTGTGCATACATTGGGATCTTTATTAGCTTCATTATTGTGATTGGAAAAGGAAAAGATATCTCTTCCCTCTCATAGATAGGTGTTCATCGAAATAAAAAGTGTATATTCTCATTTTTGCATCCTTTCTATTCGAAGAGTCAAGAGTCTCAAACATGACCAAGTTTCATTCCATGTACCTTGCTTGAGTAATAAATGGCCATAAAAAGAAGCGATTAATCTAAAATTAATTGGATATTTTCTTTTGTCTAGCAAACCAACATTAGATTAGGGTGTAGGGCCTTATATTAGGATTAAAGAGGACACTCTCCAAGGCCATAAAACGCAACTAGGGTCATTAAAGAGTGAAAATCCATTAGTAACGCAAGGCGATTGTCAAGAAATCTCTTCTAACGCAAGAGTCAAGCACAAGGTCAAGCTTGGTGCATTTGGGAGATATCCCCTCTCGGTGTACTTAGTGAGTTCTTGCGTGTATTGGAGTTTCGTTCAGTTGGAAAGTCCTCAAGGTGACAACTTATGGTTGGGATTCGGGTCTGAGAATTGTGTCTTACATTCCCTGCCCACATGTTTGAACTTGACTTATGACTATTCTGCCTCGATCGTTGTTTTGCGAAGTGGTAAAATTAGTTGTTATTCATAGGTTCCTACAAGAGTGACTGCAAGTGGGAAGTGCTTGTGGTACCTAAGATAGACGCATAATCATCTTCTTCCTCTGCCTTGTGGTACCTAATATATACACATAATCATATTCTGCCCCGTAGGCACTTGGACCTTGGGACCTCTACCGTAACTGTCTCTCGCCTCTTCGTTGGTGGCTTGAGACCCAACCTCTAGAAGATTCATTTTATCCAATTAGTTTTCCTATTGATTGCCTGGATTTTGGCTAGGGGTGTTTTTTGGCTCTACATTTTAGTTGGTCGTAAGATTCTTATTTTTATTTTAGAATTTCATCTTTCACCATGGAAAATCTAGACGTATTAGGGGCCTTTCTCATGTCGAGGAAGAACCACCACCTATTAGGAGGTGAATCACCTCTCAAGTAAAGGTTACTGAAAGCATTATTTCCAAAAGTGATTCAGTGCATACCAATCAAGTTGAGGTTTAATTTGTGGACGAAGGTGTTGTCCCACAATTTAACCCCCCTTTTACCAATCCTTTCAAGCTCGTACTTATGGAAGTCCAACCTTTGAGTGGTGATCAGTTTTCATTGTTCAGTCACACAATGTCTGGACTAGCATGTCTTCGTCTATGGAATAACCACCCCCACTCTGTCTCCCCTTGTTGTCCAAGGAGGTACTTTGGTAAACTCTCCCCAACCATCTACAAGTGAAGTAAGTGCTCCATCTACCTCCCCCGGCACATCTACTTTTCCCTTTGGGGAAAACCTACCATACCCACGATTACATACATAGGTCAATTCAGTGTTCCAAAACTTGTTTCATCTTAGCAACAACCCACCTCTTCCTTTGTTTTTGGTGGGGAGGCAAATCCTACTCTTAACACTAGTGATAGTTCTCAACCCACTGCTAGTATTTCTACTGGTAGCCCGATTATTCCTATTGTTGGATTTCCTTTTGGGTGGAATGTATCTACAGGGGAAAACTCTACACCTCCTTTGCAAGGGGTTCAAGTAGTCGGAATTCATCAGCCTATTGGAGCGTCCATCATCCCTAGTATTGTTCCTTTTACTAGAAGCCGACCCATTTCTATTGGTTTACCTTTCAACAATAGCGGGAATTTCTCTCGTGGTTTCCCATTCATCGGGGGCAGTAATGTCCTGGTGGATTCCCCCTCCCTAGGGCCAAAAAAAATTTCAATGGATTTCCTTATCCTAGTGGTAGTGAGATACCCTGGGGTAGTTCTATGTATGGGAACAATCCTTTCATTGGGGGGAACCAATCCTATGGATGGAACCAATTTATAGGGTGAAATCCTTCCTACGGGGCTAATCAATTTCCTGGGGGTAGTCATGATTTCCCAATCACTTATACTTTTGTATGCCAATATATGGGAGGACCTCATGGTCCAAAGGACCTTAACACCCAACTAACTTTGACACAAAATCCGTTTGCTAACACGCGGTTGCCTTTCCTAGCTACTCTTGCTTTACCAAACTTGTCAAGGTTGAAAAATGATATCATCTTGCATAACCCCTTATGGTCGATGATTCCACATAAGTGTCATGTCCCAAATTTGGCATTGGGTCACAATGGCCTAATCACATTGGCCCTATTCATTAGAGTTTGTCAAATTGATGCTAAAGGTCAAATAATTGCCAAGGAGGAAAATTACTAGTTTCCTAGGTTTGGGGTGGAAGCTTTGGGATTTGGAATAATGGGGATAATAAATGATGTTTGAACATTAGAATGGCATAAATATTTAATAAATGAGCTAAATAAATATATACAATTGAAAATCAAAGTGGCATTTGATCATGAAAACACATGGAGGAAGTGGGACCCACATATGGCTAAATTTCCCCACTACACTTGGCATCATTCTCTCACCAATTCGAATTCAAGGTGAATGGTAACATACTTGGGGGAGTCCAAAATGTATTATTCATTGCATGACTCATCCAAGGTCGAAATATAGAGGAAGAGTAACTCCCATGGAAGAGGAAGAGGCAATTTGGAGCTAGTGAGACACTTGGGCTAGATTCCCTAGCTCTATGACAACAATGATGAAGATGCTATGACACCTATGACACAAATGAGACCTGAAGGCTGACATATGACATATATGACATGTCAGGGCTAAAACTAGACTCCAAGAGGGCGCTCAAGGGTGTTAGGGCAGCTAAGATGCTTCCACATGTGATTTGGTGGAAGTGGGAGACTAGGAATTGTTGTACAAGTGGTGTTCTTTGGAATCTCTTCCCAACTTGAGTTGGAATGAGTCTCTTGGAAGGAATTCGACCCATGGAGGAAATTAGAAGTTTATAAATGTCAATAACAAAGAATGAAACCAACTTTTGATCATTTGTAGAATTTGCAATTGCATTTGTGAAGAGGGCGAGCTAGTGGATGACTAGTTTTTTGCCTTGGCCAATTTCGAGGGTGAAAGATTCCCATCCAAGTTGGTAATTGGAAAGGCCACTCAGACCTTTCATTTGAAGCTTTAATGGTGTTTTTATTTTCAGGTGTAAGCTACAGGGAAGCTCATGGTTTCTTCTATTGCAACTCACTCCTTCAACCATTTCCAGTTTTGATGACATATTCTTGATCCTTGAGGGAGGATGATTTTGGTGAGATATTGTACTCTTTGGGGGAAATTTTAATGCCCCATTTCTTTTGTAATATGAATTAAATACTCTGTTCTTCATCTCCAAAAAAATTCAGGTCTAAATTCCAAATAGAAATGTATAAATGTCAATTTTAATGAAAGAACAATGCCATTTCCCCACTGCCTTGTTGTGAATCAATGTAATGTTGATGATTTCGAATGAATGGATTATTCTATGATATATTTGTGATCAATATACTGCCATGGATGTCTTCTACAAGTTTCAGGTATTGTACTTGAGCATTTGAAGCATTTTTACTCAGTTTAGTTGTAATGGGAGGTGAAATAGTGCCATTTTTCCAAGGGTCGAATTGGGGATTTTTGCAGTTGAATGGGAGAGGGTGAGAACAGTTGTAATAATCCATTAATGGTACATATTATACTTTAATAACATACTTAACACGTTACATACCTCTTTTCATAAATTTGAGTGGGTTTGGAGGCATTTGGGAAGCCATTTTCAGTACTTACCCCATGGGGATTTGAACCCCAAATTACTAGTAAAATTGCATAATTGGTCCAGAATCTTAAGAGAGTTTTCAGAGGTCCTTTGGTGGCCATATTTCATCCATAAACATCATATTCAAGTTCTAATATCATTCATACACCTTCCTTGAAGATTTGAAGGCATTTGGAGTCAATTTGAGACCTAGAGACCAATACTAGTCAAAGGGAAACCACTAGTAAAGTTACCTACATTGATCAGAATTCAAAGAGGATTTGCAGAAGTATTTTAAAGGTCCAAAGGAATCCCTGAAACACATATTTATGTTCTAATATCATTCATATACCTTCTCATAATATTTGGGATCATTTGGGGCAAATTTGGGACCTAGAGATCAAAACTAGTCAAAGGTCAAACTAGGGAAAAAAGTGAAAATTTGCCATTTTAATAAAATTCCGAAGAAGGGACATTACAGTGGTATCAGAGCATGGTCCTTGCACCTATGTATTAGGTACATACATTCAATAATAATTGGCAGCCATGTCTTACTACTATGATGAATCCTATGAGTACAATTCTTATGAGGAATATGCATATGCTTATGAGCAATATGAAGCAGAATGCGAATGGTACGAGGAAGAGGTGCCATCATGCAACACTTCATACAATTTCAAGAGAAATGAAGATTATTCTTATGACTTTAGATCTGATGAATATGAGTGTGTCACACCAACCAAGGATAATTCTATGACCGAGTTCCAAAGATGGAGAGAAAAATATAAAACCTTGCCCCAACAATATCAAAAATATCAAGAATATCTTGCTTCGAGCAAAAATACACAAAATGCCATGTCTTTTGAGTACTATGCTGAACATGTTTTTGAAAATAGGCCCAAAAATGAAGATGTGGATTTAGTGAAGAAAGGTTTATGCCCTTCTTGTAAAAACCCTTGGAACGAGTATCATATATGTGTGCATGAAATGATGTCCTCCTTGAGGAGAGCTTTTGAGATTTATTCAAGAAGAGATTCCAAATATACTGATCCTAAGGAAAACAAGGGGCAAAATGAATCAGCTTGCTTGAAGGAGAAAAATGAAGAGACATCACAAGAGCATGAAGAAGATTCTATTGAAAATATGGAAGATCATTTCGAGACACCTTCTAGCTTAAACATGAACCAAAGAGCATCTACTAATGGATGCTTAAACTATGAAGGAGTACCTACGGATAGGTGCTCAAACCTCTATGTTGGTGACATAGAGATCACTTTTGAAAGTGTTGCTGCAAGCCCAAGTTCCATTAAGCATGATAATGAAGACCTTGTAGCAGTTGAAGAAGAACCAAGATCAACTTCCCCATCACCACTTGAGCTTCATGAAGTTGGTCCAAGCAAAAATGAAGAAGATGAGGAGGTTCATTTGCAAGAGCCTCATTTTCTTGAAGGGTCCTTAAAGATGAATGAAAAGAAGATCCAAGAGTCCCTCAGCATTATCCATTAAAACTCAAGCATTGGTGTCAAATTCTTGTTGGAGAGCTACTTCATTGGAGGAAACACCCTTCATTGAAGACATGGAGAAGTTTCAAAGAGCAATGTGCCACATCAAAGGTAATTTCATGTCTTTGATTTTTAATAGAAACCATTTGTTTGAGCTTAATGAATTGTTACATCATGCATACTTGAAGAATAATGAGGATATTCATAAGCTCACAATTCAAAATGAGCAACTTCTTGAAAAGTTGCAAGATACTTGTTTTTCCTCCTATGTTTCAGATTGTCAAATGGTAGATTGTTTGGAGGATTCTCATGACATGGTGGATCATGAGAAATGTGGAAATTTGAATGTGCTTAATGTATTTGAAGATGAACTTGAAGATATCCAAACACTTGATGTGGTGGAAGAGGAACTTGAATTGTCTCTTGATGAAGGTTATGCAATTTTTAAAGAAGAGCATGATTCCTCTACATTGGAACCAATCTATGACAAAGGTTTCACACTTTTGAAGGAGCTGCGTGATACTACCCATATGGATCCTTCCCATGATGAAACTTCTGCACATTTTTATCATTTGGGTAAGTTAGTTCATTATCCTACATCCTACAATTCCATGTTTTGCAGCATTAGTCTCAATGAAGTATGGGTGAAAGGGTTCTTTTTGATGGTGCCACATGAGGAGTATGGAACTCCTAGATTTAACTTTTATGATGACATGGTTGGATCACATTCTTATTCACATTTGCAGCAGCATCTTTTGTTACTTTATGATGATGCAAATCTACACGAATGCACCTATGATATGCATTTGAGTCACTTGAAGACTCATGGTTTTTCTTGCTCAACACTTGATTCATTTGATGTTGGAGGAATTTCATCCAACACTTGGGTGAATAGATTTATCATTGGAGAACATTTTTGTTGCAAGACACATACTTTGTTATATCTTTATGACTCTCACATTCAGGGATGTATGGGTAAGACTTCTTTGAGTCATTTGAAGTCTCCTTGTTTTTTCTGCTCATTATTTGGTTCAGATTTTAGTGGAGATTCTTCATTCACTTCTTGGATGAAAGAATACATGGTTGAATATTTTGATGCATATCACATCCATTCGAAGCAGCATTATAGGACATGGGATCCTCACCTATGTCATTGGAGCAGATTTGATTGGTCACTTGAAGCTTGTATGCACTTGGAAAATGGTGGTATACTTGTTTGGAGGTATAAACACTTTCATGACTCTTTGATGAAGCATATCCTTGATGTACATTTTCATTATGTTGTTATGTACTTTGATGATATATATTTGGTACTCATGATGTTTGGAAGGATGCATACAAGAAAATGGGATCCAGGAATCCTCTTAACTAATGATGTGGGTTGGAGAGCACTCTTAATTATTTGGGTGCAATAAAAGCAATGGGACCCTGGAATAATTGTTATCTCATTGGTTTCAAATTTTTTGGGGAAACAAGCAGTATGGGAAATGGATTTCCCCACTTAATAAAGTGATTTTTATCAGAGTAGTGCAGCAGCAAGCATGGTGGTTCCTCTCTAAAATCTTCACGAAAACTCAAAGACTCAAGGTTGGGCAATTCAATGGCAACTTCAAAGAATTATACAGAAAGCAGGTTCTTCAACACTCATGTTTAAAATTGCTTGAGGACAAACAATATTGGGAAGGGAGGATTTTTCATGTCCCAAATTTCGCATTGGGTCACAATGGCCTAATCACATTGTCCCTATTCATTAGAGTTTGTCAAATTGATGCTAAAGGTCAAATAATTGCCAAGGAGGAAAATTACTAGTTTCCTAGGTTTGTGGTGGAAGCTTTGGAATTTGGAATAATGGGGATAATAAATGATGTTTGAACATTAGAATGGCATAAATATTTAATAAATGAGCTAAATAAATATATACAAGTGAAAATCAAATTGGCATTTGATCATGAAGACACATGGAGGAAGTGGGACCCACATATGGCTAGATTTCCCCACAACACTTGGCATCATTCTCTCACCAATTCGAATTCAAGGTGAATGGTAACATACTTGGGGGAGTCCAAAAGGTATTATTCATTGCATGACTCATCCAAGGTCAAAATATAGAGGAAGAGTAACTCCCATGGAAGAGGAAGAGGCAATTTGGAGCTAGTGAGACACTTGGGCTAGATTCCCTAGCTCTATGACAACAATGATGAAGATGCTATGACACCTATGACACAAATCAGACCTGAAGGCTGACATATGACATATATGACATGTCAAGGCTAAAAATAGACTCCAAGAGGGTGCTCAAGGGTGTTAGGGCTGCTAAGATGCTTCCACATGTGATTTGGTGGAAGTGGCAGAGTAGGAATTGTTGTACAAGTGGTGTTCTTTGGAATCTCTTCCCAACTTGAGTTGGCATGAGTCTCTTGGAAGGAATTCGACCCATGGAGGACATTAGAAGTTTATAAATTTCAATAACAAAGAATGAAACCAGCTTTTGATCATTTGTAGAATTTGCAATTGCATTTGTGAAGAGGGAGAGCTAGTGGATGGCTAGGTTCTTTCCTTGGCCAAATTCGAGGGTGAAATATTCCCATCCAAGTTGGTAATTGGAAAGTCCACTCAGACCTCTCATTTGAAGCTTTAATGGAGTCTTTATTTTCAGGTGTAAGTTACAGATAAGCTCATGGTTTCTTCTATTGCCGCTCACTCCTTCAACCATTTCCAGTTTTGATGGCATATTCTTGATCCTTGAGGGAGGACATTTTTGGTGAGCTATTGTACTCTTTGGGGGAGCTTTTAATGCCCCATTTCTATTTTAATATGAATTAAATACTCTGTTCTTCATCTCCAGAAAGTTTCAGCTCGAAATTCCAAGTAGAAATGTATAAATCTCAATTTTAATGAAATAACAGTGCCATTTCCCAACTACCTTGTTGTGAATCAATGTAATGCTGATGATTTCGAATGAATGGATTATTGTCTGATATATTTGTGATAAATATAATGCCATGGATGTCTTATACAAGTTTCATGTACTGTACTTGAGCATTTGAAGCATTTTTACTCAGTTTAGTTGTATTGGGAGGTGAAATAGTGTCATTTCCCCAAGGGCCGAATTTGAGATTTTTGCAGTTGAATGGGAGAGGGTGAGAACAGTTGTAATAATCCATTAATGGTGCATATGAGACTTTAATAACATAATTAACACCTTACATACCTCTGTTCATAAATTTGAATGGGTTTGGAGGCATTTGGGAAGCCATTTTCAGTACTTACCCCATGGGGATTTGAACCCCAAATTACTAGTAAAATTGCACGATTGGTCCAGAATATTAAGAGAGTTTGCAGAGGTATTTTGGTGGCCATATTTCATCCATAAACATCATATTCAAGCTATAATATCATTCATACACCTTCCTTGAATATTTGAAGGCATTTGGAGTCAATTTGAGACCTAGAGACCAATACTAGTCAAAGGAAAATCACTAGTAAAGTTACCTACATTGATCAGAATTCAAAGAGGATTTGCAGAAGTATTTTAAAGGTCCAAAGGCATCTATGAAATACATATTTATGTTCTAATATCATTCATATAACTTCTCAGAATATGTGGGATCATTTGGGGCAAAGTTGGGACCTAGAGATCAAAACTAGTCAAAGGTCAAACTAGGGAAAAAAGTGAAATTTGCCATTTTAATAAAATTCCTAAGAAGGGACATTATAGTGGTATCAGAGCATGGTCCTTGCACCTATGTATTAGGTACATACATTCAAGAATAATTGGCAGCCATGTCTTACTATTATGATGAATCCTATGAGTACAATTCTTATGAGGAATATGCATATGCTTATGAGCAATATGAAGCAGAATGTGAATGGTACGAGGAAGAGGAGCCATCATGCAACACTTCATACAATTTCAAGAGAAATGAAGATTATTCTTATGACTTTAGATCTGATGAATATGAGTATGTCACACCAACCAAGGATAATTCTATGACCGAGTTCCAAAGATGGAGAGAAAAATATAAAGACTTGCCCCAACAATATCAAGAATATCAAGAATATCTTGCTTCGAGCAAAAATACACAAAATTCCATGTCTTTTGAGTACTATGCTGAACATGTTTTTGAAAATAGGCCCAAAAATGAAGATGTGGAGTTAGTGAAGAAAGGTTTATTCCCTTCTTGTAAAAACCCTTGGAGCGAGTATCATATATGTGTGCATGAAATGATGTCCTCCTTGAGGAGAGCTTTTGAGATTTATTCAAGAAGAGATTCCAAATATACTGATCCTAAGGAAAACAAGGGGAAAAATGAATCAGCTTGCTTGAAGGAGAAAAATGAAGAGACATCACAAGAGCATGAAGAAGATTCTATTGAAAATATGGAAGATCATTTCGAGACACCTTCTAGCTTAGACATGAACCAAAGAGCATCTACTGATGGATGCTTAAACTATGAAGGAGTACCTACTGATGGTTGCTCACACCTCTATGTTGGTGACATAGAGATCACTTTTGAAAGTGTTGCTGCAAGCCCAAGTTCCATTAAGCATGATAATGAAGACCTTGTAGCAGTTGAAGAAGAACCAAGATCAACTTCCCCATCACCACTTGAGCTTCATGAAGTTGGTCCAAGCAAAAATGAAGAAGATGAGGAGGCTCATTTGCAAGAGCCCCATTTTCTTGAAGGGTCCTTAAAGATGAATGAAAAGAAGATCCAAGAGTCCGTCAGCATTCTCCATGACACTCAAGCATTGGTGTCAAATTCTTGTTGGAGAGCTACTTCATTGGAGGAAACATCCTTCATTGAAGACATGGAGAAGATTCAAAGAGCAATGTGCCACATCAAAGGTAATTTCATGTCTTTGCTTTTTGATATAAACCATTTGTTTGAGCTTAATGAATTGTTACATCATGCATACTTGAAGAATAATAAGGATATTCATAAACTCACAATTCAAAATGAGCAACTTCTTGAAAAGTTGCAAGATACTTGTTTTTCCTCCTATGTTTCATATTATCAAATGGTAGATTGTTTGGAGGATTCTCATGACATGGTGGATCATGAGAAATGTGGAAATTTGAATGTGCTTAATGTGTTTGAATATGAACTTGAAGATATCCAAACACTTGATGTGGTGGAAGAGGAACTTGAATTGTCTCTTGATGAAGGTTATGCAATTTTTAAAGAATAGCATGATTCCTCTACATTGGAACCAATCTATGACAAAGGTTTCACACTTTTGAAGGAGCTGCATGATACTACCCATATGGATCCTTCCCATGATGAAACTTCTGCACATCTTTATCATTTTGGTAAGTTAGTTCATTATCCTACAATTCCATGTTTTGCAACATTAGTCTCAATGAAATATGGGTGAAAGGGTTCTTTTTGATGGTGCCACATGAGGAGTATGGAACTCCTAGATTTAACTTTTATGATGACATGGTTGGAGCACATTCGTATTCACATTTGCAGCAGCATCCTTTGTTACTTTATGATGATGCACATCTACACGAATGCATCTATGATATGCATTTGAGTCACTTGAAGACTCATGGTTTTTCTTGCTCAACACTTGATTCATTTGATGTTGGAGGAACTTCATCCAACACTTGGGTAAATAGATTTATGATTGGAGAACATTTTTGTTCTAAGACACATACTTTGTTATATCTTTATGACTCTCACATTCAAGGATGTATGGGTGAGACTTCTTTGAGTCATTTGAAGTCTCCTTGTTTTTTCTGCTCATTATTTGGTTCATATTTTAGTGGAGATTCTTCATTCACTTCTTGGATGAAAGAATACATGGTTAAATATTTTGATGCATATCACATCCTTTTGGAGCAGCATTATAGGACATGGGATCCCCACCTATGTCATTGGAGCAAATTTGATTGGTCACTTGAAGCTTGTATGCACTTGGAAAATGGTGGTCTACTTGCTTGGAGGTATAAGCACTTTCATGACTCCTTGATGAAGCATATCCTTGATGTACATTTTCATTATGTTGTTATGTACTTTGATGATACATATTTGGTACTCATGATGTTTGGAAGGATGCATACAAGAAAATGGGATCCAGGAATCCTCTTAACTAATGATGTGGGTTGGAGAGCACTCTTAATTATTAGGGTGCAATACAAGCAATGGGACCCTGGAATAATTTTTATCTCATTGGTTTCAAATTTTTTGGGGAAACAAACAGTATGGGAGATGTATTTGCCCACTTAATAAAGTGATTTTTATCAGAGTAGTGCAGCAGCAATCATGGTGGTTCCTCTCTAAAATCTTCATGGAAACTCAAAGACTCAAGGTTGGGCAATTCAATTGCAACTTCAAAGAATTATACAGAACACAGATTCTTCAACACCCATGTTTAAAATTGCTTGAGGACAAGCAATAATGGGAAGGGAGGATTTGTCATGTCCCAAATTTCGCATTGGGTCACAATGGCCTAATCACATTGTCCCTATTCATTAGAGTTTGTCAAATTGATGTTAAAGGTCAAATAATTGCCAAGGAGGAAAATTACTAATTTCCTAGGTTTGGGGTGGAAGCTTTGGGCTTTGGAATAATGGGGATAATAAATTATGTTTGAACATTAGAATGGAATAAATATTTAATAAAGGAGATAAATAAATATATACATGTGAAAATCAAAGTGGCATTTGATCATGAAGACACATGGAGAAAGTGGGACCCACATATGGCTAGATTTCCCCACTACACTTGGCATCATTCTCTCACCAATTCGAATTCAAGGTGAAATGTAACATACTTGGGGGAGTCCAAAAGGTATTATTCATTGCATGACTCATCCAAGGTCGAAATATAGAGGAAGAGTAACTCCCATGGAAGAGGAAGAGGCAATTTCGAGCTAGTGAGACACTTGGGCTAGATTCCCTAGCTCTATGACAACAATGATGAAGATGCTATGACACCTATGACACAAATCAGACCTGAAGGCTGACATATGACATATATGACATGTCAGGGCTAAAAATAGACTCCAAGAGGGAGCTCAAGGGTGTTAGGGCAGCTAAGATGCTTCCACATGTGATTTGGTGGAAGTGGGAGACTAAGAATTGTTGTACAAGTGGTGTTCTTTGGAATTTCTTCCCAACTTGAGTTGGCATGAGTCTCTTGGAAGGAATTCGACCCATGGAGGACATTAGAAGTTTATAAATGTCAATAACAAATAATGAAACCAGCTTTTGATCATTTTTAGAATTTGCAATTGCATTTGTGAAGAGGGAGAGCTAGTGGATGACTAGTTTCTTGCCTTGGCCAATTTCGAGGGTGAAAGATTCCCATCCAAGTTGGTAATTGGAAAGGCCACTCAGACCTTTAATTTGGATCCTTAATGGAGTCTTTATTTGCAGGTGTAAGCTACAGGGCAGCTCATGGTTTCTTCTATTGCAGCTCACTCCTTCCACCATTTCCAGTTTTGATGGCATATTCTTGATCCTTGAGGGAGGGCGTTTTTGGTGAGCTATTGTACTCTTTGGGGGAGATTTTAAGGCCCCATTTATTTTTTAATATGAATTAAATACTCTGCTCTTCATCTTCAGAAATTTTCAGGTCAAAATTCCAAGTATAAATGTATAAATCTCAATTTTAATGAAAGAACAGTGCCATTTCCCCACTACCTTGTTGTGAATCAATGTAATGCTGATGATTTCGAATGAATGGATTATTATATGATATATTTGTGATCAATATACTTCCATGGATGTCTTTTAGAAGTTTCATGTACTGTACTTGAGCATTTGAGGCATTTTTACTCAGTTTAGTTGTATTGGGAGGTGAAATAGTCCCATCTCCCCAAGGGTCGAATTGGGTATTTTTGCAGTTGAATGGGAGAGGGTGAGAACAGTTGTAATAATCCATTAATGGTGCATATGAGAATTTAATAACATAATTAACACCTTACATACCTATTTTCATAAATTTGAGTGGGTTTGGAGGCATTTGGGAAGCCATTTTCAGTACCTACCCCATGGGGATTTGAACCCCAAATTACTAGTAAAATTACACGATTGGTCCAGAATATTAAGAGAGTTTGCAGAGGTATTTTGGTGGCCATATTTCATCCATAAACATCATATTCAAGTTATAATATCATTAATACACCTTCCTTGAAGATTTGAAGGCATTTGGAGTCAATTTGAGACCTAGAGACCAATACTAGTCAAAGGGAAATCACTAGTAAAGTTACCTACATTGATCAGAATTGAAAGAGGATTTGAAAAAGTATTTTAAAGGTCCAAAGGCATCCCTGAAACACATATTTATGTTCTAATATCATTCATATACCTTCTCAGAATACTTGGGATCATTTGGGGCAAATTTGGGACCTAGAGATCAATACTAGTCAAAATTCAAACTAGGGAAAAAAGTGAAAATTTGTCATTTTAATAAAATTCCTAAGAAGGGACATTACAGTGGTATCAGAGCATGTTCCTTCCACCTGTGGATTAGGTACATACATTCAAGAATAATTGGAATCCATGTCTTACTATTATGATGAATCCTATGAGTACAATTCTTATGAGGAATATGCATATGCTTATGAGTAATATGAAGCAGAATGTGAATGGTACGAGGAAGAGGAGCCATTATGCAACACTTCATACAATTTCAAGAGAAATGAAGATTATTCTTATGACTTTAGATCTGATGAATATGAGTGTGTCACACCAACCAAGGATAATTCTATGAGCGAGTTCCAAAGATGGAGAGAAAAATATAAAACCTTGCCCCAACAATATCAAAAATATCAAGAATATCTTGCTTTGAGCAAAAATACACAAAATGCCATGTCTTTTGAGTACTATGCTGAACATGTTTTTGAAAATAGGCCCAAAAACGAAGATGTGGAGTTAGTGAAGAAAGGTTTATGCCCTTCTTGTAAAAACCCTTGGAGAGAGTATCATATATGTGTGCATGAAATGATGTCCTCCTTGAGGAGAGCTTTTGAGATTTATTCAAGAAGAGATTCCAAATATACTGATTCTAAGGAAAACAAGGGGAAAAATGAATCAGCTTGCTTGAAGGAGAAAAATGAAGAGACATCACAAGAGCATGAAGAAGATTCTATTGAAAATATGGAAGATCATTTCGAGACACCTTCTAGCTTAGACATGAACCAAAGAGCATCTACTGATGGCTGCTTAAACTATGAAGGAGTACCTACTGATGGGTGCTCACACCTCTATGTTGGTGACATAGAGATCACTTTTGAAAGTGTTTCTACAAGCCCAAGTTCCATTAAGCATGATAATGAAGACCTTGTAGCAGTTGAAGAAGAACCAAGATCAACTTCCCCATCACCACTTGAGCTTCATGAAGTTGGTCCAAGCAAAAATGAAGAAGATGGGGAGGTTCATTTGCAAGAGCCCCATTTTCTTGAAGGGTCCTTAAATATGAATGAAAAGAAGATCCAAGAGTCCATCAGCATTCTCCATGACACTCAAGCATTGGTGTCAAATTCTTGTTGGAGAGCTACTTCATTGGAGGAAACATCCTTCATTGAAGACATGGAGAAGATTCAAAGAGCAATGTGCCACATCAAAGGTAATTTCATGTCTTTGCTTTTTGATATAAACCATTTGTTTGAGCTTAATGAATTGTTACATCATGCATACTTGAAGAATAATGAGGATATTCATAAGCTCACAATTCAAAATGAGCAACTTCTTGAAAAGTTGCAAGATACTTGTTTTTCCTCCTATGTTTCAGATTGTCAAATGGTAGATTGTTTGGAGGATTCTCATGACATGGTGGATCATGAGAAATGTGGAAATTTGAATGTGTTTAATGTGTTTAAAGATGAACTTGAAGATATCCAAACACTTGATGTGGTGGAAGAGGAACTTGAATTGCCTCTTGATGAAAGTTATGCAATTTTTAAAGAAGAGCATGATTCCTCTACATTGGAACCAATCTATGACAAAGGTTTCACACTTTTGAAGGAGCTGTGTGATACTACCCATATGGATCCTTCCCATGATGAAACTTCTGCACATTTTTATCATTTGGGTAAGTTAGTTCATTAACCTACATCCTACAGTTCCATGTTTTGCAGCATTAGTCTCAATGAAGTATGGGTAAAAGGGTTCTTTTTTATGGTGCCACATGAGGAGTATGGAACTCCTAGACTTAACTTTTATGATGACATGGTTGAAGCACATTCTTATTCACATTTGCAGCAGCATCCTTTGTTACTTTATGATGATGCACATCTACACGAATGTACCTATGATATGCATTTGAGTCACTTGAAGACTCATGGTTTTTCTTGCTCAACACTTGATTCATTTGATGTTGGAGGAACTTCATCCAACACTTGGGTGAATAGATTTATGATTGAAGAACATTCTTGTTGCAAGACACATACTTTGTTATATCTTTATGACTCTCACATTCAGGGATGTATGGGTGAGACTTCTTTGAGTCATTTGAAGTCTCATTGTTTTTTCTGGTCATTATTTGGTTCAGATTTTAGTGGAGATTCTTCATTCACTTCTTGGATGAAAGAATACATGGTTGAATATTTTGATGCATATCACATCCTTTTGGAGTAGCATTATAGGACATGGGATCCTCACCTATGTCATTGGAGCAGATTTGATTGGTCACTTGAAGCTTTTATGCACTTGGAAAATGGTGGTCTACTTGCTTGGAGGTATAAGCACTTTCATGACTCTTTGATGAAGCATATCCTTGATGTACATTTTCATTATGTTGTTATGTACTTTGATGATATATATTTGGTACTCATGATGTTTGGAAGGATGCATACAAGAAAATGGGATCCAGGAATCCTCTTAACTAATGGTGTGGGTTGGAGAGCACTCTTAATTATTGGGGTGCAATACAAGCAATGGGACCCTGGAATAATTTTTATCTCATTGGTTTCAAAATTTTTGGGGAAACAAGCAGTATGGGAGATGGATTTCCCCACTTAATAAAGTGATTTTTATCAGAGTAGTGCAGCATCAAGCATGGTGATTCCTCTCTAAAATCTTCATGGAAACTCAAAGACTCAAGGTTGGGCAATTCAATGGCAACTTCAAAGAATTATACAGAAAGCAGTTTCTTTAACACCCATGTTTAAAATTGCTTGAGGACAAGCAGTATTGGGAAGGGAGGATTTTTCATGTTCCAAATTTCGCATTGGGTCACAATGGCCTAATCACATTGTCCCTATTCATTAGATTTTGTCAAATATATGCTAAAGGTCAAATAATTGCCAAGGAGGAAAATTACTAGTTTCCTAGGTTTGGGGTGGAAGCTTTGGGATTTGGAATAATGGGGATAATAAATGATGTTTGAACATTAGAATGGCATAAATATTTAATAAATGAGCTAAATAAATATATACAAGTGAAAATCAAAGTGGCATTTGATCATGAAGACACATGGAGGAAGTGGGACCCACATATGGCTAGATTTCCCCACTACACTTGGCATCATTCTCTCACCAATTCGAATTCAAGGTGAATGGTAACATACTTGGGGTAGTACAAAAGGTATTATTCATTTCCATACTCATCCAAGGTCGAAATATAAAGGAAGATTAACTCCCATGGAAGAGGAAGAGGCAATTTGGAGCTAGTGAGACACTTGGGCTAGATTCCCTAGCTCTATGACAACAATGATGAAGATGCTATGACACCTATGACACAAATCAGACCTGAAGGCTGACATATGACATATATGACATGTCAGGGCTAAAAATAGACTCCAAGAAGGCGCTCAAGGGTGTTAGGGCAGCTAAGATGCTTCCACATGTGATTTGGTGGAAGTGGGAGACTAGGAATTGTTGTACAAGTGGTGTTCTTTGGAATCTCTTCCCAACTTAAGTTGGCATGAGTCTCTTGGAAGGAGTTCGACCCATGGAGGACATTAGAAGTTTATAAATGTCAATAACAAAGAATGAAACCATATTTTGATCATTTGTAGAATTTGCAATTGCATTTGTGAAGAGGGCGAGCTAGTGGATGACTAGTTTCTTGCCTTGGCCAATTTCGAGGGTGAAAGATTCCCATCCAAGTTGGTAATTGGAAAGGCCACTCATACCTTTCATTTGGAGCCTTAATGGATTCTTTATTTGCAGGTGTAAGCTACAGGGCAGCTCATGGTTTCTTCTATTGCAACTCACTCCTTCAACCATTTCCAGTTTTGATGGCATATTCTTGATCCTTGAGGGAGGGTGTTTTTGGTGAGATATTGTACTCTTTGGGGGAGATTTTAATGCCCCATTTCTTTTTTATTATGAATTAAATACTCTTTTATTCATCTCCAAAAAATTTCAGGTCGAAATTCCAAATAGAAATGTATAAATCTCAATTTTAATGAAAGAATGGTGTCATTTCCCCACTACCTTGTTGTGAATCAATGTAATGCCGATGATTTCGAATGAATGGATTATTCTATGATATATTTGTGATCAATATACTTCCATGGATTTCTTCTACAAGTTTCATGTACTGTACTTGAACATTTGAATCATTTTTACTCAGTTTAGTTGTATTGGGAGGTGAAATAGTGTCATTTCCCCAAGGGTCGAATTGGGGATTTTTGCAGTTGAATGGCAGAGGGTGAGAAAAATTGTAATAATCCATTAATGGTGCATATGAGACTTTAATAACATAATTAACACCTTACATACCTATGTTCATAAATTTGAGGTGGTTTGGAGGCATTTGGGAAGCCATTTTTAGTACTTACCCCATGGGGATTTGAACCCCAAATTACTCGTAAAATTGCATAATTGGTCCAGAATATTAAGAGAGTTTTCAGAGGTCTTTTGGTGGCCATATTTCATCCATAAATATCATATTCAAGTTCTAATATCATTCATACACCTTCCTTGAAGATTTGAAGGCATTTGGAGTCAATTTGAGACCTAGAGACCAATACTAGTCAAAGGGAAATCACTAGTAAAGTTACCTACATTGATCAGAATTGAAAGAGGATTTGCAGAAGTATTTTCAAGGTCCAAAGGCATCCCTGAAACACATATTTATGTTCTAATATCATTCATATACCTTCTCATAATATTTGCGATCATTTGGGGCAAATTTGGGACCTAGAGATAAAAACTAGTCAAAGGTCAAACTAGGGAAAATAGTGCAAAATTGTCATTTTAATAAAATTTCTAAGAAGGGACATTACAATAAGATTCCATCTGATATCCCAAAGCTTGATAGTAAAATGGGGTATGATCCATCCACACACATAATGACTTACTATTTGTGGTGTGTCTCTAACTCTATGTTGGATGACAGTGTCAAATTGCATATTTTCCCTCCTACCCTAATTGGGAGTGCTTCTAAATAATATATTGAATTTCCTAACACCTCCTACACCAACTTCAATGCTCTTGTAATGGACTTCTTAACACATTTCCAATCGTCTATCTCTTACGAGATAGGAACCGATATTTTGACACCATACATTAAAATACTGCCACGCATATCTCTAATCACATTCATGAATGGAGGCGACAGCAAAGTCTTGTAAAAGCTATCATTCCTGACCAATTATTAGCGGATTGGTTTAGGAAATCACTTTTACCTCCCATTTCTTGTGATGTTTCTATTTATGGGGTCATAACTAAGGAACAAGTAATATGTCAATCCCAACACTTGGATTTGATATACAATCAAGCACTTTATATGACATTATTCCACATGCTCCTCGATTGTCAACTGATCCATTAAGACCTACCCCTGGACCACATGTCGATGGCATGGTTGGTGTGATATCCACTACTATAGTAATTCAATTGAGTGGGAAACTTAATCATCTGTATATTACTAATGCACCCACTTCTACTGCACCTACTTCCAAACCAGCTATTGTTCCTACTCAAACCTCTAAGGTTAATACAGTCCAATATTCACAATCGAAAAAATATCAACAATTTGGGGGTAAAAAGAAGAAAAACAGAGAAAATAACCCTTCTAATGAGTCAGGAACACAAAAATCCCCACCACCCAATGCTGGGGGCAATAAAAAGGAAAGGAAACCCAAGTTCCCTTGCAATATTTGTGGCATTGACCATATGACCCATTTATGTCCACACTTAAAAGAGGTTAATGATTTTATCACTCGTAAAAACTATGCCCCACAACCTGTTGTTTTGACGTATCCTTTCCCTCCCCAACAACAACATCAACAAATTATTGTTGCAAACCCTCCACCTCCATAAGGGGGCAATGGAGTTCATCCTTGTAAAGGCGATGGGAAGCCAAATGCTAATGTATTTTTATGTGAGGAAATTATCACCTTGACCACTCATAATCGTACTTATGAGAAACCTTAGACAAGTTCTCCTGAAATGACTCAACCTCATCATCCCAACCTAATGGCCCTCTTAAAATAGAGAATCATGTTCTTGACACAGACATTTTCCCTCCTAATGGGGTACTTCAACAAGCGACACATAATCCCAATACCCATGTTGCACACAATTACAATATTGTGGAAGATCTATCTTAGGCCCCTTATGCCATGTCTGCTCTTGAAGTGTTGCGAAGTTGTCATGTGCAACGTAAGTCATTGTTGTTGTCTATTGGCGGGATTAATCCTACCTAGTCAATTTTGGTCATTTTTGACATGGAACATAGCCAACCGAGGCTCTCCCACCAGATTGCTTTTCAAATTCAAGTAGTCTTGCGTGGGAAGAATATATTTCGTATTATTATTAACAAAGGATCCTCTATTTGTGTTATGTCTATATCATTTTGGCGTGCGATAGGCTCCCCTGACCTTGTTCAGTCTTCTATGACATTAAAAGCATTTGATGGCCAAACGTTTACTCCTCATGGAATCCTTGATTCCTTACCAATTGAACTAGGGATAAAAACTACCACAGTCGACATTGAGGTAGTCGATGCTCCCTTAGATTATAATTTGTTGTTGGGATGTAGTTGGTTTTATGCCATGAAGGCAATAGTTTCATCAGTCTTTCGACTACTTTTCTTCCCCCACCAAGGGAAGATAGTCACTACATACCAAATTTCTTACTACACATCCCATTTGTGCCTCAATCCCAACAGTAATGTTCCTTTTGTTGGTGATTCCATGAAATACTATGAGAGTGTGGGTGTCGGTTTGTTTAAGGATTTATCACTAATGGGTTCCTTCCCTTTTCCAACACCTAATACCTCTAAAATGGAAGCTCATATCTGCATGATCACTTCAATAATTGATGGATCCCTTGGTCCTTTTGATCCTTGGGTAATACATGAACCTAGTGAATTTTATTCTTAGGGAGATTATATGTCATTATCAATGGTTGATATTGCCTCCCAAGTAATCTAGTTGGCTCCTACTGATCCTAATTTAGATCCTCACCCAATTGTTGATCATGATCCTCACCTAGTTGTTGATCTAGATCCTGATTCAGATCCTCACTTGGTTGTTGATCTTGATCCCTTTCCTTCTTGGGATGATTCTTCACCTATTTTGCATGACTTTCTAGATTATTTATTTCCTTTGGATGAGGCCCTTATGGACCTTGGGAAGAGAAGTAACATAGTGCATCTCTTCTTCACGATAGGGAAAAGGTGAGGAATTTCATGCACGCCTCCGTTTCAACTACATAACCTATATGGGACCATCTCTACAAATTTAAACATGTGCTACATCAGGGGGCATATGAGTTATCCAATTACAATGGCGACCCTTTGGTAGGGCCCCACAATGGGTCTTGCTTGTGCAAGTACATTGCATAGGCCACAAATCCAAGTGGTGATTTGTATATAATGTATCATATTTTGGTGTGGTGTGAATTTTCCTTTTTCCTATCTTTGCTATGTCTCAGTCCGTTACAAAACATTAAAAAAAATTAAAATACAAAAACATTGCATAGGTATCTTTGTTCCTATTTTTATCTGTTTGGGCGATTGACGTGTGTTTTGGAGATAGTTTTCACTGTTTTTTCAGGATTTGATGAATGAGACATAGGATTTTTTGGCGACGTCTACTTATGGTACGTAATTTATAACCATGGTAATAGTGATAGGATTTTTCCCTTTGCACATTGCATTTTATACATCCTCCATTATTCCCATCATTGTGCCATAGGATCTATCCCGCTGCGCTGCGACATTAGCCACTCAATTTTCATATAAGTTGTAACTTGTGCAGTAGTGCCTTTCCCACATGGGTACCCTAGAGTAGAACCTCAATTATTATTTGGTGCCCATGTTGTTGTTATGGTAAGACTGGGATCCCCGTTAGTCCATGAATCCCACAAGATTGAGCCTCGTTTTTCTATCTCACCATTATTATTCTAGCCTTCCCTTGGGGTTCCCAAGTTTTTATTTCCTATATTGTGGTGTACGCTTGGTCTCTTATGTCATGTTTATTTCCACTTATCTCATTATCCTTATGCTACTATAGTCGCACTCATTATCCCGATACCTCTTTTCACTTCCTATTGCACTATCCTACCCAAGGAGAGAACGGCTGATATGAGTGGTCCACTTTTGCTCACGATTCCGCACTTGCACAACGTATGACCTAATTGGTTCCATGCACAAAGGAACCTATTACACCCACTATTACCACTCATTCTCTCATGCCAAGTATCCTTTAATCCTTTTTTGGGCTCATTAAAACTGAACAAAAAATGCACCTTATGGAGCAATTTTCTCTCTTCTTTGAGCTCCTTAAAAAATAAAGATGGATCTGAGTTGACTTTTTTGGGCTCGTTAAACTTCTATGGAAATGGACTTACATCGAGCAATATTCTCTCTCTTCTTCGAGCTCGTTAAAAAATGAATATGGACTTGAGTTTTCTTTTCCATACTAATTAAAATTTAATGAGAAAGACATTATATCGAGCACTCTTCTATCCTTTCTTCGAGCTCATTAAAAAATGAAGAAGAATTCGATTTTAATTTTTTGGGCTCATTAAACTCCTACAAAAAATATCTTATTGAGCATACTTCTATCTCTTTTTTGAGATCGTTAAAAAATGAAGAAGGTACTTAAAAAGAGAAAAAAAAAGTGGGGGGGATTACATTGTCTATCTCAAGAAGAGGCAGCAATCCAGTACGTCACACTTGAACATGGAACCTATTTGCATATTTTGTCTTACAATTGGGTTATCCTCTTGCCTCAGATCCTTACCATTTTCATAAGGCACGGTAATTCTCTGATTGGTTACTCTTTTGATCACTATGGAGGGTGCTTCGATGCCTCCTACATTGTTTCCCTACGGTCTATATGGTTTTATTGAGTATATGATGCCTAGTCACACAATTGTCATTCTATATGTTCAAGGGAATGTCAACCTGCATCAATCATTCTTAAGTCCCATTAACCTTGTATGTCGACCATCCTTGTGTCACTCTGTTGTACTTGGTTATCTTTTATATCATTATCACATATCTTGATGTCTATTTCGTGTCTATTTATGGGGGATACATTAAGGCCCTCCTTCGACAAGTTCCTTCCTATAGACACTAACTCCATATATAGAAATCGAATCTAGAAACCATAGTACCCCGGAGCTTGTAGTCATCAGTGGTAGGTGTTCCTTGCATTCTAGAAGGGGTAAACATTATTGACTCCTAATCAAGTGATTATATGATTGTTCGAAATCATCTCATCTATTCACACTCGCTGGAACGTACTAGGTGTCTTGGGATCCATTATTATCATCGGTGTACTCCCTCATGTCTATTAACAGTAAACTTCATTGACCGGTAAGCAGACGGATTCTCACATGTTCAACATTTGGACATATATTCACATGTCATAGAACCACACCATCAGGGCTTGAGATGAAGACCTTGGGTTCGAGGGTTACATCACTCAGTGTTGTTTCTCCTCCCAAGCTGAGTTGGAGTTCATATCACCAATTATGACTGTGCATGAGGGTCATCTAAGCACTACCAGTGGTTATATATGTCCTCCTGATTGTATATTGAGACATAGATCCACATTGTATTTGTTCATGGCTATGATCCTTTTTATGATGTGGATCCACCGTGTATTTTTTTGTGGACATGATCTTGCATACTATTGCATGGATCTATAGTGTATTTTTTTGGCTGTCATGCTTTGTAGTCCTTTTTCCGAGCATGGTTATGCCCACCTAGAGGATGATATATACATACTTGGTTGATGATTGATTGCAGGTATTGTCCGACTTTGTACTTCCAATTCCAAAACTTGCCATATTATTATTTGTAAAATGTTTCGGACATCAGTTTCTCTTCTGAACTCACACTTTAAGGGACATCTGTTATATTCTTATTTTTCATCCTTAGATATTAGAGGAAACATGTCTTGTTTATCATGGTCAAACTCTACCTTTCTAACCCTTGAAATTGATTTTCCTAGTAAAATTGGGCCTCATCACTCATTTAACATTAATAAGATGTAATAATATAAGTTTATCACTCCTTACACCACTATAGGGAGGGATAAAGTCACTTCTTATTCCATTATGAGTAATGATAGCCTCTAGGATCCACATTACTGCCTTAGTTGTTGAGGAAATTTGGGAAATGAGTTGGATCCACATGTGTTAATCTAGGAACTCTCAATCCTATATAAATGTGAAAGAACCTAGTGTTGGAATATTCTCACTATCATTTTTATATTTTGCATGCCTACATGCAATTCAGCATGCATCCGGTCATCTACATGCAATTGCATGCATCCAGTCATCAGTATGGTAGTCTCCCAGCACCTAGTCCCTATTTTACAGCCCCCAGGAGCCTGTTTCTGCTCAGTTTTATCCCTCCTAGCCACTGATGGGCCCTTGTTTTCATCACTGGAGTACAAGTGCACCCTCTTCCATCTATTTAGGAGTTACTTCAGTTAGTTCCATGATTAGTGGATCTATTCCTTGTTTTGGGGATTGATTACTAGTTTCACTGACTGAACCACTTAGATAGACCAACAGAGAGACCAGATCAGTTGTACTGACTACTGGCAGCTCCTCATGTGCCCACATTGGAGTCTCCTTCCCTAGATCAGTTCCCATGCACTCAGTTAAACTCAGTTAGACTCATTTGACTGACTATTTGACTATTGTGACTACTGCCACTGGTTTGGATGATGTCTCCAATGCTATCCAAACCACACTTTGATGATAATTCGAATGACCTTAGTGGAATTCGAATTCATTTGATTTTATTCAGTTATTATTCACTTTACAGAGTTCCAACTCACAGCTGATGTATGATACAATAGTTTTTGTCATTTCTTGTGTATGAGTGATTATTGAATCTCCATTTCTTCTTCTTCTTCTTTCTGCACTTCTTGAGTGATTTTTAGTGAGGTCTTCTACTGCTGAGTTATCCTAATCCTAAAATATCACATGGTATTAGAGCTGACAACAACTATTCGAATTGCAGCAGCAGCAGTTGCAACAATTCCTTGAGCAGTTGTCTTTCATTGAGCACCAGAATCCTCTGGGTTTCCACATCAAATCCTAGTGCTATTGCCTTGAATTCACTGGAGCAATCTAGTGAGGTCTAGACAGGTGTGAAGGACCCAGTCACATGTGTTCAGTGTCCTAAGGCAGTGTTCAATTCGAATTGCAGCAGTTCTCCATTTCATAATTCTCATTTGTTTTGCAGGAATATCCTCTCTTCAACTTCGAATTCTTTAGTATCATGGATCTCAAGTTGAATTCATTCAACTACTTCGAATGGAAGGCAAAGATGGACATCTTCTTCAAGTCGAAGATCCTTTCCAGAGTGGTAAATGGCTCTACAGTTGAGACCACTAGTGCAGTAGAGAAATCCAAGTACTTAGACAAGCTTGATGAAGCAGTAGCACTGTTTCTACTTAGCATTTATGAAGACCTACACTTTCATGTTATCAATTTGAAGACTCCAAAGGAGGTTTGGGACAATATTGAATCCCTTCTTGGTCAGAAAGATGATTTGAAGGTTCATAAAGTAGAAAATGAGCTCATCTCCTTGAGCCCAAGCAATTTCAAAACTATCACTAAGTTTCTCAACAAATTCAAGAACTTGATTCACAATTGAAGAGGTATGGGATTGGGAAGGAAGAAAAAAAACTCATCCTTTCCATCGTGTCGAAGCTAGGCCCTGATTATTCAATGTTTGTTTCAACCTTCCATTCAGCAAATTTGTCCATTCCAAAATGGAAATTCCCTTCGCTTGAAGACTTCATCCAATCCCTCACTCTTGAGGAGGAGAAGCTAGTGACATGGGAGTGATAAAATCCAAGTTGGATTCAGCTCTTGTAGCTACTGAGTCAATGAGAGCGAATGGAAAAGGAAAACAAAAAAATTATGATAGAAAGTCGAATGACCAAAAGCAGAAGGAGGCTCCAAACCAGTCAGATGGAGTCTCGAATCCTAATAAGGACAAGCAAACTTAGAAGGGAAAATCCAAGTGCACATACTGTAATCGAGGATATCACCCTGAGAGCTCATGTATGAAGAAAACCATAGATATCATGGCTTCACTTCTTGAAAAAAATAATCTTCCAGTACCTGCATGTGCTAGAAAGAAAGAGAGTGAACCATCTGGATCTGAGAACAAAGAGAGATTCCATGCCCTCATGGAAGGTGCATCAACTCAATCCTCCTTCATCATAGATTCTGGAGCATGAAGACACATGTCTTCCTCCAAGGATCTCTTCACTGGATTCGAAGTTATTGTTGGACCATCCATCACGTTGGGAAATGATTCTGAGGTCTCCTCTGAGGGGATTGGAAGAATCAAACTTGATCATGGGTACTTCTCAGATGTGCTCTATGTCCCTACATTGACTGCAAATCTACTTTCAATATATCAGATGACCAATACTGGAGAGCCCAAGAGGGTGATGTTCTCTCCAAATGAGGTCGAAATTAAGGACATGGTATCAGGATCTACCATTGCAAAAGTTGTGTCCAACCACAAGTCGAAACTGTATGAGTTCTCCCATTTTCTACCTCTCTCTAAACAGTCTTCTCTTCACACTCATGCAAATGAAGAGAGTAGGCTATGGCATGAAATATTTGGGTATCTTAACTATCAATACTTGCAATACATGCATACTAAAGAGATGGTTGAAGGGCTACCCAAGAACAAGTTTTCCAAGGGAAACTGTCATGGTTGTTTGATTGGCAAGCATCCTGAAAAGAAATTTGAGAAGGGTAAGGCAAGGAGAGCCTCTCAACCTCTAGATCTAATTCATAGTGATGTTTCAAGGCCATTTCCATATCTATCTTTGAACAAGGCAAGGTATATTCTTACTTTTATTTATGATTATTGAAGATTTACACGGGTATACTTTCTCAGATTAAAGTCAGAATTATTTGGATTCTTTAAGTTTTTCAAGTCTTCTGCAGAAAAGTTTTCAGATAGAAAGATCAAGGCCATTCGCACTAATAATGGAGGTGAGTACATAAAGGGTGACTTTTAAACCTTTTGTGCTGAAGAGGGCATTGAGATGCAACACACTGTTCCCTATACACCACAACAGAATGGTGTTGCTGAAAGGAAGAATAGAACATTGAAAGAGATGGTCACCTACATGCTAAAGTCGAAAGGGTTGCACCCTAGTCTTTGGGAAGAGGCCATCAACTGTTCCACCTATCTTCATAACAGAGTTCCTCACAAAGGACTCAAATATATGACTCCTTTCGAACCATGGATGGGATACAAACCTAATGTGTCTCATCTTAGAGTGTTTGGATCCATAGCATGGGAAAGGATTCCAACTGAGAAAAGGAGAGCCCTAGATCCACAAAGCAGAGAGTGTATTATGGTGGGTTATGCATTGAATGCAAAGGCCTACAAGATTCTTGATCCTTCTACTATGAAAACAATCCTTGATAGGAGTGTACAGTTTGAGGAATGGCCTCTTAATGATTCTCATCCTGTTGAGAAAGAGAGCTTACCTACCACACCTCCACTACTTGATGAGCTCCAAGAGAGCGAATATTCATCACATGACAGTTCAGATGCAGAGTATGAGAGTGAAGATGATGAAGAGCGAATGCTAGATCCAGATCCACAAGAACCTGAAGATCTAGCACCTATTAGTGAAGATGATCAAATGGAAGATCCATATCCACAAGAACCTGATGATCTTGCACTTGATGATCCTCCTCTTCCTAGATGGGCAGCCACTACTCTTAGATATTCCGGAGATCTTGTTGGAGATCCACTTGATCCGAGGAGGACAAGATCCGATTTTCAGAATGGAAGGTTTCATCATTCTCACATTACTGGTCCATTTCTTGTCGATAGATCATTCTTCGGTGGAGAAGTGCACTTACCATTTGGGGTGAGTGATGTGCATGATTGATCATCCTACCACAGTCTATCTTGAGGGGGGATTTCTTCCCACCGGGTTTTCCCTCTTTCCTCACTTTATTTATTTAGATTGTTGTAGGGGGTGACCTTTAGTCTCAGTTACTAGGGCCCTACCATTTCAGTTGGTCCTCATAGTATAGCTTACAGGGGGGTGTTGGAATATTCTCACCATCATTTTTATATTTTGCATGCCTGCATGCATCTAGTCATCTGCATGCATCCAGCCATCAGTATGGTAGTCTCCCAACACCTAGTCCTTACTTTGCAGCCCCCATGAGCCTGTTTCTACTAAGTTTTATCCCTCATAGCCACTGATGCACCCGTGTTTTCATCACTGGAGTACAAGTGTTCCCTCTTCCATCTCTTTAGGAGTTACTTCAGTTAGTTCCATGATTAGTGGATCTGTTCCTTGTTTTGGGGATTGATTACTAGTTTAACTGACTGTACCACTTAGATAGACCTCTAGAGAGACTAGATCAACTGTACTAACTATTGAAAATTCCTCATGCGCCCACATTGGAGTCTCCTTCCCTAGATTAGTTCCCATGCACTCAGTTAGACTCATTTGACTGACTAGTTGACTATTGTGACTATTGCCACTGGTTTGGATGATGTCTCCAATGCTATCCAAGCCACACTTTAAGGAGAATTCGAATGACCTTAATGGAATTCAAATTCATTTGATTGTATTCATTTATTATTCACTTTACAGAGTGCTAGCTCACAGCTGGTGTATGATATAACAGTTTTTGTCATTTCTTGTGTATGAATGAGTATTGAATCTCCATTTCTTCTTCTTCTTTCTGCACTTCTTGAGTGATTTTTAATGAGGTTTGCTACTGTTGAGTGATCCTAATCCTAAAATATCACACCTAGGAGTCTAGATTCATTTCATTCTCTTCCTCATTTCATTTATAGAATGGAGGCATTTCAAAGGAGAAATGGAATCTAAGGAGAGTATTGTCATGTTGTTTAAATCCATACTGAGATCAATAGCCATTGATTGACAGATCAAGGAAGGATTGGAATAAGGAGCTTGGATAAGATCTACAATCAACTTTAAGGTATAACATTTGATGTAATCTTCTTTATATTCATTTATATAGATACATGTATTTTCCCCCCTCCATATCATATTGTTAATGGTTGAATGTCTAGCATTTTAATCTTTCATATGATGTATGTGGTATATCTGATTTTACCTTGAAGAGATCAGATTAGATCTAGTATAGATCTAGGTATATCTTGTTGTATGTCATTGGTTGATGTATTTCAATTATATATGATTTAAGAGGATTTGAGGAAGGTGTCTCTTGTTTGAATTTGTGTATATTACAGGTAATTGGAGTTGGAGCAATTTCCACCAGGTCTACATCAACTTGGATCTGCATCTCAAGAGACCACATCTATGCCAAGGTAAGTCCATCCATCTTTTCCTCTTTCTTGTGTGTTGCATGTTTGTGGGATTATAGATAGAGGGGAAAACATATTGGGATACTATCCTTGTCTATCTTTGATCAAAGGAAAGAGTTCCAAGGGAGTTCTCACCTATCCGCAGGAGGGAAATCTCCATAACAATGAGAAAAGGGAATAAGATAGACCACTTGTCCTCTTTTATATTGAGCATGAGCTGGAAAAGATCAAATTCCATGTACCCTTGGTTAAGCTAGCAAAGAAATTTGTCTTGTTGGATATGGTTGTCATTGATGTCAAAGGAGTTCAGTAATGACAAAGGAATAATTAAGGACATGATGGCAAGGAAAACTTAGTGAAAGACAAAGGTAGTGATGACATGGCATGGATGATGATATGGCAGATGTGATGACATGGCATGACATAGATGATGATGTGGCATGTAAAAGACACATGGTGGCGTTTTACTGCTATTATGAAGTCAGTGTTGCAATATGGCATCATTATGAAGAGTATGGCTAGGGGGTGGCCAAATCAATCTAAACCAGGCCAAAGGAAGCGACCTTGTTTGTATCAGGTTCCTGTGTGAATAAAGAAAGATAATTAAGTTGTCTCTGTGTGTACGCATGAATCTATGTCTGAAGTGTTAACAGTTGAATATTTGTGTATCTCTGTATCAATGAATCAATTGACATTTTGGGATGTCTGTGTAAATGCTTGATTAATCACTGTGTGTCGTAGCCTGCAGTAAGGGATTTTTAGGATTGAATGTTGCAACGGATGTATGAATGATCTCTGTGTGTGTAAAACCACGGAGTCGATGTGCAGATCCAGCAAGGGAATCAAGTCTGGTGATGATCGATTGAGTGATTGATTGATTCTCTGATCAATCAATGTAGAATCATAGAATTGCAAAGATTGAAGTTTGCAGAGATTTGGACGATCCATATTAAAGGAGAAAGGATGGATCAACGATGGGAAAGAGATCACGAGGTGAACGTGAACGGAAGATAAGAAATACGCAAGATTAAGTGAAGTTCCACTGAAGACAGCAGATCGACACACGAGATCAAAGCCACAAGAGATCTGACGCCCTAGAGAAATTCAGCAAGAGAAAGGTGTAAGGAAGACAATGGAGCAGCAAAGATAAGGTGAGATCCACATATGATCTCAGATAGACGGTCAAGAAAGAACCCGCAAGAAATCGACAGTTGTAAAGAGTTGCGGAAAAGGAATTGCGGAAGCCCATTTCAGGAAAAGTTGAAGGCACGTCCGCAATCTGCAACCCGCAAACTGACTATGGAAAGAGAATTGCGGAAAGAGAATTGTGGAAAGATAAATTGTGGAAAACAATTTGTAAAAGTTGAAATACAGTTCCACAAGCTGCGGAAAGAGAATCCACCGTTGATCAAGATCAGACGGTCCACGATCACTGCGGAAAGGAGATTGCGGAAAATTTGTTGCGGAAAGAAAATTGCGGAAAAACCACTGCGGAAAGGAGATTGCGGAAAAGTCGTTGCGGAAAGGAAATTGCGGAAAAAACCACTGCGGAAAGGAAATTGCGGAAAGGTCACTGTGGAAAGGTAATTGCGGAAAGATCGTTGCGGAAAGGAAATTCCGGAATGATTTTTGTTGTAGAAATATCATTGCGGAAAAAGGAAAATTCGGAAGGAATTTTGGTGCAGAATTATCATTGCGGAGAGGCAATTTTGGAAAGATTTTTGTTGCGGAAATTCATGACTGATAAACCTAAATAGAGTTAAAGAATTATTAAAATGAAGAATTGTGTTTTCATGAAGAGGCACAATCTAAGAATGAAAAGGTGCAACTGTGAGAAGATGCATTCGTAGAAAACGTGTTAGAAGGTATTTATAGACAGAGTGCTGAGTAAAAGAAGTTATCTCTGTGATCTAGATCTATGTAGCAGTAGACATAGACCAAAGAAGGAAAACCAGTGACAGATTTGATAACATAAAGAAGATCTGGAAGTCTGATGAATTCAAATTAGGGTGGCAGGGTGGTGCTAGGGTAGGCTACAGGCCTGCCAGGGGGTTGTAGCCTCCTTTAAGTGGTAGCTGGTAAATAGGGTGTCGAAGCATCCTTTCAGAAGTGTATGATAAACCAGGGGGTCGTAACTTCCTTCCAGTAGTTGCTGGTAAATAGGGTGTCGTAGCATCCTTGTCTGTTGTAGTAGATAGAAACCAGGGTGTTGTAGCATCCTTCAGTTGTAGCTGAGAAACTTGGGGATTGTTGTCTCCAACAAGTGGTAGCTTGCAAAAACTATTGTAAATATAATTTTGCAGTAAAGAAAGAGTTGGTGGTTTTCCCAATTAAGATTCCATGATAAAAATCGGTGTTCTGTGTATCTTGTTGATTCCATGTTTTAATTAAGTTTAATAAGTGGTTTAAAAAGGTAAAAAGTTAACAATATTGATTCACCCCCCTCCTCTCAGTATTGACCAATTTTCCAACATGTCTACCATAAACAAATAGAAAAAGTGATTAATGGAGCAGAACTAATAATTCAACCGTACACCCTAAATCTATATGATGAGCATCCTACTATTATGTTTGGTCCTCATATAGATGACAAGGAAGAGGCTATTGCCCCTTTCTATGTAACCTTGAGCATTCATGAAAACTTGTTACATAATTTCATGCTTGATTCAGAGGATTCTCATAACTTAATGCCCAAAGTAATCATGGAACAACTAGGATTGGAAATAACTAGACCTTTTCATGATCTATGTACTTTTGATTCAAGGAAAGTTAATGTGTATATATGATAAAGGACCTAGTTGTCACACTAGCTCATTTTCCTATAAAAAAACATTATGATGGATGTAATAGTGGTTGATGTACCTTCCAAATATGGAATGTTATTGGTAAGATCTTGGGCTAAAAAACTAGGAGGTACCATGTAGATGGATATGAAATATGTCATTCTTCCAGTTTTTGCAGGAGAGAGTAGAAGACTTTACAAAGAGGCTAAGTTTTATTATGTAATAAGTGATCAAAACAATCCTAAAATTATCCCCTCTATGCTATGGATGAATATATGTGGTGTTTTATTTTATCAATGAACGAAGAATATGATGATTTTCAAGCTGCACAGATAGTAAAGAAAGTAGTGATCAAATATGGAAATTGTACTTTGATGGAGCATCATCCAAAGATGATACAAGAGTTGGTGTCCTCTTAATTCCTCCCACGTGAGAACAAAATTATTTATCATATAAGTTAGATATTTAGGATACTAACAATGTGGCAAAATATGTGGCTCTAATTCTTGGTTTGGAAGCTGTAAGGTGAAAATTACAAAGCTTGTAGCCTTTGGAGATTTTGAGTTAGTGGTGCAGCAAGTCAGAAGTGTCTACCAAACAAAACATCCATGAATGAGGGTTTATGTTAAATTTTGAGCATTAATTCACAATACTCTAGGATATTTACTGAGAGAATAACATGTACAGTATATCAATGCATAACAATCATAATAAGCATCACAAGCATCACAAGAATCAAAAGAATGAGAGACAAGAGACACAGAGTTTCTGTGGGGAAAACCCTAAGGTGAAAAACCCCACAACTTCCTCAGAGATAGAGAGAGGAATGGCTCAACCAAAGTACAACCAAAATACACTGAGATAGTCTCCTAGTATTAGATGATCCTCCTCCTCACTAGTGCGCCACTTTCTGAGTGAGAGAAGTGTGAGTTTCTGAGTGATCCAAATAGAGATCTCTCGATCTCTATTTATACTAGTCTGTTTGCCTAGTGACCTTATGGGGCCGACTTGTCTAGCTAGGTACATCCACAATATAATATATATTTCAGGGCCGACCCCACACATGGTGGTCTAATAACCCATCGGCAAGCACACACACTTGCGACACTTGTCAAAACACATGACGACACTTCCTTATAGAGGAATAACACATCTCTTATAAGGGTACAATAAATATAGATGAAATACATTCCGAAGTTACATATACATCAACAGTTTACAGGAATCAGGTCTAGGAATTGATTGATAATTATTTTGTTTCTTTTAACATAATTATTGTTTCTAGGCAATTAAATCGGAAAACAAACTCTTTAGCCTTAGCTGCCAACACTTTCATACCTCTAAAAGAACCAAAGTTGAGGTATGAAGTAGAAATGAGGTACAAATCTTCTATCCTAGACAATGTTAAGCATTGGCGGGTTTTTGAGGATGATCAACAAATCAAGAGATTCCTTGAGATGGTTAATGAATTTTCTTCCACCAATATTGATCAAGAGGAAGAGGGACAAGAGGAAGACTTATGTAAAGCAGAAGCTAAATTAATCCCATAATTGTCAAACCATGTGGCCACTCACAAAATTCTTCAATTGAAGAATAATTTCATCCCAAAGGGACTAGTTCCTATTGAATAACTTTTTGGTAAAAATTATGTTCCCTTCAAACATGTTGTTCACCCGAAGTTTGAGGATGTAGAAGATTTCAATATAAAAACTCAAGAATATCCAAAATACATCAAATTATCCAAATTTTTAACTATGGATCAAAAACAGAGATATATCAATATTTTTAAAGAATATAATGATGTTTTTTATTGGAAGTATGAGGACATAAGAACATATGATATTGTTGTCATTCAACATAGGATTCCTCTTAAACCGGGTCCCAAACGTTTCAGGCAAAAGTTGAGATAAGTGAATCTTGTCCTCTTGCCCATCATTGAAAGGGAAGTCGGAAAATTACTAGAAGCTAAGATTATAATCCCTCTTAGATATTATGAATGAGTGGAAAATCTAGTACCTGTCAGGGAGAAAAATGGTGAAATCAGACTATGTGTGGACTTCATAAATTTAAACAAGTGTTCACGAAAGGAAAACTATCATCTCCCCAAAATTGATCATATTTTACAAGAGGTAGTAGGATCCAGCAAGATTTCTATGATCGATGACTTTTATGAATATAACCAAGTGGCAATTCATTTGGAAGCTACAGAAAAAACTGCATTTACTACACCTTGGGGCACCTTCATGTATGACAAAATGTAATTTGGATTGATTAATGCAGGTGCCACTTTTCAAAGAGCTATGGGAATTTCCTTCATAGGGGGAAAAGACATATTTATAGTCATCTATTTAGATGACACGACATTCTTTTCTAAATCAGATGAAGAACATCTTAAATATATCAAATGGACTTTTAATAAGTGCAGAAAATTTGGTATGTCCTTAAACCCCAAGAAGTCTCATTTTTCTATGAAAGAGGGAAATTTATTGGGCTGTATTGTCTCTTAAGGAGTTAAAATTGATCTTGAGAGAGTGGAGGCAATAAAATTAATTGAACTACCAAGAAACAAAATGGAGGTACAGGAATTCTTGGGTAAAATCAATTTTCTGACATGTTCAAAAACAATATTGAGATTAAATGGACAGTAGAGGCAATGGAAACATTTCAACAAATTAAAGCATCTTTGGGACAATCTATAGTTCAAGTTAGTCCTGATTATAATAACGAATTTCTAATATTTTCCTTTTCCTTTGAAACTACTATTGTAGTTGTCTCATTATAGAAAAATGATGAAGGTCGTGAACAACCAATAACCTTTTTCAATAAGGCATTGAGGGATGCAGAATTAAAATACAACTTAATGGAAAAACAAGCATATGATATAGTGAAATCTCTCTAGGCTTTTAGAGATTATGTGTTACATTCCGAATTTATTTCATATGTTCTTGGTAGCACTGTGAAAGATATTCGTAGTCATCCTGACAGTGTAGGGAGAAGAGGTAAATGGACAGCCAAGATACAAAAATATGATATGGAAATAAATCCAACCAAACTGGAGGTAAGTCAAACTGAAAAGCTCTAAATGGAAATATGATTGCTCAAATACCAACAATATCAAGGTTTGAGGAGGGTATCTCACAAAGACCATCTTTGGACGTAAATACAAAATTTTCCAATTCAGAATGGTACAAAGACATAGTTTTCTATTTACAAAATCTTCAGTGCCCTCGAGAGTTTGATAAATCCAAAGCTAGATATTTAAAACTCAAAGAAATTAAGTATTGCATCTTGGATGAATATTTGTACTGGAAATATCCCATATGAATTTTGCTAAATTGTGTCATTGAAGAATAAATAGAGGGAATAGTAACTGAGTTTCCTAAAAGGTGAATGTGGCGGCCATCATGCATGGATGGATACAACATACAAAGTACAAAGGGATCATTATTATTCTCCTACATTATTTGTATATGTCAGTTCAATGACCAGAGCATGCTTAGAATGTTAATTATTTGCAAGAAAGCAAATTTAGTTCCTTTTCCATACAAACCTATTAAAGTAGAGGCACCTTTTCAACAATTGGGTTTGGAATTCATAGGTGAAATATATCCTAATTATAGTGGTCAACATAGGTGTATTCTCACAACTACTAACTATTTCACCAAATAGGTAGAGTCCATTCCTATCGGGACAACAAATGATACAGTCATAATCATAATTTTAGAAGAGAATATTCTATCTGGGTTTGGGTACACTTGAAAGAATCTAACTGATATTGTACAAGATTTCAAATCTGCCAAGATAATGAAATTTTGTCACAGCTACAACAAATAATTAGGACATTCAACCTCTTACTACCCACAAAGAAATGGTTTAACGGAATCTTCAAATAAAAGTCTGATAACAATTATTAAGAAAATGATATCCCAGAATTAAAAAGCTCGGGATTCCCATCTTAAGTATGCCTTATGGACAGACATAATCAACACCAAAAGGTCAATAGGTACTTTACAATTTCAACCAGTATATGGAAAAGAGGTTATTTTCCCTATTAAACTAGGATTACCAATCATGAAGTTATTGCAGAATGAAGAGGAAGAACTTAATGACATGCAAAGGAGGATTCATCATTTAATGGAAGTACAACCAACAAGAGAACAATTGGATTCTAAAATTCAGATTCACAAAGAAAGAATGAAGGCTATTTTTTACAAAAGGGCCATGGAAAAAAAAATCAATCAGGTGATTTAGTGCTTCAAAGTGGAATGCTAGAAAAGAAGATAAAGGCAAGCATGAGAAATTTTACAATTTATGGATATGCCTTTTTCATATTTCAACACTGCAGGATAATAACACATACACTCTTGCTCATATCGATGGGAAAATCCTGGGAGCCCATGTAAATGGGAGGTTTCTCAAGCAATTCTTATAGTATTGAATTCTTCAAGAGACCTAAATCATGTAAAGTAGTAGTAAGGCTAATTTTGCATTACTTTTGTGCGAATATTTTTTTTAAATTTTCAGCTTAATGTTTTGTTGTTTCAAGTTTCAAAGTATTTAGGGAGCACCAGAACATTCAATCATGGCCAAGTGTTGGAAGAATCCATATCCCAATGGAAAGAATGAACTAGTCTATGGTTCTTGGCCTCTCTTGAGCGAAAGCTTGTCCCCCTTGGAGAAAATGTTAGTAAAGATATTAAAAAATTATATTTAGAGGTTCTTGAGTATATCAAGAGAAAAAACCGAAGAGGAGGACCGATGTCATGTATGGGTTGAACATGGGGTTAAAGTATCCTGAATGCTAAGTAACGTGCAACCATAGTATCGGACGCCATAACCTGCATCTAAGTGAAAAGGCACTGAAAGCACGAAACGAGCATGATAAAAAAGGAATGCACCAAATCAATGGCCATAATATATTCAAGCTCATCAATGTTCTTGATGTTTAACAAATTATGCACAAGCTTGAATAGTGAAACCATGGGTTTACATGGTGCTCTCTCATTAACCCAGGCTCTCAATAGCTATTTTTTGAAACCGCTTGATAGAAAACCCTGAAATCACTTACCGACAAGACTGTACTATATAGTCATTGGTGCGCCAAGGAATACTTATTAAATCATATGATCAGGGGGCTCAGAACCCAAGGCTTAGGAAAAAGGGGTTATCATCAAAGGCATACACGATCAAAATCTTGAGCATGGGTTCAACGACCCCCAAGCCTTCAACCTCACGAAGATGCGTGAAAGATATTGTAAAATGCACAAGCCTAAATAAAATTACCACGGTTTTGACGTGGTAGCCTCGTGTTCACATAAGCAAACAAAAGAAGGAAAGCAAAATTTCTCATCTTATGAGCCTAAAACCACTAAACTGGTTGGTCGTAGTGTGACATGACAACTTTAGTGTGACGTCACAACTTTCCAAGTAAGCAATACATGGGAAGATGAGAGATTGCCACATGGACCCAACCAATGATCTATAATTTAATGTAAACCACTTCATGATTTGCCAAAAAACAAAATGGTGCCACATGTACTTAGAGTAAATGCACCAAAATTCAAAATTCTTTCAAATAACGTACCCAAGAATTCAAATAATAGTATTCGAACAAGCTACAAGTAAGGGGTGAATCCAAGCAATCTAAGCAGCAAAGATCATCATCCTAAAGTTGGTAATCCTAGAACTCCCCCTTTCAATTTACTCAATTTTTCTCTTGTAGACCAAGATGGCCACTGCCCAGACCTCAATTGTGCTTGAAACCAACAAGAATCCAAACCCACAAGACGAACACCTAATGGACACACAAGTCAACCTTTTTGACCCAATTTCGTCAATCCCTAATACAATGATATGTACCGGGCAATTAATGAAGTAGAGTCAAGATTTAACAATTTCCATGACTTAATATACCAGTGGGAGTCAAATTTACCTTGAGCCACTGTACCCCAGATGCACCATTCCCTGAATTTGTTACCTGGTGCATCATCTTTTATTCCCCCGAAAATAAAGCCATCTTATATGGTGATGGGTCCACTATTATTTGCCCCATAACCAAGGATTTAATCTAGGAAATGTTAGACCTAGCCAAGGATGTTGACCTACATAAGCTTGATGAAGAATCTTTGGGAAATAAATTTGAAGTTCTCAATCAAGTGGAGAAGGACCAATTGTTGAAAGGGATTCTTGATCCAAGCATATAGCTACCAAAGGGGTCACCCCCTTACATGATTGAGATGTTACCAAAAACCACCAAGCAGATAGTGACTATGGTTTACCAACTGCTAGGATATGACCATTATAGGGAGGTATATGACACAATATTAGGTTTTATGTCTACCATTTTCTCTCTCTCGGGGAGCCAAATGGCCAAGTATGACTTTGTGCAATTCTTACTTAGTATGATTCATGATCAACTTTCAAACTATTATGCTATGAAATACTTTAGGTATCAATCTTACCTACTATACTTGATTATGTATCACCATTCAAGTTCCTTTCAGTCTATAGACCTATAGTTGACAAAGGCTCGGCCAAACAATGCAGGCTTCAGTGGATTTGTGAATAAAGTAATGTCTATTGTTTATACCTTACTGCATGGCAGTTCAACTCCTAGACTGTTTACAGAATGTAAGAAACTACTTCAACTAAGCCCATATTCATGGATAGGTGACTAGTTTTTGTATGAAGGTTACACAAAAATAAGAGTTTATGGATTAGAGTTGCAACCATACCAATTGCACATTTTCCTTACACCAAGGTTGTTTTCCCTAGAGTACGTAAGACAAAGGAGTGCGTAATATATCCACTAACCCAATGAGTAGTTGGAAAAAATTGCAAATCTAGAGAAATGGCAAGATGTTTAGAAGGTTCTACATCCAAACAACAAGCAAAAATTGCAGGTGATTACAACCCCCCAAAAGTAGGAAGTTGGGGTAAAAAGGTCAATGATACAGATGCAATCTTATCATCTAGAAATGGAAGGACATATCTAGGAGCATTCCAACACCAAAAAGATCAAGGTTTAACCACAAGGGGCTATAATCAAGCATAAAGGTCAAGAATCCACTTCTAGCAGTCCATTTTTTCCATTCAACGTTTCCCTGCTATAGATTGGCCTCCACAACATGCAACTTCATCTACAACAGAGAGCCCTAAAGGAAAAGTTGGGTTAATATCCCACTACACATAGATAAAAAATTAGAATTTTCAAGTGAAAAAGGAATTATACCCTAATTCATAGATCTATGGTGGGGAGCAATCCAGGTTACTCTATTCCTTGGACAGGAAAGAGGGCATCTTCAAGATGGAAATTCTGGAACCTATTGTCATAGGGGTGGCTAGAAATGTAGCTCATTACAATGCCACACATTTTTTAGTGGATATAGATGCTTTGAGTCCCACTGATAAGATAGATTGGCATTGGAAAATGGGCAAAGTGATCTTCATAGATGTACTTATTTCAATAATTAATGCCAACAAGTTGTAGGCTATGGTAACTAAGATTGAGAGGCAATTAAAACAACAAAAGGTGACCAATAATGCCAAGCAACTAAGAATCATTGACTAGATCAAAAATTTGTGGAACTAGGAGTGGACCCAACTAATCCCACCTTGATGTAAACTTTTGTCAAAGAGAAGGATATTGAAATCCAAGTGTTGAAAAAAAACCTCAGAGTCCCAAGGATTGAACATGTACAAATTGCATAACTCTTGGTATTCCAAGAAGAAAGGGACCAAATGTATAAGTAGTTGCAGGAAGGAAAAGAGAAACATGAGAAAGTTTTGAAAGAGAACAGTGAACTCAAACTAGAGAACTTAAAGTTGGTATATGTCGTCGCATTGATCTCTTCAACTACCGATCCCACAGATGAACTTTCCAAAGTGATGGTATACCTGAACTTAAAATATGTGCAATTGATCACCTTGAAGGAAATTCTTAGAAAGAAGGATGAAGAAATTCAGGTTCTAAATGACTTGGCCAACAAGAGAAAAGATATTGTCACAAAATTGCAAGATGCTAGAAAAAAACTACAGAAAGAGGTAGATTAGCTATAAAATAGACTGATAGGAAGGGCTCCTCTAAAGGGGGGAAAACACTTAGTCTAGGAAAAAATTGCATTCACCATTACAAAGTACTTGAGTTACATTGTAATTGTACAAGATGAACAAATGATAGCTACCACTACCTTGCAAGATGTCAGGAGATCCTGGATTGAACTAGAAAACAATCCTAGCATTGCAAATTATGTAATCAACATCCTCAATTACAAGACTAATGAAGAGCAATGAGAAATGGGTTTCCAAGATAGGACCAAGACTATAATGGAGGCCTCTAAGGTTCTCACCAAGAAGAATTTGGTACAAAAATCTCATAATAAAGTTGCTCAACTATATAGGGATATGGATTCTTTTAAAGCCATTTTTACTGTCATACTTAATCAGGGATTACCTTCTCCCTGGGATGGTAATGGGGACTTATAACCCAAGGATAATTATGATAATCTTATTACATATTGTAGGAACAATGATGTTAGATTCATTGAAATGGAGGGACCCCTCAAGGGGCATGTGATTATGGACAAATTGGAAGGGGACTTTGAACTTTTGGTTCACCTGATAGACATTTTTAAGAATATGCCTCCACCAACTTATGCTCACTACATTGATCTGTACATAGTTGTGAGAAAAATGAGAATGCATGAATATCATTTAGGAAAGGCATGGAAGGCCATAGCAAAATACACTGCTTTATCTCCAGCGTAACAAAAATTCCAAGCAGCATTCGCAACACACAAAGCCCCTGGAGCATCATCATTACATCCATCTCAGCAGCCATGAGGGCATTCCAAGTCAGTGAATCGGAAATCACCTAAAAGATCAAGAAGAATCCAGTAAATGACCATTACTTAAAGATCAAGAAGCAGTCATTCAAATGACGAGATTCAAGCAGTATAAGAAGGGAAGAAATACTTGAGAAAAATATCAACAATTTGAAGAGCAATGTGTAACTCCTTAAATTAAAGATCAACAGAGTACATCAAGGTTGTAATTCAATAATTTTCGATGTTATAAGGTTGATTAGATTCAAACCTTCTCATGTATTAGTCTAGAATTTTCTCCTATGTTGTAACTTTCTTTTGTACCTCCATCATCTTCCTGCCGCTATGTAATTTCCATTTCTAAGATAATAAAAAGCCCTCTGTGGAATCCCTTTTCCCTATCTTATGTGTCATGGATATGTATTTAATGTTTTTATGCCTATGGATGTATTATGAAGTATTCATGATATGCACATCGTATAAAATATGTTGTCATTATGGTCATACTGGTTCAATTCAATTACATTGTGTGGTAACTAATGAATTCCATTTTGCTCAATACGTTTTCTTCTGTAAGAAAAACAAGATTTATTCATAGCAATACCTTGTTTATTCCATTTTGTTCATTCCATCTTCCCACATTCCATCAAAATATAGTTGTCTAATATTTTTTAAATAATTCCTGATGAGGTTGTGATATCATAACATTCTTAATATAAAGTTCCTAATAATTTGGATACAAAAGTAAATGATACCATAGGTTTATGCTCCTGAAATACAAAATCTGCAAGATGTACAATCATAGCTTATTTTATTGATGCCTTTTACTAAAATACAAAGAAATGTCAAAGATGAGATTTACAATTGATTGATTTACCATTTAGGTAGATTAGCAATAAGAAGTCAAGCTTCACCTAAAGAAAGAAATCATCAATGTTATTGAGTTATGCAAACTATAACTATAGTGAGTGATTAAAAATTTACAGACCTATTTACCACAATCCCAAAAGAAAATGACATGTTGAAAGACATTGAAATCACGGTCCCAAAAAAAAGATGACATGTTGAAAGACATTGAAATCACGGAGAAAAGGAACACGGGTATGCCCAATCAAAATATTTATTAAATAAAAGTTTTGATAGCCATACGAAACCTAACAAACTTGCAATCGGTCTCCACCCCTACGAATAGGAGGATTTCATGACCCGATTCTACTCTCACCAAGCCACATCCCAAGCTTTGCTTCTTCGCAAGCCCGGAGTTGTTGCTCTTTGTATTGTATATGTAAATTATTTTTGGATGTAATATAAGAACTAATTTATAAGTCCTTTTATAAAAAAATATTTACATATAATGAAAAATAAATAATAAAAGAAGCATCTAAAAATAGTTGAAAATAAATTTTTTAAAAATGTGTAACTTTAATATTATTAAATTTTTTTAGATTTAAGATTGACTATTTAGTCATTTTAACTAAATAAACTAAAACTTATTTTTTAGATTTAAGATTGACTATTTAGTCATTTTAACTAAATAAACTAAAACTTATAATTAACTAAGTGATCTTAAACTACAAAGTTTAAAATATTAATCTAATCTTAAAAAAAAAATTGTATATAATTATAATTTATAAAGAATTTCTTTTTTGTTTCTTGTGTTACATCGTTGTTTTTTAATATCGATGGATTTGCAAAAAATTATTTCGATGGATTTGCAAAAGAAATAGTAGAAACAAGGGTTTCGAACATCAAAGTTCATGCCTTTGAAAAAAAATGAAATGAAAATGGGAAGCTATGTAAAAGCAATTATTGCTACTATCCATGCTCGTCCTATGGCATAAAGCTCTCCATACAATTACACCGAAAGAGATGGAGTGAGACAAGATGGCTCCTCAATGGCTACATCTCATACTTATGGCCATCCATGGCGTACCTACTTACCGACCTTAGCAATCATTGAACACTGGCCTCATGGATATCGCTCACCTAACCATGTTAACTGGCCTTGGGATATGGACATATTCTTCGGGTGTGTATCTCGGGCCACTGGCGCGTATCCCTGCCTTTTAGGAACTTACAAAATGAGAGACTTATGGTACAAGTAAGCGTTATCACGCATGCAATGATGTCATTGGATACGTGAATATTACAACACACTGAGTGACATGCATCAATGTACAATAGTACTTTGTTAATTTAAACACATAAACAAACATACAATCAAATCACCATATGTTGGTAGGCATGAAGAAAGCAACGAAAGAACAACACATGGGAATGAGATCATTGTTACAAAAAACCATGACAGATCCTTCGCCAACAAAGATGAAGATGATAGACCAAATACTCTGCGAAAGAAGCTTTCAGAGCGCCTAGGTGGTAGGCCTCCTCAGGCCTCCCCACAGATATTCTTTGGAATGTGTATGGCATTATGGCCTTCAATATTCAGTTACGCAGATGAATACAATCTAAAATCTAATCATTCAACTCCTCTGTGAGGAGGGAGCCTGCAAGGGGGGTATAGCTTACACCAAAAGAATTTTATATCCAATTTCTATTTTGTGTTTTGTAGGTGAGATTCAAATTTCCAACTGAGGTGCATGTGCTTTTGAATAGGAAGTATTGGATCATATTGTAAAATGGTAAGAATGTTCTAAATTTTATTATAGATTGTATAGTAATATGGAACAAAATTATGAAAAAAAATAAAAATTAAAAATTAAAACTTCCTTCTTTATGGGAAGTTTCCATGCCACAACTTAGGAAATTATTTTTATTTTTATTTTTATTTATTTAATCTTTATTTCCATGGTAAAGCGCAATGAAGTTTCAAAAAAATTCTTATAGAAATTAAAAAATATATATAAAGTTTTGTTTTTGCACTTTACACATTTCTAAATATTAAATGTAGAACAAAGCCTAATAATAATAATAATAAAATTATATGTGATATAAACATTTATAATTAATAATTAAGTAAACTAATTACTTTACCTTTTATTTGTATCAACATCTACTACCTTAAAGGAAACAAAACTGGATTAAAAGAAGCAAAAGAATTAATTTTGTTTTGATGCACTGATTTGGTATAAAGATGAATTAATCCTTTAAATGTTCATCATGTTAGATTCCCTTCTCGATGTTATGAAAAACCGTAAAATTCAAATCATGTGACACCCAATCAGAAACAAACTGGGGAATCACACCACAAAGGGATATAAAATCTTGTGGGTGCAAATATATTTGCAGTTACAAAAGCTTGGAAGTGCCTGCTTCATTTTAGGAATAAAAATATGTGAGAGAAATAAAATACACAAATGAAAAGCAATTATAATAACAACACAAGATTTATCCTAGAAAACCTCGCAGGGTAAAACCAGCCATTAATAATAGATCTATTATTAGTTGTTGGCCAAACTAGGCTAAGGCCGCCAAGAGCATCTCTCCTTCTCACATTGCACCAAACAATGGAGGAATCCAACCCTATAAATAGGGTTCTTTAGATGCAAATACAACTAGCAAGAAACCACGGGCTACCAAAACCATGTGCTTGAAACCACTTTCTACCTTTCTCATTCCCGAGTCAAGGTTAACCCTAACAATCCCCCCTTTAAACTTGACTTGGGGAATTGCTTCGGATCTATCCCCCAAAAAAACAACTAGAGTACTCAGGAATCTATTTTACATGTAGATTACACATTGTCATCTCCAATCTCCTTTTTTTGTTGCTATTACATCCAGAATCCTTTGGGATAACCATTGCTTCTTTCAACTCTCTTTCTCTCACCTTGACTTTCCCTTCATGTGCTACACTTCCACAAGCCCTTTGTACCTACAAAAAATTCATCATTAATGTCCATATAAAAAGGAATCCATCTACCAGAATACATGGGTCCTCAGCCACTGTAACTGCGAGTTCTCTAGGAAGCCTTTTCTCCTACGTGTTTCATCAATAAATTAAACTCTTCCTTGAGCATAACTTGGTCCCAAAATCCTAAGATAAATCCATCACGCATTCCCCCTTTTAATTGAAGACTCATCCTCTCTAATTCCACATCAAGCTAGGCTACGAGTACACCTACCACCCTCGTACCTACCCAAGTTGTTCATTCCACAACTTGATGCCACATCCTCTTCTACACATAAGAGGGACACGTGCTTCTAAACACCCGAGGACACATGCTTCTAAACACCCGTGGAAATCAAACATTAACGAGGAACCAAAAACTATGGGATGTCGGGTACAACCGATCATGCACCCCTTAATACACATGCTCAATAATTTCAACTTAGGTACAACTTGACATTCAATGCTTTTATGGCAATTTGCTTTAACCAATGACTGCTCACTTCAACACACCACTGAATTAACTAATTGTTTCTCCTTTGAAAAGATCATTTTTTACCTTTTTATCATCTTCCTTTAACCATGATTCATCCATGCTCATAAAAATAACTTCTATTTGAATATTCAATTCCATAAATGAAGCCATTTATATTCATGCCTTTACCATATAATTCCAAATAAAACCAAAAATCATCAAGATGATCCCTTCTTTATACATCACATCAACTTAATTTTTGATACAAACTTTACATACCTTAAAAATTATTGGTTTAATTTTTGTTTGAAGTGAATGACATAAAAATTTCGTTTACTTAAAGCACATCCTTTGGACAATACTTATGCGCATTCTCCTTGTGAATTATTTATGGCTCCCGGCGTTAATTCACGTGACCAACAAGCACACAACAACTATGGCGGCATAATTCTCTTCTACGTGAACCGCCTTCCACTTCATTGCATTTATGCTAGGGCGGATCTCGAATGGTAGATTCACCTTTATGTCCTTCGTGGCCTCCTCTTTGTTTGATCTGTGTCACGTTCTCTCGATTACCTCAAGTGCTCAGGGTTGTAGGCTTGCAAACTCGGTTCTTGGCATCATGGATATTCAACCACTTGCTCTGCAAATAGATCATGGAAACCCAAATCCTAGATCCTCTTACATTTATGGCCATCCCTCTACTACATATCTAAAGATCGATTCATTCACCATGGCAGATCACTATTTCTCTCAGCAATCTCAGATGGGCACGAACAGGTTAGGACATCTCATGTCACATGAGCAGTGGCCTTTTGACGGTGGCTCCTTTCAAAGCATCAGTGGCTAAAAATGGTTATGGAAGCAACAAACACAACAAGGTCTTTCTCTTTGAGCCCCTTCATTCTTAGACGCAGCGATTTCTTTCAGCAGCAAATGCTCCTCGGGATTTCTTCCTGGTGGCTAGGATCTTCTCAAACCTGATATTCCAACAATAGTGGATCGCAGATCAATCATCACCACTATCTTGCGAGTCTTCACAAGCAAATTCAACAAATCTTCATTCCATATAGCAGATCTACACTTTGACTAGTTGATCTACATTTTATCCGTGTAGATCCAAGTGTCCAAGCAATAGATCTACCATCTTCCATCATGCAACTGCAGGAAGACACATCTACTTTTCACGAGCAATAACAATACATCATTCCAAGCTCTGATACCACTTTTAGGAATAAAAATATGAGAGAGTAATAAAATACACAAATGAAAGCAATCACAATAACAACACAAGATTTATCCTGGAAAAACCATAGGAAAAACCTAGCCATCAATAATAGATCTGTTATTGGTCCTTGGCCAAACTAGGTCAAGAATGCCAAGAGCATCTCTCCTTCTCACATTGGCACCATACAATGGAGGAATCCAACCCTATAAATAGGGTTCTTTACCTGCACATACAACTATCAAGAAACCACGAGCTACCAAAACCATGTGCCTGAAACCACTTTCTACCTTGTTCATTCCCGAGTCAAGGTTAACCCTAATGCTTCATGTTTTTCAAAGCCTTCAAACCATCTTAACATAGTGAAACCATTACAACCCACTCAAAACTTAACTGTAATGATTTCAAATGAATCCATTAATAAAAACACAGGATAGAAAAACACAACATGAATCATGAAATCATTCTGAAAATGTGAAGTGCTTTAAAGTTGAGTGAGTATGAGTCATCCTCCAGGTCAATCTTATGTGTCAATATTGAGCCTCGTGTGTCGAGGTAGTTCCTTATAGGAGCCTGAGTTGGACTCGGGAAACTTGGAGAAGAATCTTGATTTGGACTAAAGAATAGTTAAGCTTCATGTGTTGAGGTAAGTGCTTTGTTTTCCAAAGTGATGATGTTGTACAGTCTTGCTAGTCAAGGATAAGGTCTTGAGTGTCGAGACAGATCCTCGTGTGTTGAGGTGGTGCCTCATGTATTTAGGTGATGCTTTTCATGTCGAAGCATGTATGGTGTGTGATGTACTACAAACCATGGTTGAGCTATTAAGTCTCCCCTACGGACTGGCCACCCCTAGAGTGAATTACTTTAGCACATAACCACTTGGAACGATAGCAGAACAATATGATCACATCATTGAAAAAATATCCATAGTATATTTGATATGATAATTAAGCTGGAACATGTGGACCATGCAGATAAGACAAGAGATAAAGATAAGATGTGATAAGATATGAGAGAATTTGAATTGCACATAAAAGAATTAATTAAGAGAGAAATTCAAATTGTTAAACTTTATTGAAGACTTCAGTAAATCAAAGGAGAACTCGAATTGATCACTACAGTGATGTTAACAAGAAAGAATCAGTTAAGAGAGTTAAATAAGTGATAACAAAGAAGATCTAGGTAACTAAGTGTTATTGCATGACGACACTTATGTTAAACTAAAAGACGACACTTATGTTAAACTAAAAGATGACACTTGAGTTGCGACACTTGCATGACGACACTTAAGTTAAGCACCTAACTAAGTGGGAAGTCTTTCAGTTAAGGGGCGAGTTCATCCTAAGAATTAGTTCAGTGAGTTAATGCACTGCATGAGAAGTGGGGGGCACTTCTTCATGCAATATTGATGCATCTAGATGGACGGCGAGCTCATCTTGAAGTCAGAAGATAAAAATAGAAGTCGATGCATGTGAAGAATATATAAATATGTTATACAAGATTAATGAATTCAAAGTGAAGCAAATTCTCTTCTCCCTTGAAGGCAAGGCGCTTCTCTTTGTGAAGTATATTATTCTGATTCTCTCTTCTTTATCTTTATCTTGCTCTATAATTGCATCGAGGTGCTTGATGTAAAATACATTCTCTACTATCTATCAATATAATAAGGAGAGCTTTGCTGGGGTTTTCTCTCCCAATTCATAGAGGGTTTCCCTAGGGTAAATTCATGTGTCGAATGTAATTGTGTATGTTTATCATTGTTATTTCATTTCAAGTACTATTGCATTTTTGAATTAAAGACAAAAAATTAACATGGTATCAAGGCTCAGGGCGTGAAAGAGATAATTTCAACAATCAATCTTGACCCTACGTAGATCCTAAGTGTGCACAGTACTTGAATAATTATGGCTTCAATCTCAGTAAGACCGGAAGACCATCTTGAAGGAACTTCGAAATTCAATACTTGGAAGGACGGGATCCTGAATATCCTGGAAGGGCATGATTTGGATGGATATGTATCCAGTGTTATTGAATATCCTACTTCTAATGTAGGGCGCATTACCTTCAAGAAGAATCAAGCCAAAGCAAAGAGAAACATTCATGATTTTGTGAAAGAAAACTTGATACTCGTGTTCACTCCATTGAAGGCTACAAAGGAATGCTTTGACACTTTGGAAAATATTTATGAGCAGAAGGAGCCCTGTCAAAATAGGGCATTAAAGAAGTTGTGGCTTCCTTCTTCACAAATATCTCTCAAGTAAGAGATCAACTCATGAGCCTTGGTGTGACAGTCGATGATGATGATCTCATTCACACCGTTGTCGGTGGTCTTCCATCTTCATGGGAAACATTCTTGGCTGCAATAAATGGTCGATAAATGCAACCTAAATTTGAGAGACTGTCACATGATTACCTACAAGAAGAAGGGAAAATCTAGAGCAAGTATACTGCCTCCAAAGAAGCGAACTTCGCTCTTGCAGAACAGATGAAAAGAGGTAAGAAATATCACAAGAAATTCTCTCATCAAAAGGACAATGATTTCAAGAACATTGATAAGTTTAAAGTTAAATGTTTCAATTGAAATAAGAAGGGACATTATGGAAGAGAATGTCGTGCAAAGCAAAGAGGAAAGTTCAAGGGTAGGTTTCATGCTTCTACTGCTACAAAAGATGAACCTACAAGAAAAAATTCATTCAATGATCAAGAGACAAAGAAGGAGTACTATCTTGTCTCAACCCTTTCTGGATCCATTACCACTAGTGTTGAGACATGGCTAGTAGACAATGGCGCATCAAAGCACATGACTGGATATAGGAGAATTATCGCAGATCTGAAGGAAAAGAAGTTTTCTTGTAAGGTGGAGCTTGGAGATAATACCACCTATTCGATCCAAATCATTGGATCCACTTCTTTTTAGTTGGATTCAGGAGATGTACCTGCATGTGGATGAAATTCTATTTGTCCCCGGATTGAAGCAAAACCATCCTGTCTATTTCAGTTCTAGAATATAAAGGATTTAGAGTTATCTTTATGGACAACAAAGCGCTCCTGTGGCCTAAGCATGCAGACTTGAACTCTATATCAGTAATTGGAGTTAAAAAGGAGGTCTCTACAAAGTTCCTGGAAAGCTCATGCAAACCATGATCCATAACACAGTCAATCCTTGTGAGCTATGGCACAAAAGGCTTGGTCATCTCCATTTCAAATCACTACAACGATTGCAAAAGATGGTGAAAGGTATGCCCATGTTTAAATCTAATTTTGATAGTGCTTGTAGAGGTTGCGCTCTTGGCAAGAAAATTAAGAAGAGTTTTCCAAGTAGTACCAAAAGATCCAAGGGGATCCTTGAATTGATTCATTCTGATATATGCGGTCCTATGTATGCACCCTCCTTGAGTGGTTATTTGTATTATGTGTTTTTCATAGATGAATTCTCTCGCTAGTCATGGGTTTATTTTTTGAAAGCAAAGAGTGAAACTTTCAACAAGTATCAAGAATTTAAAGCATTAGTTGAGAATTAGACTAGGAATCACATTCGTGCTTTGAGATCTTATAATGGAGGAAAGTTTGAGTCCCATGACTTCAACGACTTATGTCAATATGTAGAATAAAAATATAGTTGACTATACCCTACAACCCCTAGCAAAATGGGGTTGTTGAAAGAAAGAACAGAACAATATGTGAGGCTACAAAAGCCATGATGTGTGATCAGGATCTGCCCACATCCTTATGGGAAGAAGCCTCCAACATTGTTGTTTGTATTCAGAACAAAATCCCCCATGCTATCTTGGGAGAAAAGACTCCTAAAGAGGATTTCACTGGTGAAAAAACAGATATTGGACACTTGAATATTTTTGCTTGTCATGTTTACATTCACATACCAAAAGAGAAGAGGAAAAAGATGGATCCATCCGGAAAGAAAGGAACATTTGTTGGATATAATGTATCCTCCAAAGCCTACATAATCTATGTTCCAGGACAAAGAAACATAGAAGTCAGCAGAGATGTAACATTTCATGAAGAGGCTAACTTCAAGCACTCCAAAGAACTTTAGTGTGATTCAGATATGGAGGAGCATGATACTTCTATGATGGAGGATCCAATTTCTTATTCTCCCCTTTCATATGGTGAGAGGGAGAATCTATATGAGTCCGTAGATCCGCTTGTACCACAAGAGATAGAAATATCTCTTGGTGAACCTCCTGCTAAGAGGAGATATGCATGGTGTCGAGACATTCTGCAAGAGGCAGAAAAGAATAGAGCACCTCTAGGACCATCCAGAGAGCGAAAGAGACCTCAAATATTTTCAGGATATGTAGCACAAATGAGTCACATCAATGATTCAAAACCCTCTACCTATGAGGAAGCCCCAAAGCAGCAAGTGTGGAAAGATGACATGGTAGAAGAATACAAATCTATCGTGAAGTGTGGCCTGTGTTTTCTCACAGAAAGAAGGGATAGACTACGATGAGACATTCACTCCTGTGGTCAAGTACACTACTATTCGAACCATAATTTCCCTTGCTTCAATTTTGGGTTGGAAACTTGACCATATGGATGTGAATATTGCCTTCCTCAATGGTGAGATTGAGGAAGAGATTTACATATAGCATCCTGAGGGGTTTGTAATTCATGGAAAGGAGTCCCATGTATGCAAACTTAAGAAATTCGTGCATGGGCTTAAGCAGGCCCTGAGGGCTTGGTATTCAAGGATTGACAACTATATTTTGAGCTTGGGCTTCTCCAAAAGCGAAGCTGACCCCAAACTATACTTCAAGGTTGTGAAGAACCAACCATTGATCTTGGTACTATATGTTGATGACTTGTTCCTTACTAGAGAGGAGCAACAGATAGCTCTGTGCAAGAGGGAGCTCACTTCAGAGTTCGAAATGAAAGACTTAGGTATTATGCACTATTTTCTTGGTCTAGAAGTTTGGCAAAGGAAAGATGAGATCTTTCTTTCTCAAGGAAAGTACACAGTTGATGTATTGCGGAGATTTAGTGTGATGGAATGTAAGTCCATGTCTACTCCCATGGTTTCTAATCTAAAGAATCTACATGATTCAAATTCTGAATCGAATCTAGTAGATCCTACCATGTATATACATCTCATTTGTTCCTTGATGTATTTGATACATAGTAAACTAGATATATGTTATGCAATGAGTATCTTGAGTCGGTTCATGTATGATCCAAGACATCGATATTGGGTTGTTTCCAAGCATGTGCTTAGATACCTTCAAGGTACTATTACTTGTGGACTCAAATATGATTCAAGTGGTGGAGTGATGTTACTTTGATATGCTGAATTTGACTGGGCTGGTAGTATTGTGGACCGAAATACTACATCTGATTTTGTTTTAGCTTGGGATCAGCTATGATCTCTTGGTCCAACAGGAAGCAAGGGTTCGTAGCCTAGAGTAGTACAGAAGCAGAGTATATTGCAGCTAGTACTACCTTTCAAGAAGTTATGTGGCTTAGGAATCTACTTTTTGGTTTGTTCGGTGAGAAGCTTGAGACTACGGTCATTTGCTCTGACAATCAGAGCTGCATTACGCTCTCACAAAACCTTGTGTTTCATGACATATCGAAACACATTGAAATGAAGTATCACTACATCAGAGACATGGTCCAGAGAGGTGATGTAAGACTTCGGTACATTGCTACTGGTGAGCATATTAGAGATATGTTGACTAAGCCTTTGTTTGTGACGAAGTATAAGTACTTCTGAGACAAGCTTTGCATGGCAGAGAATGCCTCCCTCCCTGAGAGGGAGTGTTAAAGTTACAGCATCATGAGTCATTCTCTAGGTTAATCCTGTGTATCAAGATTGAGCCTCGTGTTTCAAGGTAGTGCCTTATAGGATCCTGAGTTGGACTCGGGAAACTTGGATAATAATATTGAGTTGGACTCAAGAATGGTTAAGCTTCATGTGTTGAGGCAAGTGCTTTGTTTTTCAAAGTGATGATGTTGTGCAGTCTTGCTAGTCAAGGCTAAGGTCTTGAGTGTCAATATGGATCTTCATGTGTTGAGGTGGTGTCTCATGTGTCGAGGTGATGCTTTGCATGTCAAAGCATGTATGGTGTGTGATGTACTACTAACCATGGTTGAGCTATTAAGTCTTCCCTAGGGACTGGCCACGCCTAGACTAAATTACTTTAGCACATAACTACTTGAAACGATAGTAGAATAATATGATCACATCATTGGGAAAATATCCTTAGTATATTTGATATGATAATTAAGATGGCACATGTGGACCATGCAGATAAGACAAGAGATAAAGATAAGATGTGATAAGATATGAGAGAATTTGAATTGCACATGAAAGAATTAATTAAGAGAGAAATTTAAATTGTTAAACTTCAATGAAGACTTCAGTAATCAAATCATAACTTGAATTGATCACTACAGTGATGTTAACAAGAAAGAATCAGTTAAGAGAGTTAACGAAGTGATAACAAATAAGATCTATGTAACTAAGTGTTGTTGCATGACGACACTTATGTTAAACTAAAAGACGACACTTGAGTTGTGACACTTGCATGACGACACTTAATTTAGCCACCTAACTAAGTGGGAAAGCTTCCAGTTAAGGGGCGAGTTCATTCTAAGAATCGGTTCAATGAGTTAATGCACTCCATGAGAAGTGGGGTGCACTTCTTCATGCAAGATTGATGCATCTAGATGGATGGCGAGTTCATCCTAAAGTCATAAGATAAAAATAGAAGTTGATGCATGTGAAGAATTTATAAATATGTTATACGGGATTGATGAATTCAATGTGAAGCGAATTCTCTTCTCCCTTGAAGGCAAGGCACTTCTCTTTGTGCAAGATATTATTCTAAGTCTCTCTTCTTTATATTTCTCTTGCTCTGTAATTGCACCGGGGGTGCTTGATGTAAAAGACATTCTCTGCTATCTAACAATATACTAAGGAGATTTTTGTTGGGGTTTTCCCCCTCAAGTCATAGAGGGTTTCCCGAGGGTAAATTCATGTATCGAATGTGATTGCTTATGTATATCATTATTATTTGATTTCAAGTACAATTTCATTTTCGAATTAAAGATAAAAAAATTAACATTTCAAAGCCTTCAAACCATCTTAACATAGTGGAACCATTACAACCCACTCAAAACGTAATTGTAATGATTTCAAATGAATCCATTAATATAAACACATGATAGAAAAACACAACATGAATCATGAGTTCATTCCAAAATGTGAAGTGCTTTAAAGCTGAGTGAGTATGAAAAATTATTAAACTATATTATTGAAATTTGATGATGGAGATATCTAAACATAAACAGACATTGCAAAATTTATATCTAATATCAGATTAATTGGAAGAGAACATGTTGAAGATTTTAAATTTCCAAACGATTCAAGCAATCTAAACTATCTTGTTAATTAAAGCAGCTTACGATCTAAATCTAAACTAATTCCTTCATCATTAATAACTTGAACCTTCGGACAGAACTACCAAATACAGGCCAGCGGAGAGGGCAAAGAATTGTGAAAACACAATTCAACATAATTTAGTACGAGGGCCAAGCTAGAACTATTTTTAATTTTTAATTTATTTATTTAATTTTTTCATTTATTGCTAGCTCATTTGGTTAAGGGACAAGTATTTTCCAAGGGCAACCTAGGTTGAAATCCCCTTCAGGTGATTAAGTTTGGAGGCGACACCCAACAACCAAAAATCGAACACAGTTGAAGGCCAGGTGTGTCCCCTGAGTGGGTTGCGGGCATTTCTTACAAACAAACAAAAATATTTAGTTAATCTTTAATTTCATGATATGGCATCAATGAGATTTCCAAAAAATTCTTATAAAAATTAAAATAAATATTAAAAATAACTAAAATTTTAATTATAGTTTACACATTTCTAAATATTAAAGTAAAAGCAAAAATTAATAATAATAATAATAATAATAAAAGTGAAAACAATAGTCTTTGCCTAAGACATGAACTAATAAAATAAAAATATGATATTTACAATAAAAACATATTGGTTGCATAAGTGAAACAAGGGCTGCGAGCAACAAAGTCCTTGCCTTGAAAAAAGGAAATGAAAAATTTCCCTAAGATTGGAAGCTCTTGTAAGAACATATGTTGTATTTTCTAGATCATTTTAGATTAGTGTATTGTTTGAATCGTTCTAAGTTTGCTTAGGTAAGTTGAGAGGTCTGAAAGTGACATTAACTACAGTATGAGAAATGCATGGAGGAGATTTGAAAATGACACAACTAACTAAACTAACTCATTGTTTCTAATCTTGGAAAAGAATAAAAGAAAAAGTGACAACTGCTATTGACAAGCAATAAGCCAAAAAACATAATGAATCAGGAAAAGCATGAAAGTTTTCCTTAACTTTCTTCCTCGCGTCAACAAAATGAAATCAAAAAAAGCAAGAAAGATTCCCTAATCTTTCCTCCTCACATCCAAGGAAGTTTCCTAACATTAATAATTAATAATAGGAAGTCTTTTTAATTTTTGTTGAATTTTTTTATTCTTAATTTTTATGGTATAGCGTCAATTATAGTTGAAAGAAATTCTTATGGAAATTAAAATAAATAAATAAAATGAATATTTGAAAGAAATTCTTATGGAAATTAAAATAAATAAATAAAATGAACATTTGAAAGAAATTTTTATGGAAATTAAAATAAATAAATAAAATGAACCTAAACTTTAGTTGCACTTTGGAAATATTGAAATATTAAATGTATTTTATAAAATTAATGGAAAAATAGAATAACATTATTTAGTTTTAAGGTAAATATTGACATTATAATACCACAATATTGTAATGCATTTATATTACTATCTCTACAATATTAAGTTTTTAAGTAAATATTATCAGTGCATGTAATGAACATATTCCATAACTTGACTATTCAAAATTGGATTTTAGCAAATTTGAATTTTTTGAAAAGATTATAATATATGATTATAATGTTCTTGAATGTTGTCTCTCATTCCTCAATAATTTTATTCAAACACTATTTAACCAACATTTAAACAATTTATAAACATGATTCAATATTTTTTTCCAAAATAACTTACACAAATCACCATATTTAAAAATGAAAATAATTTAAAAATAAATAAATAAATTTGCTTATATATTAGGATTATTGTACAACACAATTAAATATTTTTTCCAAAATAACATACACTAATCACCATGTTTAAAAATGAAAATAATTAAAAATATATATAAATGAAATTCGCTTCTACATTGGGATTACATAGCACAACATAATGACACTAATTTGAAACACTATGAGCTTGCAAGCACAATTAAAAAATAAGAGTTTTTATCTTGAAGAACAAACACGTTGATATGAAACAACATGATCATGATCAAATTGAGCATTTACTTCACCATTGAAACACATCATCGAAATTGTGAACTCAATTTATTTTAAATGAAAAACACAACCTCAAAACATGTATGCTTTTATTTACAAGTTTTTTTTATCACTTCGGTGAATGTACAAAACCCCTTTAAAAATAAGTTCCATGGTCAAAATTTTGAAATTGGATCACCTATTTTATCTCAATAACACAAAGTGATTACAATATTAAAAAATGTCAAAACGGGTACTAGATTTTAGTGTAGTACAATCTTTGAAATAGCAATTCTGGCCGACTATAAATTTGTAGCAAACATTCATAAGATGATTTCATATGAATGTATTATAACACTAATTTTACAATATGAAATCCATCAGCAATAACATAGCTAATATAGAGAGCATCTTCTTACCCACTTGCAACATGGTAGATTAGATAATAATTCTATAAAATATAAATGACATCCATGCTACTATTCTCTTGGTTCGTTATATGAAATGCTTGTCTCCACTTTAATGGAAATTAATTTACTTGAATGAAAATTGGTTCATTAACACACAGCATCGTGATACTAGAGGCGGAACTCCATCTGAAAACTGTGGCCGTGAGTAAATCAAGTAACCCCAACAGCCATGTAAGCGAAACATCAACCCCAACAATAACCAAACACTCGTTTTTGCATCAATGTTTGGTACGTCGTAAGTATATTGAAATGAATAATCAAGCAGAGCCCTTCGAGCCTCCATCATTGCAACAGTAATAAACATAAACATGGAGAATCCACTGTCAGAAACCGAAAATAAAATATTTTAACTTCAAATTTTGCTTGCAGAAGTTGCTTCATGTCCACTTGCAGTTACCTCAACAGTATACTCTAAATTTAATAATGATGGAATATTCCGAATTGACCATCATTTTCTAATTCAATCTAGCCCCTCTGATTGTTACCAGTCCCTGTGCAATCACAACTCCTTCGGGCAGTATCTACACACTGCACCACGACATTAAGTCAATGGTCTGCCTCAATTGTTCCAAAAAACTGAACTTTGAAACTGCGTTGGCATTCTCTTTTTTTTTAATGAAACATTACATGGAACAGATTTTTTGTAATTAATATGCAATTCATTTTCAAGATACTTTTACTCGTAGTGCAACGGACACGTTCTGTGGGCTCATGTAGCTAGCGGCTGTGGGGAATGTGATGGACCCTTATAAGAAGACAAGGGGATTCGGCTAGGTCATAACCGACATTTTGAGAAATGAGACAATAGACAATGAAAAGAGGTTTAATATTTGAAACAAGAAAAAAATATATATGTAGACAATGACTACCCTAGTGCCCTTCCTCATGGCTAACAACTAATTTACTTTGGAAATTACGCTCCATTGATTTGGGTCACAATTCACTTGGTTGTACCTTTCATTGCATGCATAAAAGTCTCCATAAACCATTGATTTGGGTCACAATTCACTTGGTTGTACCTTTCATTGCATGCATAAAAGTCTCCATAAACCATTTCCAAGCTCTGTGGTTGTCCGTTGATGAGTGTGTGCTTAGATATTGAAGACACTTAGAGCCTCTAGAATATCAAAAACCACCAAAACAATCTTGTTCACCCGACATCTGACGTTAGAAATGTGGCTACTATGCAAAACAACTATATGTGCATATTAACACACGGAAAAATAGATTTAGTGTGATTGCTAGATGGAGAGGTGAGACTTTTCCCCCTACCTCTGGTAGTTGTTCTCTTGGGCATCTCATGGAAACTTTTCACATTTCTCAATAATCAGAGGCTTATTAACCTGTGTAGGCATATTGCTAACAACTTCTATCAGCCCGATGCTTTCTTTTGCAAGCCATCGGCCTTATGCTCAGTTCATGATCAATCAGAACCCAGCGGTAGTTACAATTGAAACCTATTGTCTCTAGATAATTGGCATGATTAACATCCAAGGGATGGTTACAATCGGAGTGTTACAATCGACAATGTGATGGCTTTGGCTTACCTCTCAAATTGATATTTCCAATTTTGCAGAAGTCTACGATCCTTGCTTGTTAATTCCACCTGGTCGCATTTATGGCAGTGGGACTCAACAAGATGGTCCATCCTGCATCAGGCCAGGCCATTGATAGATGTGTGAAGAAATATATTGAAGAAGGTGGGGACTGTGTTGGAGCAAATGGAAACAAAGCAGTGTCGACTATTAGAATATAGAACATAGTAAGAAGAGGAAAACACTATGGGCAATAGCTTGCCTTCTCATTACGAAGCATAAGCTTATATAGGATTACATCACACCCAAAACCACGGGTAAATACCTTGGAACAGATAATACTATGGGACATCAAAGTGTCCTAGTCATACTTAACCAACTAATCACTTAACTAATTAATGTACCAATAACACATAGTGGACCGGTGAGATTACAATTCTTAACACACACCCCTAATCTCAACCGAGACAGTGTTCAATACTATCAATGCCTAAGTGTTGTGCATGTAGGTCTATGTCTCAGCTAGGCATACATTTCATTCAAATAAACTTAAGCTTTACTTTCTTCCTTGGTGTGCACTTGGATTGCTTCTTCTTTGTCTTCTTGAACTTGATGTTAAGTCGGTGTTCCTCAACGTCTTCTTTAGCTTCTGCACAATAAACAGTTTTATTGCTTTTCACTGGTACTGGAACATAGTTGAATTCTTATTCTTCTTCTGTTGTTTCAACATATTTTATGTTGCCATCCAATTTACCTATACAGTCAAAACATTTGTCTAAAAAAAAAAAATGAATATATTTCAGCTCTTCTTGGAGACCATTCACATCTTCCTGTTCTCTTGTTTCAATGAGTTTAAGCTCTTCTTGGAGAGCATTCACATCTTCCTCTTCTCTTATTTCAATGAGTTTTAGCTCTCCTTGGAGAGCATTCACTTCTTCGTGTTCCTCATCTTCGTGTTCTTCATCTTCCTCATCTTCCTCTTCTGTAGTTTCAATGGCAGCTACATCATCGTTCTCATTAACTGTTGCAACTTGTATCCACTGTGCATCCTTCACTGCTTTCTCAAAAACTATGGGTTGATAGGGAAACAAAGCATACTGTAGGTGCTCATCAATAATAGGAGACTGCTCTTATAGATCCCTCAAACTTCTGGTTTTTTGGTTCTTTGATGAACTATCTGCTAGTGCAACTTCTATGTTGCTATCAACTGTCTCTTTCTCTGAGAGACTATCATTGCTGCTATCAATTGTCTCTTTCTCTGAGAGACTATCACTCACGTCACTGGGGACTGCTACATTGACAGGTTTTTTTTCAAATAATCAAACCGAGCTAGATCAACAAGCTTTGTTGAGCTTACTTGATCATTCGCTGCCTCATAAACACTATCTTCTTGGTTGTCTTCCACTTCACTGTGGGATTCCTGGTGCTTTGCGTAGCTTGCAAAGTCAACTAGTTCATCTTCACTAAACTCTACTTCATCTTCTTTTACATCAGATTCCTCTTCACTAAACTCTGCTTTCAATATATCCCATGCTTCTTTTGTAGTATAAACTTCTGAAATGTTATGAAAGATGGAATAATCTATACTATTTTGTATGAGACTTAAGGCAACAACTTGTCTTCTTTCTTTTTGATACTTTGTCAAATTCTCAAATGCTTCTAGATCACTACTAGGATCCTCTTCAACTACAAAATGCCACAAATCTTATGACCTTAACACATTTTTTACTTTTAATGACCATAGTTCATAGTTTTCTCCTTCAAATTTCTGCCATAATCCTACAGGTGTTAACAGATTTCTTCTGGTAACTCTTCTAGCACCATCTTCAAGATTCGATCTTCTTGGTTTTCTTCGATATCAGTGGTCCTTCAGACTTCAGATACTTGGAAACTTTAATGGAAACTCTGATGGAAACTTCAGATCTTCTCTACTCTTTTCTACATAGGCTCTTCTTGGATCGATCTCTATAAGACTCGATCTTCTTCAATCTGATCTGAACAATGTTGGAACGTTGTCCAATGTTTTGACTCAGCGTCAGCAATACTTTCTCTTCAAAACTGGATCTGTAGATAAACCAATCTGGTCCTTTAAAACAATGTCACAACTTGTCTTGTGAGCACAGTGCGTCACAGGGTGCATCAGACAAAATCCATGCAAGTGAATAGTGTTCGACGCGCTTCTTCTTAACAACAAGTGCATCGGTGACGCGATGTTTCTGTGCAGAGAGTGCGTCGGCAACGCACTTCTTCTGTGCAACAAGTGCATTGCGCCGCAGTTCCCGAAAGGGACAAGTGCGTCGACGCTTTTAACGGGAATATTAAAAAAAAAAAATGATGCGGCCCCAAAGCTGTGAAGCTACTCCTCCACGCCGATCTGTCCTGTCTTGACCTACACGTGTGTTCTTTACAATATGTGAAAAGGCTTACCCAACAACAACAGGTATGGATCAGGCCATACGCTCTGAGACCATGTTAAAATATAGAACACAGTAAGAAGAGGAAAACACTATGGGCAATAGCTTGCCTTCTCATTATTAAGCATAAGCTTATATAGGATTACATCACACCCAAAACCATAGGTAAATACCATGGAACAGATAATACTATGGGACATCAAAGTGTCCTAGTCATACTTAGCCAACTAATCACTTAACTAATTAATGTACCAATAACGGGTAGTGGACCGGTGAGATTACAATTCTTAACATCGACATCTTCTAAGCAAGGAACAAACTCCATGTTAATAATTCCAATGGTAGGAATTTTCCAAAATGTTTCCACTTCAGTATTACCTAGCCTAGCCTAGAATCGGTCACTGGTCCTTACCTAAAAGAGATATTGTCTCATATGTTATCACTTATTGCTTGAGCAATCGAAGGATTATAAATTATTGGAATCAGAAAAGAATTGAGTCCCTTCACCTCATTAGATGTAGTACATTATCACCCGGGCTATCACTATCCATTCCTTGCAGATGAAGTGGAAATATGCTAGAGATAGTCCTTCTTCCTTCTAGTTTGTCATAGTCGCTGCAAAGATGAAAAAATGTTGAGCGTATCAAGAATTCCTCTGTCGTTGTAACATGGGATCTAAATGAGCAGATATAGGTTGTCGATTTTTTTGGCTTTCAAACGTTGCCTTGTCACGCTCCATTTTCTTCATCTTCTTCAACTGTCAAGTAGTACAGGTCATATTTAATCCTTCAAAAATAACTAATTTGGAAGTCCAAGCCTACATATTCCAGATAACCATGGCTACCGGTATTAACCTAAGTAAGGTGGTTTTAACTCACAAGGATTCATGACCACATTCTAAGTCATATATATTATGTCAGTGCAAGATCGATTCATATTTTTTTTATTTCAATGCAGGATCGATTTTCAGGTCTCTGTATTTATGCATGTATATGATGTTATGTGCAATTTATGATTAGTATCATGTCATCTCTGATATTTTGATTTGCGTTTTTGTATAATTAATGGAACAAAATAAAAGGTAGCAGTTTATCTTCGTAATATAGCTCGCTCGCTCACTTGTTGTTTCTGCAGCCCCTTTTGTGTTCCTGGATCTGCCTCGATGTCCTCATTGTTATTGCAGTCCCTTATGTGTTCATGGATCCACCTCAGTATTTTTGCAGTTGTGGAACACTGGCTTAAGGCTGTGATGAGAATAAGAACGCAGTGATGAAAATCATAAGCCTTAAGGCAATGTAGGAATATCTCATTTAAAAGTATATTGATAGCTTATAAAGGTTTCATATAATAATTCTTTTATTTTATTTTTCCTATATTCACTTAATCACAATAAATACAGTATGTATGTTTTCACTTAATCCACCCAACATATTATGGAAATGAGTTCACATGCAGACTTTCTAACCTCAATACTAAAGACAACCAAGTCTACCTTTCTAACCTCAATACTGAAGACAACCAAGTCTACCTGTGTGTTTAATACGTCTTATTTTCCAAATGTACCTACATAAGCATGACAAGCCATTGTAATATGTCGTAGAATTGTGACAAGACAAATAAATGCAATTATGACAAAACCAAAACTCAATGTAAGGTCTAAGATAGAATTTTGCAGGGAGGGAAATTGTGAGAATTATGTTATTGCATAGATTGTTTCCCTCCGACAATGAGACAACGGCATGACTGAAGCAAAATAATTAGCATCAAGTGATGACAACAATGATACATGGGAATAAGGTCTTCACGCCAAATTGCACATCATTTTTAGGTTTCACAAGTTTGTGGTCTTCGCAAGCAATCATGTTCCAAGATTTTGAAATCATATCAGTGTTGATAATTCTGGAGATCAACATATATCATACAGACAACAAACATGCATCTAGTATAGGCATATGGACATGAGGATATATGCCTTGATCGATCAAATCTGGCACAAATAGGTAAGACATGACAAGTATAGTCAAACATAAAAAAAACATGACCAGGAAACATGTATTAGTACTCATATCCATCCCCGAAAAGGGAAAGGAGTGGATAGAGTAGGGCTAGTGTCCTACAATGAGTTAAGTAGAGAGATGAGAAAGAAAGACTAGGAAAACCAATAGCAGAAATCGTTAATAGTTCAACTTGCCTAGGCTGATCACTAAGAACCATTAAATAGCTATGCTCACTCAAAGTCATGTCCCCCTGTATATCACAACTAACACAATCGTGATAGAGATTGACAACTAAAAAATCTGAAGAGGGAGTATGATTGGCTTACAGTATTGAAAGGGAATTGAACCCTAAAGAAACTGGTTGGGAAACCAAGCAAGGAAATGATAGAAAGAAACAAATACGCAAATGAGGAATGCCAAGCTATGAAAACAAAGAAGCTCATCCAAAACCTAATGTGACGAAACAAAACTGAATCCAAGAAGCAAGAAAACAAAACTAACCATGTTTTTTTGTTATGTTTAATTTTTTGTGTTTTTTCTTAGTATTTATAACAACTACAAGGGAGATCCATATGTTGGATCAATCTTAGAATTTCCTTTTGAAGCACCAACACCCCCCCATGAAGAAGCTCATGAAGAAGATGTTCTTTCCACTTCACCTGAACAGGAGGCTCAACTAGATGATGTGATTGAGAGGATTGGAATATTGAATCTTGAAGAAAATGAAGCACCACCAGCTGATCAACCTGGGCCATCACAGAAAGTTTCGAAATGGTCCACAAAGGCACTTGAAAGTGTCCATCTGGATGAATTTGGAAAGATAGGAACAAGGATTTCAACCATAAAAGAATATGGATGAGATGTAGATAACTCAAGTGATGACATGGATGTCTCATTTGATTGTGAATTGAATTTATCTGCTAACTTTGAACCAACTTCCTTTGAAGAAGCAACTACTTGTGATGAGTGGAAAGAAGCCATGCAGGATGAGTATGATGCGCTCATAAAGAATGGAACCTGGAAACTTGTTGATCCTCCATTTGGAACCAAACCAATTGGTTGCAAGTGGGTATACAAGAGCAAATACATATCAGATGGCTCACTTGACAAGCACAAAGAGAGGCTTGTGATGAAAGGCTATGCATAGAAAGAAGGCATTGACTATGAAGAGACATTCTCCCCCACGGAAAAATGGGCTACCATCCACACCTTATTATCTTTGGTTGAACAAAATGGGTGGAAGTTCCATCATATGGATGTGAATACTACTTTCTTGAATGGAGACTTGAAAGAGAATGTCTTCATGTCCCAGATAGAAGGATTTTTTGGTGAAGGGACAAGAACAAAAGGTATGAAAATTCATCAATTCCTTGTATGGCCTGAAACAAGCACCTCGTGCATGGTATGAAAAGCTAATCGAGCATCTTCTGAAGATAAATTTCAAACATTAGAATCTTGATGAAGCAACATTATTTGTAAATAAAGTTGGAATATTTCTTATGTTTCTTGTGGTGTATGTAAATGACATTTTGATGACAGAGAACAATGAAAGTTATATTGCATCCATAAAGAAATATTTGCATAAGGGATTTGAAATGACAGACTTGGGACACCTTTGCTACTACTTAGGAATTGTAGTGACTCAAAATCCTAAGTACATATTCATCTCCCAAAAGAAGTATGTTGGAGAACTGTTGAACAGATTTTGCATGACAGAATGCAACCCTCTCTCAACTCAATGGAACAAAAGTTGAAGCTCACATCAATTGAAGGAAAATAATTCGAGGATACAACCAAGTATTGACAACTTGTGGAAAGCATCCTTTCAAGATTCATACACAAACCTTGTGAAGGACACTAGTCTTCTATTAAAAGAGTTCTAAGGTACTTGAAGGGGACTCAAGACTTTGGAATCAAGTACTCTAAGGTGGATGACTTCAAACTTATTGGGTGCTTTGATTCATATTTTGATGGCGACAAAGAGATAGGAGTGTCTACTTCTGGATAGACAATGAGTCTTGGATCAGAAGTTGTCTCCTGGAGATCACGCAAACAATCAGTTCCAGCAGATTCAACAACAGATGCATAATATGTGGTCGTTGTTGAAGCAACGAAAGAGATTGTGCGGCTCGGGAAGATACTTAAATATTTGTACGAGAAACAAGAGAACTCCACTCCCTTATTGATCGAAAACAATTCTACAATCAATTCAGCCAAGAATAATGAATTCCATGATTAAACCAAGAACATCAACACGAAGTACCATTTGATTCGACATCATGTAGAGGCCAAGGCAGTTCATCTACAACATTGTTCCACGAACGAGCAAATTGTTGACATATTCACCAAGGAGCTTGGATGAGAAGTTTGAAAGGTTTAGAAACATGCTTGGACTTACAAACACCCCTTCAAATTAAGGGGTGGAATGTTGGAAACCTAATCCTACAGGATTATGGTTCCACAATAAATTTTATAAATATCGTAAATACTTTTTAGACTAATAAGAAGAAGATGGAGAGTCTCCTTGGACTCCAACGGATATCTTGGAATCTAAATCCCAAGAGACAATCCCAATGTATAAATAAAGTATTTTGATCAATGAAAATTCATTCAGGAGTAATTCTAACACTAAACAATAGTACAGCTTCAAAACCAAGCCATTTATAGAATGTGAAAAAAATATTTCTTGCTTATCCTTCAAACAATAAGCATTAGTCTCGAGGCACTGCATGATTGTAAAAGGGCCAATCCAAAGATTTTGGAATTTGGTATGTTTACCCTTCTCCTTATTGGTAGAAGCCCACAATGACACTCTTTGACTGACACAATGGGACTTGGTTTTGGCCTTTTTTTCATGGCTCTTCTTACCGATGGCTTGCCTCTTCTTCATATGTTTGAGCATGAACTCTCTTTGTTCTTCGAGGGCAAGGACAACGTTAAATATCTGGACAATTGGTCTTTTGTCTAGCTCTTCATTCTAAAAGGCTAAACAATAAGTTGTGATTTCAAACTCAACTAGCATGATGGATTCTTTATTATATACAGGCATGAAAGGAGTCTCACCATGGATAGTCTTAGTAGTGGTTCGATTATCCCAGAATGCGTGGATCAAGTGGAAATACCACTCTCTCAGATTTTCCCAAATCATTCGCTTGATTATTTTAAAGATATTTTTGTTGGTTAACTTGGCTAGGCCATTCCCTTGGGGATAGTAGGGTGAGGATATGGAATGAATCACGTTATACTCATGGCATAAGACTAGGACCTATTTAGATACGAAATCACCCCCATTATTCTTAACTATCTCAAGTGGCAACTCAAAATGAAAAAAGATATTTTCTTGTAAGGAAAACACGACCTGCTTGGATTTAGTAGATTTCAAAGGGATAACCTCATCCCATCTGGTAAAATAGTTAGTAGCGGTTAGGATAAATATATGCCCAACATATGAAGGTGGGGAAATCGAGCCAATGAACTCCAAACCCCATTTGAGAAAGGAACTTGACCAATCACAAAATTGGGTGGTAAGGCTGCAAAAGTTTGTTGACTTGCTTCCCACTAGCAACAGTCACAATTTCCTTAAAAATCAAAATAGTCGTGAAAAATGGTAGGCCAGTAGAAACCATAGTGGATGATCTAGTGGACAGTTGCTTTGGAAGCAAAGTTCCCTCTTAAATGAAACCGGAGGTAGGCACCATCATGTAATTCCCATAGGATGGTTTGGGCTTGGTCTTTACAAAGGCATCCAAGCAACATGCCATTGCCATGCCTATGAAATAAGTAATTATCAAGAAACACATATTTTTCATTTTCCATCCTTAATTTCATTCTTTCAATGGGATTTATATGATGGGGAAAACATTGTGTCTCAAGGTACAACATGATGTTCCCATACCAAGGATCAACAACCACATCATAATCCATATCAACATATTCTATTGCAAACATTGTAAACAAAGCCTCATAATCTTTCTTAATACCAAGACAAACAAGCTCAGGATGTTCTTCCAACAAGAGGGCTAGGTCTCTACCCTTGACGGTCTTTGAAATGAAAAACTCTAGATCACACTCATGTGTTTTCACCCGCTAGTTGGATAATTTTCCCTGCATGTAAGTTTGAGACAACAAATATTTGACTACAGGAAAAGGTACCTTGACAATAGTGTGCTTTCCAAGTACATAATGCCAGAACTTTATTAAAGCAATCACCAATTCAATGCATGCTTTTCAACCAAAGGAAACATAACCTTAGCCTCAAACAATCGCTGAGTCATGAGTGTTGTAGGTCTCTCACGGTCTTTAGAATCAAGCTGAATTGGTATAGCTGAAATAGCTTGTTCCGTAGCATTAGTATAAATTTGAAAATACTTTCCAAGCCTAGCTTGGAAAGGACAGGATCTAAAACAATAGCATCGTTAATGGCTTGAAAGGTAGTTTGGGATTCATTATTCTAATTGAAAGCAACATCCTTACACGATAGAAAATGTATAGGCTTAATTATCTAAGCAAAATTGGATACAAATCAATGCATTAAGTTTATTTTCCCCATAAAATCTTGAATGGATTTCTTCGAAGTAGGAGGAAGGCTTTGGATAGCGGAAATTATCTGTAGGTCAATCCTCACACCCTCCTTTGAGACAATGTGTCCTAGCAATTTTCCTTTAGTGGTGCCAAGAATTGACTTGATTATTCGAGTTTAGAGAAATGTCAAACTTTCGACACCTAAGGAATACTTGTCGAAGATGCTCAAAATGGTCTATCTTTCTCAAATGAACAATTAAATCATCTAGGAAAATATGAATGATAACCCCTATCAGGTCATCAAAAGAAATGTGAATTGCTCTCTAAAAGGTAGCATTGACATTTATAATTCCAAAGGGCATCTAGTGGTAAGAAAAATTTCCCCATCAAGTGGTGAGGGTAGTTTTGAAAATATCTCTAGGACTAATTTTGATTTGATTATAACTAGAAAATCCATCTAAAAGTGACATCATTTCAAAACCAACAAGCTACTATAAGATGGTATACATGAAATTTAAGGGTAAATTGTATTTGATATTGAACTTGTTCAAATCCCAGAAGTCTACACAAAGTCAAATGTCACCATTTTTTTCTAAACCATAATGATATTGACGGCCCAATTTGAATACCGTACCATGAATATGACATTGGCTTCTAGCATTTCATCTAGCACTTTCCTCAGCATCACATCAAGATCAGGGTTTACTTGTCTCTTCCTTTGTTGCACAGGTTTAGCTCCATCCACAAGGGGAAGAGAATGTTGGATAATAGTGGGATCAAAACCTCTCAGGTCTTTATGTGACCAAGCAAAAATATCTTTAAACTCACAGAAGAGGGCCAAAAACTTGTTTTTTTCTTCCTCAGTGCACGGGCTCCAAGGTATAAGAAATTTGGCTCTTATTTAGAACCAATTTTAACAGGTATCGTGGAACTAATCTTCCACTTAGGAGGCTATGGGTTGGTGCTCAGACTTTTGGGAATTTCATTGGTCGAGAACAAGTTCTCAAGAGGTACAAGACCTTTGGGATAGACATTGTTCTTCAGGTTGATTATCCAAGGAGAAGGAGACACTTCTTCTCCCTGATCAACAATGAAAGAGCAAATGTCTTCATCGTTTTCAAAGATTTCCCATGATTCCACATTATTAGGCATAGGGACACTATAAGAAATGACATGACAGCTAGGCTTATCATTTGAATGCTTCCTGGAAGGACTAGAAGTGAATACAGTCGACTTACCAGCCACAACATTGAATTCCCTACATATGTAAATCAAGTTAAATGAAAGGAATTTCTTAGTAATTTGGTCTATCACTTGCACATACCCCTTAAAAATATTTTTGGTGGGCATGTAGATCCTCTTGATCATATTAATGACTAACTTCGAATCCCCAAACACCTACAAATGTTGGCATCCTAGCTCTAAGGATTTTTTAAGACCTAAAGAAAGATCTTCAAATTCTGCGATGTTATTCATGCATTGAAAGTTCAATCAGAAAGGAAATTGATGAGGCTTTCCTGAAGGAGAAAAGAAGATGATACCTCACCACTGCCTTCACTAGAGGATGTTGCATTAAACTGCATGTGCCAGACTTGGTCGTATTCAAGTTCAATTTGGGCACATGGTTCTTGTTCCTCCTCTGTGAAAACATAATAAGTGTTGATACTAGTTTCAATATAATCAAATTATGGACCAAGGACATTATCAATGTACAACACAATTCAAGGTTTTGTCATAATAATAAGATTCTTTTGATCACGGGGAACAATGAGGTGAGATCTATCAAGTCTTAGGTAACCCCAAGTCAAATGTTGCCATTCTTGTCCCAAGATCACGGAGAAGTTACCTACCTCCATGTCTACTGCCAAGAAATTACATGTTGTTTTTACCTTAGGATGGGAGCAAATAGTCAAGGTGAGATCTTTTATTTGGCCAATAGCAGGTTGAACCTTCTTGTTAAATCTAAGCATGTTCCCAGCTTCATGATTACTATAAAGATGATATTTGGACAGGAACCACCATTAATGAGAAATGAGTGAGCTACCTTCCACATGACCTTCATGGAGACATAGAAGGGTGGGAATTTCGATTCGGGTCTAGTCATTATTGTTTCATTGACTTCCCTTTCCACAAACTAATCTTCAAGATTAGAATTGTGTTTCATTGGTATTATGTGGGAGGTCTTAGAGACAATAGGTATGGAAAGGACCTTATTGATATTTTGATGTTGTTCGGGTGCTCTAAGGACATCAAGAAAATTGATATTAGCCGTCAATACTGCCAAATCGGTTGCCACACTGTAAGGTGCATAATGGTTATGGAAAGTGGACGTGGATTGGAGCATAACAATAGGATTAGAATATTGAACGATGGGTGTGGGTCTCTGCTCGGTGAAGGTTTGACAATTTTGTTATTAATATTTTCATTATTCATTCTAGGCTTAGGGTAAGATATGGATTTAGGTTTAAACTGGATATGAGCTCTCGTCAAGGCAATGAACACCTCATTGACGGGTTCCTCCTCTTCAATCATTGCGACAATATGCATACCTTTATTTCCTTTAGCTCTTTCTTTGGACAACAAGAAAGGTTTTCAAATCAAGGGATCATGAGTCTCATCATGCAAAAATTGCACCAATGACATCATGCAAATGTTTCATCTAACTAAGTTGCACCAATCCTGGTCAAACGTCGGAGGGGAGGAATAGTAGCTAGCTTGGGATTAGAAATGATCCTATGCTCAAATGAGATCATATGATTATGCATGTCTTGCATCATTTGAATCTTGGTATTCATGTCATCCTTTGAGCCAGATTGATCTAAGGGCAAACCAATCCTCTGATTCTTCTCTTTAAACTCAATCCAGGCTTGTAAAGCTAAACCAAGGTAGTCTACATCATTTTCTTCCAACCAATGTCCATATCCACAAGTGCACTGATAAAGGTAAATCTATTTAAATGCACGCTCATTGATGCACTTACAATACATTGGGGCATAGTGAATGGTGCCTCCAAGTTTATATTGAGCACCAAAAAAGTGTGGGATCGGCTTCAACGGTGCGCTTTTGATGTACAATAGCACATGTACAGTGCCATTATACATTCACAAACACATCGGCAAGGAGTGGGAAAATGTTTAGCTTAAAGTTTGATTGTTTGTGTGCTTGGTATACATAGAAGCATTGATCACAATGCCTCCATACATTTCCTAGAGCATCAACAAGCTAGGCAATTTTTTATAAATATAAAATCCATAAGGGTGTGCTTATGACATGAAGAACCACTCTTAAGGTGCTTCTTTAGATTATAAAGACTATAGAGTCTCTGAATTGACCAATTTTCCCATATCTTCGAACATTATTTTTCCTCCTTTTCCTCTAGATAGACTTGTCATAGTACCCTTATTAGCCTAATTTCCTATGTTTGCATGAAAAGTGCCATAATGATCTAAAGGTATCAAATTCTTGCCTAATTTCATATTTATTTTCATTTATTTTGAGTTTAATGGGGATTAAGTTGTCTAAATTGATGAAGTTACAGGAAGCATGATTCTACAGCAGGTCTACTAGGCGAATCTGGTAACCATCACCAATCCTGCAACCATGGTGCTTCCTAAAGCGCAAAGGATCTAGTAACAGATGTGCAATTGGAGGAACTTACGATTGACACATAGCAAAAGGGGAACATGGTTTTGGCAAAGAATTACATCTAGATTGTGTCATGTTTGCCACATCGATACTAGCTGGATCAAACATATCGCTAAACATGGTTCATGATATCCTCCTACAGTCCTACATCATGAGCATCAATTACGAATCCCATGCCTTTGTTCATGGGATTATTTGAACAAAGGCCCAACTTCTCTTCTCTATGCTTGCTATGATTATTTATCCTTGTAATATTTTATGTTGAGTTAGGGATTGAATTAGTTTTAGGCAGTGATGGAAACGATTTCTCATATAACTTCTCTAAATGCGTGCTACAGCTCTGTTGTGTAGTTTTGCTATTTTGTATCTCAACTAATGTATAAATACTGATCAAACCTTTGATATGAAGTTAGCTGGAGATTCTAGGATACGATGATATTATACAGGAAGGAATTATGTTGTAATCCTTTTCATCATTAATAGAAGAATTGGTTCGATGCTTATTTGATCTTCATCTATGGGTTTTTATTAAATAAGTAGTGGGTGTGGTTCTGAATGAAGGCAAGGCCCCCTTCAACTCTAGAACCATGTCCTATGTGTGTTTATTTTCTTTGCAAGTGTTGTGTGATAGATTGAATATTTGGATTATTTGGAGAAAGAAAGACGACAGTGATATAAAACATAACTACACATATTTTTCATAAAACATGGCAATACAGTAAAACCCAAATTATATTAATGAATGGACTGGAAAAACACTGTAAATTATAAAGCAATACAAACTAGCTCTAGATGGTGGTAGCTTATCTCTGAAAAGAGATGTGTTGGCTACGCTCATCCACAAAAACTGAGTTATAATGAGGTTGGAAAGGACTTTTTAACATAAAGCATAAATGAGAAAACACTAAACATCAAAAACCCTAACCCTCGGAGATGAAATGCCAAAAATTTTGTGGGCCCCAATGTGGTTAGTTGATACCTCAACTTCCTAGGGGTGCAACTTTTACACACAATCTCTATTTGGAGTACTCAGTATCCCATCAAAAAGGTCTAGCTAAGGAGGAATCCATGTTGGTATCCTAGATCATGCTTTTTGTTGTTGGACAATCTACTCGAGCGGACGCGAGCCAGATCTCCCTATCCTAATTAGGTATAGAACAATTGAAGTACAAAATACAACCTTCTTTCCTAGATCAATAGAGATGCAAGTTAACGGATAGATCACTTACCCGAAGTCTGTGAATGCCTTCCTCTTTGTTGATCCAAGCTCCAGAGCCTTCAGATCTTGAGCTGCAAAACCCTGTAGAGCAAGTGGAAACAAACAAACGATACAAGCATATATAGATGTAAATTGATCTAAACTAACGGTTAAGGAAGAAAGTTATAAACATTATCAACACAACTATGTTATGGAAAGAACTTGTATTACTGTAATGAAGGGAAATACATAGAGAAAGAATGTTACAACCTAAGCCTCAATGTTGCAACCTTCCATCCAACAATCCATTCCAAGCCTCCAAGGAATGATGCCTCCCAAAGGATGATACCATAAGAGTACCATAGACCTTCCTCCCTCTCAATGGAGAGGAGGGTTGTATTTATAAGGCTAAAGGGGATAGAGTAGGTTGAGGATTAGGGAGAGAGGTATAAGGGATCCTCCCATTAGGTTAGGAACCGAAATGCCACCTCACCTAGAAGTTAGGGATGACCCTCCACCTCATCAAGCTTCGAGAAGGGTTTCGAAGCTTCAAGTTTCGCCTATAAACACCCATGGCGCACCTTGCATGAAGAGACAGAGCGCCACTGAATGCTGGCGCACCTTGCATGAAGGGAAAGAGTGTCGGTGGCGCACCTTCTCAGTGTGCAAAGTGTGTCGACGCACCTTGTTTGAAGGAAAAGAGTGCCGGTATACCTAGAGAAGGAAAAACCCCAAACTCAATGCACTTTAGCTAAGGGAACTTCAGGGATTAGGCACAAAGTTGACACATGGCTCATGGTGACGAGATTTTGGTGTAACACTTTTAGTCATCATTTGGGCACTTCCATGGAAAAAAACCATCGTTTAGGGCCTCAAATTGACCCCAAAAGATCAGGACCTAAAAAACCATAAAAATATTGCCAAGCTAGAAAACTGTGTCTTTGAGCCAATGGACTGGGTGGGTGGCCATTGATGCCCATCTCTATCAATTAAGTTTTAATTTTCAATATTAATAAATCGCGTAGTTGCTTTATTTCTTGTAAATCGCTTCATTTCCTGTAGCTACTTTGTTCTTTTATTAGCATGGTTTGATTTCCTGTAGCGTTGAAATTGGGATTTTATTTCTTAATGATTGGATTGAGTTTAAACACTGGGAATGCATAATCAACATTAACTTAAGTAGAGGCTTGCAAAGTTTTGATTAACACTATCGTGTTAACCCATGGATCAACTAATCATCCCGTAGCTGGAATAGTGATAGTCTTGGTTCGGCATGATTTTAGTGTGATCTACTTTAGAATGGTGTTATTCAAGCATTGATTACACTTGTCAAGTGAAAATCAATGGAGTATTGTTATTCATAATCTAATGAATTACATATGATTGCCCTGTGTTTCTACCTCGGGAGGTCACTCAAGTCCTTGTCAATATTAAAATACACCTTAGTGATTAGTTGATTGAACTTGGAATTGATTTCATTTGCTTTGTGTGACTAGGTGAAGTAATTATAGGTTTTGAAACACTTCAAAGCACTTGAAGAATATTCTTTTCATATATTTTGCACAGTGCCTTAAAAGTTTACTAATCCGTATTGATGATTTATGTTGTAAGAATTATTATATTCTAATAATTTTCTCCAACATTTTAATGTTGTTGCCAAGGAGATGCTAAAGGGAAGATTTCAAAAGTGCAGAATCTATGGTAAGTGTGGGTAGGATCTTCTCGTAATTGGTATCAACGAGGAAAGGCTTACTGGGAGCCTATCATTCAGCTCATAGCTATGTTGGATAGTATCGATTCCAAAATATCATAGGTTTATTTAAAGCATTGTGTTTATATTTTGATTTTTTTTTTGTTTGGACCTTCTCAATAATTGATATCAACGAGGAAAGGCTTACTGGGGGCATAGCATTCCGCTCATAGCTACATCAGATATTATTGATTCTGGAAGGGTCATAGTTCTTAGCATATCCTTTTGATTAATTGAAAATTGACCAACATTTAAGACTCGGAGGAGGGGGAGTGATAAGACGCAAAGATGACCTCACCATGGAACCTCCATGGTGTAATAGCCTGACGCATCCACTGTAGTGGGTTTCTCTAATCCCTTGTCGTGTTGGTAAGTTTCCCTTTTTGGTTTTTTGTTTCAATGCTTTCAGTTTGATCTTTACTTTAAAGGGTGCCCATAGTAGAATTGGTAAAATAGGAAGGTGAGAATCCTTAATTTTTTTATCACTACTTTGTTGAATCCTTGTTTTTTTCATAACATTGCTTTTTCAGCATTACATGGTTTGAGGTTTTGCATGATTTATAATATCTAGGCATTTCACAATTGACATATTTGCATTAGGCATAATAAATTTTGCATCTTAGAAAGCATTATAAATGTGCATGGTTTGTTAGCACTGTATGAATATGGAGAGAGATAACAAGGGTAGGTTTCTTAACAACAAGAATAAAGATACTCCAAAATTTGGTTTTGGAAGGTCTATAAACACACCCACCCCCATATCAACTAACCTGACAAGGAAGCATAATAAAAATATTTATGCAGGGGTAATTGTAAGGGAAACACATGTGTCAGAGTTTAGATGAACATCTACTTCTATAGAAGTACCTCCACACAGGCAGACCACAACTGAAATAGTGGAGCCGCCAAATCCCATAAGAAATCCTACAACAAAATCAATCATAGTTGGGGAGACTGAAAGACAAGAGGAAGAAGGTTTTAAAGTAGTTATTGAACCAAACTTATCATTTCCCGAAATAGTGTTCATTTTGTCTAGAGAAGAAAATATGGTGGAGGAAGAGGGGAACAAATCCAATCAAGGGGAAACCTTAACCTTTGAATTCCCTATCAGAGATGCTGGTGGTATAGCTCATATGAAAAACATTCCCCCATTTTCTCTTCCAAACTTTGATAAACTAGCAAATGAGGATCCAAATGCATTTCTATTTAAGTTTGATGTACTTTGTAGAAGCTACGATTACTGTACTAATAGTTAGAAACTAAAATTCTTTCTTGCTACTCTAAAAGGAGTAGCACTCGGATGGTTCATGGGCCTAGGAGGAAACAATATCGAGACATGGGAAGGCATGAAGAAGGTAATTTTTCTAATCTACCAAGGCTACTATAATGCCCGATATCTCAGAGAAGAAAACTTTCGGATGACATAGAAGGAAGATGGAAGTTTAGGAGACCACGTGGAACGTTTCTAATACAATCTTCAATGGTCAAGGCAAGCACAATTGGGTAAGGAGACACTAGAACGATCCTACTTAGAGGACTTCGAGATGACTCCCTGGAAGTATTGAATCTAATGGGATTAGGGGATGTCCATTAATTAAAGTATGATGAAATATGTGAGTTGTGCAAGAGGTATTTGAGAGGAAATGCAAAGATAGGGAGAAGTTGAAGAGACGTCTCTAGATTTACAAAGTATGTTGCAAGGACAGGAGTAACACGTGATGAGATTAGTAATCTTTTTGAAAATTTTAAAACTGACATTATCAGTTCATTAAGTTCTCCACTTGATGTTTTGCAAGTTAAAAAGATAGATGAAGCGGAGAAGGCATTCGCATTATTTTGTGCAAAATGTAGGAAAAAGCATCCACTGAGGTGTTAAAGTTACAGCATCATGAGTCATTCTCCAGATCAATCTTGTGTGTCAAGATTGAGCCTCGTGTGTCGAGGTAGTGCCTTATAAGAGCCTGAGTTGGACTCAGGAAACTTAGAGAAGAACTTTGAGTTTGACTCAAGAATGGTTAAGCTTCATGTGTTGAGGCAAGTGCTTTGTTTGTCCAAAGTGATGATGTTGTACAGACTTGCTAGTCAAATCTAAGGTCTTGTGTTTCAAGACAGATCCTCATGTGTTGAGGTGGTGCCTCAAGTGTTGAGGTGATGCTTTGCATGTTCAAGCATGTATCCTTAGTATATTTGATATAATAATTAAGCTAGCACATGTGGACCATGAAGAGAAGACAAGAGATAAATATGAGATGTGATAAGATATGAGAGAATTCAAATTGCACATAAAAGAATTAATTAAGAGAGAATTTGAATTGTTAAACTTCAGCGGAGACTTCAATAAATCAAAGGAGAACTCGAATTGATCACTACAGTGATGTTAACAAGAAAGAATCAGTTAAGATATTTAACTAAGTGATAACAAAGAAGATATAGTTAACTAAGTGTTATTGCATGACGACACTTATGTTAAACTAAAAGACAAGATTCGAGTTGCGACACTTGCATGATGACACTTAAGTTAACCACCTAACTAAGTGGGCAAGCTTTCAGTTAAGGGGCAAGTTCATCCTAAGATTTAGTTCAGTGAGTTAATGCACTACATGAGAAGTGGGGTGATCTTCTTCATGCAAGATTGATACATCTAGATGAAGGGTGAGTTCATCATGAAGTCAGAAGATACAAATAGAAGTCGATGCATGTGAATAATATATAAATATGTTATACAGGATTTTTGAATTCAATATGAAGTGAATTCTCTTCTTCCTTGAAGGCAACGCGCTTCTATTTGTGCAGGATATTAATCTGAGTCTCTCTTCTTTATCTTTCTCTTGCTCTTTAATTGCACCAAGGGTATTTGATGTAAAAGACATTCTCTTCTATCCATCAATATACCGAGGAAGGTTTTGTTGGGGTTTTCTCCCTCAAGTCATAGAGGGTATCCCCAGTGTAAATTCATGTATCGAATGTGATTGCTTATGTGTATGATTGTTATATTATTTCAAGTACTATTACATTTTCGAATTAAAGATAAAAAATTAACTTGGTATTAGAGCTCGGGGTGTGAAAGAGCTAAGTTCAGCAATCAAGATTGAGCCTGCTTAGATCCTGAGTGTGCACAAAACTTGAAGAATTATGGCTTTAATCTTAGTAAGACCAGAAGACTGTCTTGAAGGAAGTTTGAACTTGAATACTTGGAAGGCCAGGATTCTGAATATCCTGGAAGAGCATGATTTGGATGGTTGCATATCCAGTGTTATTGAAGAGCCTACCACTAATGCAGGGTGCACCAACTTCAAGAAGAATCAAGCCAAGGCAAAGAGGATTATTTATGATTTCGTGAAAGACAAATTTATGCCCGTGATTACTCCATTAAATACCGCAAAGGAATGCTTCGACACTTTGGCAAATATTTATGAGAAGAAGGTGCCCAATCAAAAAAGAGCATTAAAGAACAAGATTCTAAGTCTAAAGATGGAAAAGGATGAAGCTATGGCTTCCTTCTTCACAAAGATCTCTCAAGTAAGAGATCAACTCATGAACATTGGTGTGACGTTCAATGATGATGATCTCATTCAAACCAATGTCAATGGTCTTCCATATTCATGGGAGACATTCTTGGCTGCAGTAAATAGTCGAGAAGTGCAAACTAACTTTGAGAGACTATGGCATGATTGCCTACAAGAAGAAGGGAGAATCCATAGAAAGTATACTACCTCCAAAGAAAAGAACCTCGCTCTTGCAGCACAAATGAAAAGAGGTAAGAAATATCACGAGAAATTCTCTCATCAAAAGGAGAATGATTTCAAGAACTTTTGTAAGTCTAAAGTTAAATGTTTCAATTGCAATAAGAAGGGCCATTATGCAAGAGAATGTCATGCAAAGCAAAGAGGAAAGTTCAAGGGGAGGTTTCATGCTTCTACTACTACAGAAGATGAACCTACAAGAAAGAATTCATCTGATGATAAAGAGACAAAGAAGGAGTACTATCTTGTCTCATCCCTTTCTGGGTTCATTACCACTAGTGCCAAGACAGGGATAGTAGACATTGGTGCATTCAAGCACATGAATGGATATAGGAGCGCTATCACAGATCTGAAGTAAAAGAAGTTTTCCTGTAAGGTGGATCTTGGAGATAATACCACCTATTCGATTCAAGGCATTAGATCCACTTATTTTCAGTTGGATTAGGGAGATGTACTACACGTGGATGAAATTTTATTTGTCCCCATGTTGAAGAAGAACCTCATTTCTATTTCAGTTCTAGAAGATAAAGGATTCAGATTTATCTTGATGGAAAACAAAGCGCTCATGTGGCCTAAGCATGAAGACTTGAACTCTGCATCAGTGATTGGAGTTAGAGAGGGAGGTCTCTACAAATTTCCTGGAAAAATCATTCAAGCCACGATCCATGAAAAAGTCATTCCTTGTGAGTTGTGGCATAGAAGGATTGGTCATATCCATTTTAAAGCGCTACCTGGATTGCAAAATATGGTGAAAGATATGCCCATGTTTAAATCTTATTTTGGGAGTGTTTGTATAGGTTGCGCTCTTGGCAAAAACATTAAGAAGAGTTTTCCCAAGTAGTACCAAAAGATCCAAGGGGATCCTTGACTTGATTCATTCCGATCTATGTGGTCCTATGCATGCACCCTCCTTGAGTGGTTATTTGTATTATGTGCTTTTCATATATGACTTCTCTCTCAAGTCATGGATTTATTTTCTGAAAGAAAAGAGTGAAACTTTGAACAATTTTCAAGAGTTTAAAGCATTGGTTGAGAATCAGATTGGGAAGCATATTAGTGCTTTGAGATCTAATAATGGAGGATATTTTGAGTCCCATGACTTCAATGACTTCTGTCAATATGCAAGAATAAAAATACAAATGATTGTACCCTACAACCCCCAGCAAAATGGGTTTACTAAAAGAAAGAATAGAATAATATGTGAGGTTGCAAAATCCATGATGCAGTGTGATTAGGATTTGCCCACATCCTTATGGGCAGAAGCCTCCAGCACTCTTGTTTATACTCATAACAAAATGCCTCATATTATCTTGGGAGAAAAGACTCCTGAAGAGGTTTTCACTGGTGAAAAACCAAATATTGGACACTTGAATATTTTGGGTTGTCATGTTTACATTCACATACCAAAAGAGAAGAGGACAAAGATGGAGCCATCCGTAAAGAAAGGAACATTTGTTGGATATAGTGAATCATCTCAAGCCTACACAATCTATGTTCTAGGACAAAGAAACAATGAAGTCAATAGAGATGTAACATTTCATGAAGAGGTTGCCTTCAAGTGCTCCAAAGAAATTCAGTGTGATTCAAATATGGAGGAGAATGATACTCCTATGATGGAGAATCCAGTTTGTGATTCTCCCCTTTCAAATGGTGAGAGGGAGGAGTTAGATGATTCTGTAGATCTGCTTGATCCTCAAGAGCTAGAAGATCTGATAGAAATATCTCTTGATGAAACTCCAGCTAAGAGGAGATCTACATGGTGTCGAGACATTCTGTAAGAGGCAAAAAAACACAAAGCACCTCCGGGCTCATCCAGAGAGAAAAAGAGACATGAAATATTTTCAGGATATGTAGCACATATGAGTCACATCAATGATTCATAACCCTCTACCTATGAGGAAGCCTTAAAGTATCAAGTATGGAAAGATTCCATGGTATAAGAATACAAATATATCATGAAGAATGATGTGTGGGAAGTGGTTCCTAAACTTGACGGGAAGTCAATAGTAACTTCCAAGTGGCTTTATAAAATCAAGCATGCAACTGATGTAAGTATTGAAAAGTATAAAGCAAGATTTTTGTCCTAATATTCCTCACAGAAATAAGGGATAGACTATGATGAGACATTCTCTCCTGTGTCCAGGTACACTACTATCCAAGCCATAATTTCTCTTGCTTCAGTTTTGGGTTGGAAACTTCACCAGATGGATGTGAAGACTGACTTCCTCAATGGTGAGGTTGAGGAAGAGGTTTACATACAGCAACTTGAGGGGTTTGTAATTCATGGGAAGGAGTCCCATGTATGCAAACTTAATAAATCCTTGTATGGGATTAAGTAGGCCCCAAGGGCTTGGTATTCAAGTATTGATAGCTATCTTGTGAGCTTGGTATTCTCCAAAAGTGAATCTGAGCCCAACCTATACTTCATGGTTGTGAAGAACCAACCATTGATCTTAGTTATCTATGTTGATGACGTATTCCTTACTGGAGAGGAGCAACATATAGCTCAGTGCAAGAGGGATCTCACTTCTAAGTTTGAAATGAAATAGTTAGGTCTTATGCACTATTTTCTTGGTCTAGAAGTTTGGCAAAGGAAAGATTAGATATTTCTTTCTAAAGGAAAGTACACAGTTGATGTATTGCGAAGATTTGGTATGATGGATTGTAAGTCCATGTCTACTCCAATGGAGTCTAATCTAAAGAAGCTACATTAGTCAATTTCTGGATCAGATCTAGTGGATCCTACCATGTATAGATAGATTATTGGTTCCTTGATGTATTTGATGCATAGTAGACCAAACATATATTATGCAGTGAGTATCTTGAGTTAGTTCATGTTTGAGCCAAGACATAGAGATTGGGTTGCTACCAAGCATGTGCTTAGATACCTTCGAGGTACTATTGCTTATGGAATCAAATATGCTGCCAGTAGTGGAGTGATGTTACTTGGATATGCCGACTACGACTGGCTAGTATTATTGTGGACCGAAAGAGTACATCCAGGTTTTGTTTTAGCTTGGGATCAACTATGATCTCTTGATCCAGCAGGGAGCAGGGCTCTGTAGCCCAGAGTACTATAGAAGAAGAGTATATCGTAGCTAGTACCATCTGTTGAGAAGCTGTGTGGCTTAGGAAGCTACTTGATGGGTTGTTCGGTGAGAAGCTTGATACTACAGTCACTCACTTTGACAATCAAAGTTGCATTAAGCTCTCAGAAAACCCTGTGTTTAATGAGAGATTGAAACACATTGAGACGGAGTATCACTACATGAGAGGCATGGTCCAGAGATTTCCCGTAATACTTTAGTACATTGCTAATGGTGAGAAGATTGCAGATATGTTGATTAAGCCTCTGTCCATGACAAAGTATAGGTACTTCCGAGACAAGCTTGGCATGGTAGAGAATGCCTCCCTCGCTAAGAGGGAGTGTTAAAGTCACATCATGATGAGTTATTCTCCAGGTCGAACTTGTGTGTCAATATTGAGCCTTGTGTGTCGAGGTAGTGCCTTATAGGATCCTAAGTTGGACTCGGGAAACTTGGAGAAGAATCTTGATTTGGACTCAAGAATGGTTAAGCTTAATGTGTTGAGGCAAGTGTTTTGTTTGTCAAAGTGATGATGTTGTACAGTCTTGTTAGTCAAAGCTAAGGTCTTGTGTTTCAAGACAGATCCTCATGTGTTGAGGTGGTGCCTCATGTGTTGAGTTGATGCTTTGCATGTTGAAGCATGCATGTTGTGTGATGTACTAATAACCATGGTTGAGTTGTTAAGTCTCCTCTAGAGATTGGCCACCTCTAGAGTGAATTACTTTAGCATATAACCACTTGGAACGATAGTAAGACAATATGATCACATCATTGGGAAAATATCCTTAGTGTATTTGATATGATATTAAGCTGGCACATGTGGACCATGAACATAAGACAAGAGATAAAGATAAGATATGATAAGATATGAGATAATTTGAATTGCACATAAAAGAATTAATTAAGAGAGAATTTGAATTGTTAAACTTTAGTGAAGACTTCAGTAAATCAAAGGAGAACTTGAATTAATCACTACAATGATGTTAACAGGAAAGAATCAGTTAAGATAGTTAACTAAGTGATAACAAAGAAGATCCAGTTAACTAAGTGTTATTGCATGACGACACTTATGTTAAACTAAAAGACGACACTTGAGTTGCGACACTTGCATGACGACACTTAAGTTAGCCACCTGACTATGTGGGAAAGCTTTCAGTTAAGGGGCGAGTTCATCCTAAGACTCATTTCAATGAGTTAATGCACTGTATGAGAAGTGGGTCGCTCTTCTTCATGCAAGGTTGATACATCAAATGGAGAGTGAGTTCATCATAAAGTCAAAAGATAAAAATAGAAGTAGATGCATGTGAAGAATATTTAAATATGTTATACAGGATTGTTGAATTCAATGTGAAGTGAATTCTCTTCTTCCTTGAAGGCAAGACACTTCTATTTGTGCAGAATATTAATCTGAGTCTCTCTTCTTTATCTTTATCTTTATCTATAATTGCATCAGGGGTGCTTGATGTAAAAGACATTCTCTACTATCTATCAATATACTAAGGAAGGTTTTGCTAGGGTTTTCTCCCTCAAGTCATAGAGGTTTTCCTCGGGGTAAATTCATGTGTCGAATGTGATTGCTTATGTGTATGATTGTTATTTGATTTCAAGTACTATTGCATTTTTGAATAAAAGATAATAAAAAAATTAACATGAGGGACTTCCCATTAGATAGCATTGAACTTTGTGGCATCTGCGATCAAGACCACCCTATGAAGAATTTCCCTTCTATACCAGGTCTAAAAGCGGTATAATAAGGATATCAAGAGACCACTAGTTTGCTCTATGCAATGATCCCATAATGCTCATTGCAACCTCGATCTTCAGGTATGCCACAAAATTCTACTAAGCAATTTTCTAATTCTTATAATTAGGCATGGAATGCAACAACACCATGGCAGACTTGGCTTCCTCCACTTGCTCCACAACAAACCTGGAAACAAGGTTGGTGTGGGCCTTCTTACAATTCCATGTCTAATTTTCCCCATCCTGTAGCACATCAATCTTCGATAACGAATCCTGCAGGACATCATCTTCCTGTAACGAATCCTATAGCACATCAATTTCCTACATCATTTCCTGTAGCACACACATATCCTGAAGTGTCTTCATTTCCTACAATACCATCATCCTCTCCACAAATTTCATAGCCTCAAGTTAGTCAGCCTACATAATTGCACTTTCCTGCCCCTCCAAAACCCCCAAGACCAACACATCCCCAATCCGAATAACAAAACAGTCCAACTTATGTACAATGCTGACATACAAACTTTCCCCACATATGTTATTATTGATGTACATGAAATTCATCTTAGATTTTGGAAATTTTTAAATAAAAATCCCCCAGTAGTTATTAGGGAGAATAATTGGGAGGAGAACCCCACTCCTTCTGAAGTAAATTTTGATAAACAAACACAATTTCGGGACCAAAACTAGATGGCTCGAAATCAGTCATTTACCTTACCAATAAATATGAAGGAAACACAAACATCACAATCTACTCAGCCTCCACTTCCTGAATGGATCCAAATAGAAAAGACAATCACTCCAACCAAATTTAAATTCGCAACAGAGCTTAAAAATATTTGTGTTAAAATCCCCTTACTCCATGCTCTAAAAGACATATCCGTTTACGCTAAAATAGTAAGGGATCTTTGTATTAGAAAACCAGGAAGACAAAAGGAGGAACCACCAACAATTCAATTCATAGAAAGGCTATCTAGCCTTATGTCTACTCAGATCACTACTGAAAAAATACGTGGGACTAGGAAATCATGTGGTCACTATTTTTATCAATAAGCTTCCCATTGAAAACACCTCGATCGATTTGGGAGCAACCATTAATGTAATGACTCTAGAGACTCTCACCCGATCAGGACACTATACTCTTTCCCCTACACCCACGGTTCTTTAACTAGCTGATAGATAAAAAATCAAACCGAAGGGGGTATTGGAAGATGTGACTGTCTCATTGGATTCATGGGAATATTGAGCAAACTTCTATTCTTGCAACCAAAAGAAAACTTAGGAGGAGACCCCTTAATCTTAGGATGACCCTGGCTGGCCACAGTTGATGCTTTTATCAACTGTATATCAGGTAAAATGACAATCTCACATGGTACAAAGACTAAACAGATCACACTTTACCCCCCTTCCAAAACTGCCTCTAAATTGGAATGTGCCCAATGGCTTCCTAAGGATGATCACGATGAGGAAACTATTCATCATGTTTTAACAATATCTCAAGTCACGAGTCTTAAAGAAAATACTAATGCAAATCTAATTAAGCATTACATTTCCAATCCATATTTTCCTTAGTATTTTGGGGGGAATTCATCCTATCAATCTCAAGCTTCTTTAGACCACCTCTTAGATCGGGATTCCAAGAGACATGTGTAGCTAGTGTTTTCACACCAGCTCGTGCTAAAGAGCACCTACTAAGAATTATGGAACCCTTGGTAGCAGTTCAGAAATAGATAATATGTGAGTGCAAATAAAAATAAAAACTAATCTAACTACTGCAATAAAATAACAAATCAACAAGAACCCATGAATAAAATTTGTATTTTGTATTGTGTTACAAATAATGGTTTACAATCAGAGTTTACCTCAGAAGTTGAGGAGATGGGGTTCCTCGCAGTTGTACGAAGAGTAGCGCTTCGGGTCTCCAAGGTTCCTTGCTCTTCTATGAATGCTCAAATGGTGTCCAAGATGACTCGACTAGATGGGAACAAAATCTCAAAGAGGTAGGCTAGAGTGCAGTAGGAATTTTGGCAGCATAAGGGTAGGAAGAGTGATACATGTATGTGAAATGGGGGGCCTCCATCACCTTTTTATAGAAATTTTGGGTGGTGGAGTATGGACCCATGGTATTGGGAAACCAATAGCATTGGCCAGTTGTATTTGATGTTTTCCCTTCTTTTTAATTTTATTTTGACTTTTTCCCCTTTTTCTTTTTCTTTTTTGGGGACTTTGACCCTTTTTATGGGATTTTAACCTTTTTTCAAGGATTTTCACTAATTGATGAGGGAAATAATGATTTTTTGCCCATTTGGTTACCAATTTAGGGATTTTTGGGTTTTTGGAGGCCAAAAATATAGGAAAAATGGATGAATGGGTTGTGTGACTAGGGGGATGAGCTAGGTGAACAATTTTTGGGTGTTAACATATTGCCTCCTGATGTGTGAGGGAAGGATCTCATCATATGGCCGATAGACATCATAGGTTCTGAATTTTTTCAGGGGTGTGAGCATTGTGATGGCGGAGAGTAGGAACTGGTTGGAGATCAGAACACGTGCTTCATACAAAATGCAAGGGCTACAAATGGAAATACATCACCTCAATACTGGATGAGGAACATAATCTCAAATATATGGACGAGGCGGGCATACCCATGCTCATATCAATATATACAAATAATAATGAGGCCCAAAGGGGACCTGAATAATACATAGAGAATTGTTGTGTACATCATAATGGTCTAGAGGGGACACAAATATGGGACATACTCATGGTCCAACCATGACTGATCTGAAGAACTGATACATGGAAACAATGGCATTCATCCCGAATGCAGTATCACAACAACTAATGTTGTGTTGGATCTGAAGGTGTCCAACAACTGTATGGACTCAACGACTGAGAGTCAGAATCTCAAAGGTACATTGAACTTCATCTGAACTGGATACTCTAGGAAGCATATAGTTGAAGGGCTTCTGAACACTCTCACCAACACAGCCTGGATATCCATGGGAACATACAACTAGGGGGTTCCAAATCGACTCACCAACGTGCTAGAGCCAAGGGACATTCGGGGTCTTCAACCAATAACTGAAGGGACCAAAACCCTGCATGAATCTCAACGGTGCGATGATGGAGTTGAAGTCGAGCACGTGAGAAACAACCATTCTAAGAGGCACTAAGGACTCCTATCAGATGGTCCGTAGGCACTCACCACTGCTGGAGTTGAGTCCAAGGTAAAGGGACCTCTGGGACTATCCTCTGGAATAGATGTGATGGCGTCGACAAATGGAGACCTGTAACTATCAAGGTAATGATTTTTCCTTGATGGGAGCGCAAGGTGTACAACCAAGAGGTGATAGTACTTCACGTGAGACTGACATATTGTGGGGGGATACTAGGGTCGCAGAGTGGAAGGACTCAATATTCCTTTGTTCATAGTATGACGGCAGGGTTGACCTGACAGCATATGAAACTGACTTCAGGGGAAGGGGATCATAGGTTAAGGGACCAGGGACTATGACTGCAATGGAGGAGACTCAAGGGGGGGGACTTATGAGTGATATCAGGAGACTCCAAGGGTGACACATCATAGAATACTCTGAACAAAGGCAACCATGTTGGGGATGCTGCCATAATGGGGAGACTAGACGTGATCTGTCGTGGCACCGAGAGGCACCGTTCGGGCCTTCTTCATGGTTTAAGGAGCTCAAAGAAGGGATAGAAGTGTGCTCGAAACGATACCGTCGTGTGGATTTGGATGAGCCCAGGGCGGTGTATTCCTATGGGTGGTTTCAATTTTAAGGAGTCTTAAAGCAATAATAAGACTCTGAAATGTGGAGAGGATACCGTCGTGTGGATTTATATGATCCCATGACGGTGAATGCTCGTGGTCGCTTTCAATTTTAGAGAGTTTGAAAGCAATAAGAAGACTCCGAGGGGGTTCTTTTTCGTTTGTTAGTCCTCAAAGCCTGAAAAAGCATAAAAGTATGCAATGGAGAACTCTTCTAGCCGATGTGACTAGAGTATTCATTTTTTGTAATTATTCTACCAAGTCCGGAAAAGGGTTAAACTTATACCAAATAGACGCCCTTTTGGATAATTTAACGAGCATGAAAGGAAGTAATATTGCTCGACGATCTTTTCATTCTTTAAGGAGTCAGAAAAGATCTCAACAGAAACTCCGTGAGTGCCTTTTTCATAAAGGAGCTGCTTGGCCCAAAAAATGGATAAAAGTATACCAAACAGATGTAAAATCCAAGCAAGGAGAAAGTGTTCAATCAAGGGACAAATATGGGAACCAAGAAGGTGAGGGGGGAACACTGATGGGGCCTCCTTACAGGTAGATGAATGGTGTAAAAATAACGCAATAACTGCAGTATGGAGGGAGTGAAAGGTTCATGAATAGGCAGCGATAGACAAAATGGTCAAAGTGGATCAAAAGACGTCGATTGTTGTGATGGAATGCAAATCGAGGCGGTGGGGGTGTGGGAAAAATTCCCAAAAAGGACTGATTGAGAGTGAGAAATTATATCAAGAATCATCACGGGCATGAAATTATGAATCCAGCGGTGCAAACGGCACAGAAAACGGAGTTCGAATGATTCTGGAATGGTCAAAGAAAAACTACGGTAAAAATGGCTATAAATAGAAAGGGAGACCACCTCCACTTGTCATTTTCACTGTGAAAATTGGGAGGAGTGTGGAGGAGGCCAAAAGAGGAAATTATGATTTCTCTCAATTTGTCCAATGGAATCGACTTCTGTGACTTGCAAGTAACTCTTAGGAGTAACAAATGTCAGGTCATATTCTTGAAGGATAACGATCCACTTAGCCACGCAGCCTTGAAGGAGGCGGTGACTCAAGAGATAGACCATGGGGTTGGAGTCTGCCACAACTATAGTTCAGCTAAGAAGAATGTAGTGGTGTACCTTATGAATAGAGAAGACGACGGTGAGGGCTAACTTCTCTTCATGGGGGTAGCGTAGTGGTGGACCAGACAATGTCTGACTCACATAATATATGACACGTTCTTGACGCGCACTATCTTCCTGGACTAACACACCGGAAATGACATATTCGGAGGTCGAAATGTAAAGGATAAAATCCTTCATGAAATCAAGAGGTGATCCTAGCTTCTGCCAATACAAATGGTTATAGGGGAGGGGATCCTAGCTTCTGCCAATACAAATGGTTGTAGGGGAGGGGATCCTAGCTTCTGCCACACAAATGTAGACATGACGCATGTAGAGGCACCATCATCGATGATGCACCGATGGATAATAAGATTTAGTATTGACACAGAGACTTGAAATGCTAAGGTGGAAGGCATGCGTGGTTCATATTGGTCTAAATCGAATGCCATCATTCGTGAGTTAGAAGGATCGATTGAACCTATGGAGGACAACAGTGTTTTGCACTGCGCTGGGAAGTTCTTTAAAACTTCTAAGGCTGACATAGCAGTGGGGGACTGGGCTAAGTCATCCACGATATTATATTTGGGGGCAACACGAGCATTGGGGTTGTTATTGATGCAACGCAGAGGAAATCGAGGAGCTTTGGGGGCCCCTTCGAACGGTACTGGGGATAGTCGTAATGGTCAATCTGTGGGAAGAGTGGTAGCGGCCTTGTTCACAAGAATGGTTACGGTGGTTAAACCATACTGGTTACAACTTGTTTGGTGGTTGACATCAGCCGAAGATATCATTAAAAGGTGTTGGGTACCTGAGTTAATGGGTTGACTAACAGGAGCACCATAAGCAATTGGTTGTTGCGGTGTGGCAGCCCCTTGAGGGGGAGCCAAAGGTTGGTTGGATACTACCCCTTGCGTGGGTAGGGGGTTCTACAACACCATAGGTTGTGTGTTGGTTTGCAATGGGTTTGGTGGTGTCAGAGGTGTAGCATGTCCTTGGCGTTGGTCGTCGTCACTCCAGAGTTGATGCGCTCGCTCTAGGTGGGGATAATTGTGCCTGTAATGGCCATAGACTCTGCAAATAGAACATGGGTAGTTCGTACGTAAGTTGGAATTTTTACCTTACCGAGGTGGTCGATCAATATTTTGGTTAGCCGGTGCGGCGACATTGTTATCAGGGGGATTCATTGGTGGAACACCTCTTCCAGGAGGCTGATATTGCCTCAATTACGTCTGTGTCCCCTATTTTGTTGTCCTTGTTGGTTCCGTTGGGCAAGTTGGTTCTATGGTTGGTTTTGTTGATCGTAAACTTGCCCTTGGGGAACAGGGGGGGTTTGCGGCTGGGCAGGTGCTGGGGCAGCCTGTGGTGGATAGTAAATAGGAGGGGCTTGAGGTTGTACAAGCATGGGTGCAACTGGTGGATGGTATTAAGTGGGTGGTACGGTAGGGGGGACGTATGTTGGCGGGGTACGACCGTAGCAATGCGTCAGACAAGAAGGTCCATGTATATGAGGAGCCTAGGTCGGGGGAACATACGAAGGTGTTTCTCCCGAGTGGTTCGTGGCGCGCTAAATTTCAGGACCACTACTCATGGTGGGTGGTGTAGCGTTGGGTGTAGGATTATAAGTAGGGGTGGTGGCAGGAGGCATATGGACATATGGTTGACTACTAGAAGCAACGTGTCCAATAATGTTGTCACCAGTGTGGGATGCCCCCAACGATTTCTTTTGGGAGGAATCATCACAAGGAGCATCAGGTAAAATGGAGTAAAGGTAGACCGATTATGCATAGATAAGGTCAAACTGTTGGGCTTTAAGTATGGCTTCTTCTTCGATTTGGGGTCGTTTGGATGCCACATCCTTGGCGATAACTGGTATGAGGGACTTTAGAAACCAATCTAAAAAGATACAGTCATCTAACTTGATCTTACAAAAACTACGGCGTCTACGCCATTCATGGATATGGTTAGTGATATGGGTAGTCATGTTCTTTCTACAAGATAGTAAAATCTCAACACCGATGTCATAACGGATTGGTAACTAGAATAACTGTAGGAAATTTGAAGTGAGGGAGGTAAAAGTGGAGTGCGTCCCATGTGGCTATTCAATATACATTTGGTTGCAGCGCCAGTGAGTGTTTGTTGTAAAAGGCGTAGGTGGATCGAGTCATCCACGATGGAGTTGGAGGAACACCATAAGTGGAAGGACATGATATGGTTTTGGGGGTCCTCACCACCCTTCCCTTTGAATTTTGGGATGTACGAAGGGAGTTTGGTAGGCATGGGAGGCCATGTAGGGTCATGTTGGATTGGATCGTTAGTCAATCTGACCAAATCAGGTAGGTTGAGACTGGCCATGAATGGAAAACTAGCAGGAGAATGTGACGTGGTGGAAGTGGCCTGTGTGCTAGCCATGGTGGCGATCGTGGGGCCACCTCCACCGAGTGGTGGGGTAGTGGCGTGTGTCATAACGGGGATCGAGGGACCATCGGTAAAGGGTGGAGGGATTGAGGAGGAAGGGCCAGTGCCCCCAAGGGTATTACTGGTGACCAAAGGGACAATGGTTGCAACAGATCCGCTACCAATGGGATATAAGCAATTAATGAAATGCCAGTTGTAGGTCCTGTAGATGGCATAGCAGGGATGGATACTGAAATGGTGGTTGGGCCAGTGGTGGAGCCACTACCGATAATCCCGTTGTGAAATGGGTTGAGGTTCATGTCGGTCGTGGGGCTAGATGGAGCTGTTTATATAGGTGAATCTAGCTCAGAATCAAATGTGAAATAAGGGGCGTCGGGATGAATATTCGGTGACGAAGATGTATGTCTCAAGGGAACGTGGCGAGTGGGGTCGAGTGGACCGTACTGTGGGGATTGGCCCCGTAGGCGACGAGAGTGTCTCGGTGAATCAATGGTGACAGGTGTAAAAGTGCTGAAGAGTTGTGGGAGATAAAACGCTTAAAAATCCTAGTGAAACCATGTGTGCAAAAGGAGAGCTCGTAGAAAGATGACACTCAAGCCAACAACAAGCTCAAAAACACTTGCTGCAACAGCGTGATACGACAAGCGGAGCAGCAATAAAATGGTCAGCATACCAACAAGCAGCACTCCTAGAAAGAAAAAAGACTCACTAACCAAGGGGGTGTAGGAGCATGCAAACACCTATCTAAAAGATATGGAAGCTCACACAAATCGTATCCCCTACAGGGTGATGAAATCTGTAGTGAGGCAATACGAAATGTAGAACCAAATGGCTAAAGGATATCCCTCTACCGAGAGGGAATCCGGGTAAAAGAGTCCTAGAAGAATGGAAACTAAGCTACCCCATTCATGGCATGTCCGAAAAGGTGTCCCGCAGTTTTAGTTCTTTGGCCATCGCACACCCGGTATGGGGGGCAGCATGCACCACTAGAACAAGGAGTCGGTGTCCTTCAATACAGAATGGAGGGCAATATTCCACTCAAAATTCTGGAACCAATCTTGCCACTTGCCCTCCTAAGGGAGAGGCCCTCCCAGAAGTCGGTGTCAACCGTACCAACATATAATATGGGATGTTGGCTCCCTAAAGGACAACAACTATGTCTCAAATATGTATGATAAAGGGGGTGTTATTTGGATGTCTAACCCCAATGTCCTACCTAGATACAAAGTTGTTTTTGGTTCCCAAGTGGGATTAATGTGTGTTTAATTAAGCCAATTTTAGTCTCACTTGAATTATGGGGAGTGTGTGGGTGCACAAGTGGTGCAAACCCAATATCGCCAAGAGTAAATGCTGAAAATAAACAACTGAGACTGAAATAAAAGTACTAACTTCTATAACATGTATGTAATAAATAAACTTGTTGAAAATATGATGCAAGATATATCAATGCACTGAGGATGCACACAAAATGAAAAAGTCACAAATGCTACAGCAAGCAAACAGCAGAAAGGTACCAATGTCAAATGGGTGCAGGAAAACAAGGGGTTCTGGTGCAGAGAAGGTCAAGAAAAAAGGAAAAAACAAGTGTTGGGTGCGGCTGTAAAGGAATAAGTCGCGTTCTAGACGTTGTAGGCTACAGAATAACCACGCTGAAACAGGAAAAAGGGCGCAGGTCTGGGTAGAAAAGGTGCGGCGGGGGTGCAGGTTTCAGGCTCATAAGCGTGCGGACGACGCAGGTTGCAGGCGCACGAGGCGTGTGGGTCTCGGGTCGAAAAGCGCACGGAGCGCGCGAGTATCGAGATGAAAAGCGTGCGAAGCCCATGGGTATTAGGCTGGGAAGCGTGCTTAGGGTGCGATTTGTCGGCTGAAAGTCACGCTGGAGCGCGGGTTTCAGATCAGAAGTCACATTGGGGGCACAGGTTTCAATCGAAAAGTCGCACGCTGCAGCGCGGAAATGGGTCTCTGCAGTCGTGGGTCAAGTCGTAGAAACAGAGCTGATGAAGGGTACTGCGAAGGAAAGGGACAAATATGCAAGTACAAGGTCTAAGGCTAGGTCAGAACTGTAAAATGCAAGCAAAACAACAAATACCAAACTAAAAATAACTAGTGATCATACCAAACCATAGATCGATGGGAATCGACCCGGTTAGAGTCGCCAAAACTATAGCTAGTGTTTTCACACCAGCTCATGCTAAAGAGCACCTACTAAGGATTATGGAACCCTCAGTAGCAGTTCAAAAATAGATAATATGTGAGTGCAAATAAAAATAAAAACTAATCTAACTACTGCAATAAAATAACAGATCAACATGAACCCGTGAATAAAATTTGTATTTTGTATTATGTTGCAAATAATGATTTACAATCAGAGTTTACCTCATAAGTTGAGGAGATGGGGTCCCTCGCAACTATACGAAGAGTAGCGCTCAGGGTTCCTTTCTCTTCTCTGAATTCTCAAATGGTGGCCAAGACTCGACTAAATGGGCACAAAAGCTCAAAGACGTAGGCTAGAGTGCACTAGGAATTTTGGCAGCATAAGGGTAGGAAGAGTGATACATGGATGTGAAATGGGGGGCCTCCATCACCTTTTTATAGCAATTTTGGGTGGTGGAGTATGGACCCATGGTATTAGGCAACCAATAGTATTTGCCAGTGGTATTTGATGTTTTCCCTCATTTTTAATTTTATTTTGACTTTTTCCCCTTTTTCTTTTTCACTTTTGGGGATTTTGACCCTTTTTATGGGATTTTGACCCTTTTTATGGGATTTTAACCTTTTTTAAGGATTTTCACTAATTGATGAGGGAAATAATGATTTTTTTCCCATTTGGTTACCAATTTAGGGATTTTTGGGTTTTTGGAGGCTAAAAATGTAAGAAAAATAGATGAACGGGTTATGTGACTAGGGGGATGGGCTGGGTGAACAATTTTTGGGTGTTAACAACATCCATCACAAAAGAGTTGGATTTTTCTTTCTTATCATCATTCCCCACTTGTTCAATCTCTAAATATGGCATCAAAACTATAGAAATTCTTCCTGGTAAAAATTTGAATAATAGTTTTGAAATAGGCAGTTCACAGGAAGAACAACTAATTAAGTTTTGAGAGAATATTCTAATGCTTTTGCATGGCAGTATACTGACATGAAGGGAATTCATATGGATACCTTCATTCATCACTTTCACATCCAAGAAAATGTTAGGCCAAACAACCAACCACAAAAAAGGATGAATCCAACGTTGAGGGGAGTTGTAAAAGAAGAACTCCAACAATTACTCAATGTAGGTTTCATCTATCCTATTTCTGATAGTCAGTGGGTGAACCCTTTGGTCATTGTTACTAAAAAGAATGGGAAATGGTGAATGTGTGTTGATTATAGAGAATTAAACAAAGCGACCTTGAAATATTACTTCCCCCTACCTTTCATAGACCAAGTCCTGGACACACTGGTAGGGAATAAATACTTGTATTTCCTGGATGGATTCAACAGATACAATCATATTTATATTACTTCGGAGGACCAGGATAACACTACTTGTACTTTTCCATGGGGGACTTATGCTTACAAGGTATTACCTTTTGGCTTATGCAATGCACCAACTACTTTCCAACAGGTGAATCTTGGTATTTTCTCTAAGTTATTACATGATTACAGAGAGGTATACATGGATGACTTCATTACATTCGGTGATCCTTTTGTGGAAATTTTAATTAATCTTAGAAAAGTTCTAAAGAGGTGTATAGATTCGAGATTAGCTCTTAGCAATGAAAAATGCTTTATGATATTGACAAAGGGTATTGTGTTGGGACACCATGGGTCCATTGCAAGAATCCAGGTTGATCCTACTAAAATAAAAGTGATTGTTAACATGTCACCCTCTACAAGACAAAAAAGGGTTCAAAGGCTATGCAGGATACTATAGGCACTTCATTGAAAACTTTACAAAGATAGTCCTGCCATTGTTCAAGATGATAGCAAAAGAAGCTCATTTTCATTGGAGTAAAGAATGCCAACTTTCTTTTGATGTATTAAAATAAAATCTCTCTTCACCTCCAATGTTGAGAGGTCCAAATTGGAGCCTTCCCTTTCATATCTCTATCGATGCGTCAGAATGGGCCATAGGGCAGTATTGGGCCAAAAGGAAGATCTCTTAACCCATGTTGTTTATTTCATAAGTAAAAATTTAGCCCCTGCTGAATTAAACGACATTGTAACTGAGAAAGAATTTCTTGCATTTGTGTATGCAATAAATCAATTGAGGCACTACATGACAGGGTATGAAGTGTTTATCTATACTTACCACTCTACCATAAAGTACCTCATGAATGGCAAGATAAATAGGTAGTTGTTGGTGCCACAGGAGTTCAATATCACCATTCTAGACGGATCGGGGAAGGAAAATTAGGTAGCTCACTTTCATTCTCTATTAAATAATGAAGGTGAGGATACTCCTAATGATGATAGTTTCCCATATGAAAAAAAATTTGGTATTTATTCTAACTCGCCATGGTTTGCAGACATAGCCAATTACCTTGCTACATGGAAACTATCACCCCACTTTTCACTAAAAGAAAGAAAAGGGGTTGTGAGGAGGAGTGCTTTTTATTCTTGGGTTAAAGGAGATCTCTTTCACACAAGACATGAATTGATTATTCACGGATGTGTAAGAGAAAACAAAATGCACGACATCCTAAAGGCTTGTCCAGATGAACCCTGTGGGTGGTATTTTGCATATAAAAGAACAACACATAAAGTTCTCCACGTAGGTTATTATTGGCCCACACTTTTCCATGATGCAAAAGAGTATGTTTAGGCCTATTACAGTTGTCAAAGGAGGGGTCAACCTACTCCATCAGATGAAATGCCACTCCAACTGCAGGTTCTTATAGGTCCCTTTGAAAAATGGGTCGTAGATTTTGTAGGACCGGTCATCCCTTCCTATAAAGGTAAAAGGTATATTCTTGTTTGTATAGACTATGTGACTAAGTGGGTGGAGGCAAAATCCTTACCTAGAGCTACGAAGAAGATAGTAATAGATTTCTTGTTTATTGAAACTTTTGTTCGATTTGGAGTACTGAGGGAGATTATTACTGACCAGGGCTCCCAGTTTACATCTAAGTTGATGTAGGAAACCACTCAAAGGTACCAAATTACCCACTAGAAATCCACTCCATATCATCCACAAGCCAATCGACAAATGGAGTCAACCAACAAGGTGCTAGAGGCAATCCCAACCAAAACAGTATTGTTGCATAAGAAGGATTGGTCAGATAGGATTCTAGAGGCCTTTATTGTCATATAGGACGACATGGAGAAGTACTACTAGTTTCTCCCCTTAGAAGTTGGTCTATGGAAAACAAGTCCTTCTTCCTATCGAATTTTAGATCAAGACATTCAAGATGGTTGTAGATTTGGGCATGGATCTCACTGAGGATCAACACTGCAGAATTGCACAATTGAACGAGGTGGATGAAATGCGGAAGGAGTATTTTCAACACATTGATATCATACAACAACAAAGGGCAAAGTGGCATGAAAAAATGATTAAAAAGAAGCAATTCAAGGTAGTGGACTAGGCACTCCTTTTTTATTCAAAGTTCAAAAATTTTAAGGGGAAATTCAATAAAAATTGGCTCGGTCTTTATGAAGTTGGAGTTGCTTATGATAAATTAGAACGATTGATGAAGAGAATGTCTCCTTCTTGGTCAACGGGCATTGACTTAAGTTATATCAGAAGCCTAATTCCAAGGAGGAGTTCATTAAAAGTTTGATGGAACAAGTTGAATTGAAGGTAGTAGGTATGAGGGCTCTCCCTCATGCTTCATCCTCTGTTATGAATATTAATGGCATATTAAATAAAATAATAGTTGTTAATTATTAAAGTAGTTATCTATTAATGTGAAGGGATGCAACCCTTTATTATGAATGCTCAAGCCATCTAAAGGCGAGCTATGTTGTAATATTCAATCATCTATTATATATTCAATATTCAATATTATATTCCATTCTTATTTATGGATTATTTAATCTTCCAAGTATTTTGGTGATTATTGTGTGAGCAAACTATTGTTCGGCTCATTTGGTATTAGAGCATTGGTGCTTGATCTGGCCCTTGGTCGTCAATTTCAGACTTTGTTTGAGAAATTCAGAGTTTCTCTGAGCTGCACGATCTTTGACCTTCCCCCCAAAAGAAGAAGAAGAAGAAGAGAACACTCTCACCTCACTCCCCCCTCATATTGCTCGCCACTCCAGTCACTGCTCCTGCACCTGCTCCACCCTCTGCTACTACCACACCCCCCTCATCCCTTTTCCACCTCCATTCCTTCCCTCCCTCTCCGCTGCAACGCTCCACTCTCTCATCCCTACTAATGTTACGAATATTAATGGCATATTAAATAAAATAATAGTTGTTAATTATTAAAGTAGTTAGCTATTAATGTGAAGGGACGTAACCCTTCATTATGAATGCTCAAGCCATATAAATGCGCGCTATGTTGTAATATTCAATCATCTATTATCTATTCAATATTCAATTTTATATTCTTATTCATGGCTTATTTAATATTCCAAGTATTTTGGTAATATTGTGTGTGAGCGAACTATTGTTCGGCTCATTTGGTATCAGAGCCCGGTTGGCTGATCCGGCCTTTGGCCAAAAAATTTAGACTTTGTCTGGTCATTTTCAGAGTTTCTCTGAGTTTGGAGGTTTGTGACCTTAACACCACTCCACTCACCTACAACCTCACACTACCTGTGTTTCCCCCCATCTCCTCACCTCTTCTCACCTTCACTTCCTCACACTCTGTCATCCCTACGCCCTTTTGCACCAACACCTGCGCACCCTTTTATGCCAACACCACACAAACCCCCATATTCTCCCCCACTTCTTGTCTCGTGCATCCAGCTTCTCCTCCCTCCATTAATTCCTTACCCACGCCCTGCACTCCCCATCTCTAGCCTCTCAACACTCCACCATCCACTTCCTCCATCCTCCTGCGTCCCCGCTCCATATCCTCATGCGCTAGCCCACTTCCTTCCACACTCCACCCTCCACCTGCGCCCACCACCATGCTGCAACTCTCCATGCCACTACACTACAGCTCACCACGTTGCAGCTCTCCATGCCACCACCTTCCCGCCTACCACCTTTCCACTGCTTCCCTCTTCATGTTTCCCCATCCTGCGTTCCATCCCTGCGTCACAACAATATTATTAAAACCTTATTTTCAACTATTCACAAAAATTATAATAATAATAGTTTATTATTATTATAACAATTCAAAAATAATAATTTTGCTATAACATATTTTAAGAGTAATTTATTTTTTTATAACAATCAATATTATTTAATAATTGTAAACTATTACAATTAATTGGGAAATATATATATATATAAAGTTGAAAAAAAAAACTTCTTCTTTCAAAATAACCATATTAGGGTTATTACGCCTATCATAACTAACACTCATCGAAGAAGTCAAAATAAGGTTCATCAAAAAAGTTGAAGACCATTTATAAGCAAAAAAAGTCAAAGACCATTCATAGTCAAAGAAGTCAAAATCAAAAGAACGATCATATTCCGTCAAAGAAGTCTGAGACCATGGAAGCTAGCTTGCGACTACAAATAGAAAAGTTAGAAACAAATTTAAGGCGTTATCGAAGAGACAATGAAGATTTATGCGACATGAATTCAAAATTGGAAGTAATAGTTGAAATACATAAGCTACAAGAAAAGTTCAAGGAACAAAAATTTCCGACCAGAAAAATCATATAGAAAAATTGTGTGCACAAATTGAGGAATTAAAAGACGAAAATGATTTCAATCAAAGATTAAAAAATCAAGATATAAAGAAAGAAATAAACGATTATGAAGCAGAAATAATATGCTTGAACAAAATCGTCAATGACAAGGATGAAGAACTGACGCAGATACGACAGAAATTAGAAGGTCAAGACTCAGAGGTCTGTTAGTGTCGGCAACAGATAAAAGTTATTCAACAACAAAATGATGACTCTAAAAAGGCACACAAGCTGGAGATCGCAAAAAGTAATAAATCACTATCCAACAATTCCGAATAAATCTTCGGATTAAAGAACCATAATAAGACGTTATTCACAAAAATTAAGAAGTTGAAAAATAGTCGAAAAGCCTAACACTCTACGGAAGACATTGAAGGAAAACTTCCAAACAACCAGGAAGAAAATAGCTACATCAAAAATCATAACGAAGATCTTAGGGAACAACTTAAGAAGTTCGAAGATTGCAGAAAATCGCAAGTAGAATTGATTAAAAAGTTTCAAAATGATAACATCCAGTTAGAAAACAAGTTGGAAAAGATATAGAATGAAACATTAAAACTTCAAGGCATGAAAATACAACTTCCATCTCCACTTCCAGCTCTGATCAATGCTCAAAATACGGCACTCGGAAAATAAAATGACATTGTGAGAATTCCCTATCGACATCCCAACCATAAAAACCGATATCCTAAAAAGTGGGAAATAACGAAAGATAATGGTACTAATGTGATAAAATGTCATGTCCCAAATTTGGAATTGGGTCACAATGACCTAATAACATTGGCCATATTCATTAGAGTTTGTAAAATTGATGTTAAAGGTCAAATAATTGCCAAGGAGGAAAATTACTAGTTTCCTAGGTTTGGGGTGGAAGCTTTGGGATTTGGAATAATGGGGATAATAAATGATGTTTGAACATTAGAGTGGCATAAATATTTAATAAAGGAGCTAAATAAATATATACAAGTGAAAATCAAGTGACATTTGATCATGAAGACACATGGAGGAAGTGGGACCCACATATGGCTAGATTTCCCCACTACACTCGGCATCATTCTCTCACCAATTCGAATTCAAGGTGAATGGTAACATACTTGGGGGAGTCCAAAAAGTATTATTCATGGCATGACTCATCCAAGGTCGAAATATAGAGGAAGAGTAACTCCCATGGAAGAGGAAGAGGCAATTTGGAGCTAGTGAGACACTTGGGCTAGATTCCCTAGCTCTATGACAACAATGATGAAGATGCTATGACACCTATGACACAAATCAGACCTGAAGGCTGACATATGACATATATGACATGTCAAGGCTAAAAATAGACTCCAAGAGGGCACTCAAGGGTGTTAGGGCAGCTAAGACGCTTCCACATGTGATTTGGTGGAAGTGGGAGACTAGGAATTGTTGTACAAGTGGCGTTCTTTGGAATCTCTTCCCAACTTGAGTTGGCATGAGTCTCTTGGAAGGAATTCGACCCATGGAGGACATTAGAACTTTATAAATGTCAATAACATAGAATGAAACCATCTTTTGATCATTTGTAGAATTTGGAATTGCATTTGTGAAGAGGGAGAGCTAGTGGATGACTAGTTTCTTGCCTTAGCCAATTTCGAGGGTGAAAGATTCCCATCCAAGTTGGTAATTGGAAAGGCCATTCAGACATTTCATTTGGAGCTTTAATGGAGTCTTTATTTGCAGGTGTAAGCTATAGGTCAGCTCATGGTTTCTTCTATTGCAGCTAACTCCTTCAACCATTTCCAGTTTTGAAGGCATATTCTTGATCCTTCAGGGAGGGCGTTTTTGGTGAGCTATTGTACTCTTTGGGGGGGATTCTAATGACCCATTTATTTTGTAATATGAATTAAATACTCTTTTCTTCATCTCCAGAAAGTTTCAGGTCGAAATTCCAAGTAGAAATGTATAAATCTCAATTTAATGAAAGAACAGTGCCATTTCCCCACTACCTTGTTGTGAATCAATGTAATGTTGATGATTTGGAATGAATGGATGGTTCTCTGATGAATTTGTGATTAATGGACTGCCATGGATGTATTTTACAAGTTTCATGTACTGTACTTGAGTATTTGAAGTATTTTTACTTAGTTTAATTGCATTGGGAGAAGAAATAGTGTCATTTCCCCAAGGGTCGAATTGGTGATTTTTGCAGTTGAATGGGAGAGGGTTGGAACATATATAATAATTAATTAATGGTGCACATGAGACCTTAATAACATCCTTAATACATTCCCTACCTCTGTTCAGAAATTTGAGTGGGTTTGGAGGCATTTGGGAAGCCAAAATTTCAGTACTTACCCCAGGGGGATTTGAACCCCAAATTACTAGTAAAATTGCATACTTGGTCCAGAATCTTAAGAGAGTTTGCAGAGGTCTTTTGGTGGCCATATGTCATACCTGAACATCATATTCAAGTCCTAATATCATTCATACACCTTCCTTGAATATTTGAAGGCATTTGGAGTGAATTTGAGACCTAGAGACCAATACTAGTCAAAGGGAAACCACTAGTAAAGTTACCTACATTGACCAGAATTGAAAGAAGATTTGCAGAAGTATTTTAAAGGTCCAAAGGCATCCCTGAAACACATATTTATGTTCTAATTTCATTCATATACCTTCTCAAAATATTTGGGATCATTTGGGGCAAATTTGGGACCTAGAGATCAAAACTAGTCAAAGGTCGAACCAAGGAAAAAAAGTGGAAAATTGCCATTTTAATAAAATTCCTAACAAGGGACATTACAGTGGTATCAGAGAATGGTCTTGGCACCTGATGTGGTAGAACATAATGAAGACCAGGAGTCAAAGAAATAAACCACCACCCTTAGAAACTGAAACTGGATGTACTTTGGTGAAAGGGAAGAAATAGGAGAAGACGTGCATTCCTTGGTCACCATGAGTAAGGATGAGAAAGGAACCTTAGAGGAGAATGAGGAGTTTAGAAAATTACTGAAACCTTCATTTGAAGACAAGTGGAGGCAATTCATGCAAAGTTCAAATTGTTGGTTAGTGAACTTGGAAGCAACTCGGAAAAAATAATGAGCAATGGTTTTCTTTTCAAGGAAAAGGATGAAATAATTTATGTCACAAAGGAGGAACCTAATGTAATTGTGGAACATGAGGTACATGTTGATATGCAGGTGCTTGAAGATGCTACACTCATACAAGAAGAAGAACAATCACTTGTCTTTGTTCAGATGGATGATGCGTTGCCTCATGGGGAGAGCTGCAATGCCTTGGAGGAGGCACATGACCTCACAATAGTTGGACCAGCCAATTATGGAGAAGATGAATTAAATATTTCGATGGGTAAGAGTTGTAAAGATTTAAAGTTGGTTCATAATTCCTCACCCCATACTTCTTTTTCAACCACATCAATTGGGGATGAAAATTGGGTGAAAGGTTTTTTTTCTAATGGTGCCACATGACGGGTATGAAACTCCTACCTCTCCTTTTGATGATGACATGAATAGAGCACCTCATTATTTACATTTGCAGCAGCATATTGTTTTACCTTATGATGATACATATCTTCCTGGATGCACTTATGATGTTCACTTGAAGACTCATGATTTTCCTTGCTCCTTGCTTAATTCAATTGATGTTGGAGGAACTTCATTCACTTCTTGGATGAAAGAATACATGGTTGAATATCTTGATGCATATCACATTCTTTTGGAGCAGCATTATTGGACACGGGATCCTCACCTATGTCATTGGAGCAGATTTGATAGATCGCTTGAAGATTGTATGCACCTGGCAAATGGTGGCCTACTTACTTGGAGGTATAAGCACTTTCATGATTCTTTGATGAATCATCTTCTTGATGTACATTTTCCTTATGTTGTTATGTACTTTGATGATATATATTTTGCACTCATGATGTTTGGAAGAATGCATACAATAAAATGGGATCCAGGAATCCTCTTATCTAATGGTGTGGGTTGGAGAGCACTCTTAATTGTTGGGGTGCAATACAAGCAATGGGACCCTGGAATAATTTTTATCTCATTGGTTTCTAATTTTTTTGGGGAAACAAGCAGTATGGGAGATGGATTTCCCACTTAATAAAGTGATTTTTATCAGAGTAGTGCAGCAGCAAGCATGGTGGTTCCTCTCTAAAATCTTCATGGAAACTCAAAGACTCAAGGTTGGGCAATTCAATGGCAACTTCAAAGAATTATACAGGAAGCAGGTTCTTCAACACCCATGTTTGAAATTGCTTGAGGACAAGCAATATTGGGAAGGGAGGATTTGTCATGTCCCAAATTTGGAATTGGGTCACAATGGCCTAATCACATTGGCCATATTCATTAGAGCTTGTAAAATTGATGTTAAAGGTCAAATAATTGCCAATGAGGAAAATTACTAGTTTCCTAGGTTTGGGGTGGAAGCTTTGGGATTTGGAATAATGGGGATAATAAATGATGTTTGAACATTAGAGTGGCATAAATATTTAATAAAGGATCTAAATAAATATATACAAGTGAAAATCAAAGTGACATTTGATCATGAAGACACATGGAGGAAGTGGGACCCACATATGGCTAGATTTCCCCACTACACTTGGCATCATTCTCTCACCAATTCGAATTCAAGGTGAATGGTAACATACTTGGGGGAGTCCAAAAGGTATTATTCATGGCATGACTCATCCAAGGTCGAAATATAGAGGAAGAGTAACTCCCATGGAAGAGGAAGAGGCAATTTGGAGCTAGTGAGACACTTGGGCTAGATTCCCTAGCTCTATGACAACAATGATGAAGATGCTATGACACCTATGACACAAATCAGACCTGAAGGCTGACATATGACATATATGACATGTCAGGGCTAAAAATAGACTCCAAGAGGGCGCTCAAGGGTGTTAGGGCAGCTAAGATGCTTCCACATGTGATTTGGTGGAAGTGGGAGACTAGGAATTGTTGTACAAGTGGCGTTCTTTGGAATCTCTTCCCAACTTGAGTTGGCATGAGTCTCTTGGAAAGAATTCGGCCCATGGAGGACATTAGAAATTTATAAATGTCAATAAAAAAGAATGAAATCATCTTTTGATCATTTTTAGAATTTGCAATTGCATTTGTGAAGAGTGAGAGCTAGTGGATGACTAGTTTCTTGCGTTAGCCAATTTCGAGGGTGAAAGATTCCCATCCAAGTTGGTAATTGGAAAGGCCATTCAGACCTTTCATTTGGAGCTTTAATTGAGTCTTTATTTTCAGGTTTAAGCTACAGGTCAGCTCATGGTTTCTTCTATTGCAACTCACTCCTTCAACCATTTCCAGTTTTGATGGCATATTCTTGATCCTTGAGGGAGGGCGTTTTTTGTGAGCTATTGTACTCTTTGGTGGAGCTTCTAATGCCCCATTTCTTTTGTAATATGAATTAAATACTATTTTCTTCATCTCCAGAAATTTTCAGGTCGAAATTCCAAGTAGAAATGTATAAATCTCAATTTTAATGAAAGAACAGTGCCATTTCCCCACTACCTTGTTGTGAATCAATGTAATGTTGATGATTTGGAATGAATGGATGTTTCTCTGATGAATTTGTGATTAATGTACTGCCATGGATGTATTTTACAAGTTTCATGTACTGTACTTGAGCATTTGAAGTATTTTTACTCAGTTTAATTGCATTGGGAGAAGAAATAGTGTCAATTCCCCAAGGGTCGAATTGGTGATTTTTGCAGTTGAATGGGAGAGGGTTGTAACATATATAATAATAAATTAATGGTTCACATGAGACCTTAATAAAATCCTTAATACATTTCCTACCTCTGTTCAGAATTTTGAGTGGGTTTGGAGGCATTTGGGAAGCCATTTTCAGTACTTACCCCAGGGGGATTTGAACCCCAAATTACTAGTAAAATTGCATACTTGGTCCAGAATCTTAAGGGAGTTTGCAGAGGTTTTTTGGTGGCCATATGTCATCCCTGAACATCATATTCAAGTCCTAATATCATTCACACACCTTCCTTGAATATTTGAAAGCATTTGGAGTCAATTTGAGACCTAGAGACCAATACTAGTCAAAGGGAAACCACTAGTAAAGTTACCTACATTGACCAGAATTGAAAGAGGATTTGCAGAAGTATTTTAAAGGTCCAAAGGCATCCTTGAAACACATATTTATGTTCTAATATCATTCATATACCTTCTCAGAATATTTGGGATCATTTGGGGCAAATTTGGGACCTAGAGATCAAAACTAGTCAAAGGTCGAACCAAGGAAAAAAAGTGGAAAATTGCCATTTTAATAAAATTCCTAACAAGGGACATTACATAAAATCTCTTGATGACAGATCAATATGGAATCACAACATTCAACAACAAATGAATTTGGGATGGATTGACCCATCCACATTTAGGAAGTTATGCTCTACACTTAGAAGCTCGTATCGACACATTTTGTCAGCTACGACGTCGCAAGGGACGATGCGACAACATTATAGGGCTTTGAGGTCAAAGCCTTTCTAAGAGAGTGGCAATGTTACGAATATTAATGGAATATTAAATAAAATAATAGTTGTTAATTATTAAAGTAGTTAGCTATTAATGTGAAGGGACGTAACCCTTCATTATGAATGCTCAAGCCATATAAAGGCGAGGTATGTTGTAATATTCAATCATCTATTATCTATTCAATATTCAATATTATTCTTATTCAGCTTATTTAATATTCCAAGTATTTTGGTAATATTGTGTGTGAGCGAACTATTGTTCGACTCATCCTCATCTTGGTTCTTGTTGACTATTGAAATAAAAATAAACACAAAAAGAAAAAGAAATATTAAAAAAGAAAAATAATGAAAAAAAGTAAAGAGAAAAATAAGGCTCTGCTATGAAAACCAAAATTCTTTGGCACAACAGATGCAAAGGCCTCACTTGAAAACCAATCCTTGGTTGGTGGGGTCTTCAAGAAAGTTCTAGTTATTTTCTTATCCTTTAAATTTTTATCTCTGATGCTCGTTTTGGATTGATAGAGGATTCCCTAATGCCTTCCTTCCAATGATCTTGGCCCAATGACTTCAGCTCATCATCTGGGTTCAAGATCATATATTTTCATGTTGCCTTGAATATTGTATACATTAATAATAGGATTTCTCGCTAACAGTAGAGAGGATACACTAATGCCTCCTAATTGTTAGATCCTACAGGGGTTTGACAGAAGCTCATTAATTCACACCTAATAGGATGCATCATGGTACCTTGGGTGTCATCGTCATCATTGGTGAGATACCTAGCATTAGCTAACAACATTCACTAAAGGCTAGTAATATGGTGAAATCCTTTCACATTTGACATCAATAAATTTTATTCATGTGGAAAGGATTGTACCTAGGGGGTCAAAGACAAAAACTTTGTTGCTATCATGCAATAGCATTCAGGGTGGTCAATACAAAAATAGATTTAGAATTCTTTCTAAAATTTTGATCGAGTTTAGTTTAGAAGATCATTTCTCAAACAAAATAAACAAGGGGTCTATTTTCAAGAACAGAACAAGGACTTTGTTCCTATAGTATGAACCAAGGATTCTTGATCCTAATATTGTCCCTACTCCTGCTCCTGATCTGATTCCTGATCCAATTCCTACAATAGCTTCATGAAATGCAAGCATATGACAGGTTTCTTCCATTGGCCAAGATGGGAGTTGGTACGAATTCATCACAGTTATAGGTATGTTTCACGTCGGCTAAGGGAGAGGTAAATCGAGACTGAACATAATTTATTTATGTTTTATTCAAATATTTTGATGAGAAGGCAAATCCTTTGATTAGTAACCCAAATATAATGGGCACAATTTGTAATGATTTGGAACTCTCATCCTTAGATCATTGTCCCATGAACCAAATTGCATGAAGTATGCTCATCATAACCCTTAGTTTTAATTATCATTCCAAGAGGCATATTTGTTATCTGAATTCTATGCACAAACTACCTAAAAATATAATTCCGACTGTACGAACATAATTAGATCGGATCATGAAGTGAAAGCGTCATGATCATGATCATATTCATGTCTTTTATACTAAACCTTCAACCATCATCTCACTATCCTCTTACATTCATCGTACCAAACCATCTTCAATTATGAGGATATACTTAAGTGGCAATCAGAGATCTTATCTGCCATGGTAGAGGTTTAGGAATGATGGTTTATGGTTCAGATGACATCAGAAGTATGAGGTTAGCACTAGAACAAGTAGAAACCCAACGAACCTTCTGGAATGTCGGAAAATCAAACTTGAGGTTGTCAAGGGATAAAATCATTATGTTTTAATATGGATCATGATCGTTCCACTTTTAATTGGCCAATTAAATTCATCATTCATGACAATCCTGTCATGGCAGCACCATATCACGTACTAATTGAGTCATGACAATGATATTGTCATGATCACGATTTCATTTCTAAATTCATCTCCTTTCTAACGGTCTACTACTATTAGTTGATAACACAGTTGTATCTTTCCATTTTGGGGCATTTCGTTAAAGAGAGATAGTACAGATAGAAAATATTTACAGAGTGAAAGATGAGGGCTGCAATCAGAACATAACCCATGGGGATCAAACTCTTAGTCGATTTTCCTAATTGCAAAAAGAAGATTAGTAAGGCAAGATGGTTGCCATTCATCTTGAAGTTATGTGGGTACAATGATGGATTCACCTTAGCCTTTGCAAAAGGGTTCGATGGTGACAAGGTTAAAATCGGGGATGTTGAATTTCGAATTACAGAGCAGTCAATAGCAGAGGTGACCGAGCTACCAAGAGATGGGGAACTCTAGTTTAAAAACCAACCTTTGGAAAAAGAGGCATGGATGCCTTTTCTATTGAAGAGTTGTACCAATCCTGACTTCTCTAAAGGGATACCATGACCATGTTTGAAGAAGAAATACAAAGACCTCTTAATGATCTTGCATAAGTTTATTACATGCGAGGGTCGGTATGGATTAACTTTTATGTATCATGTTCAGCTCTTGGGGCATTTTACGGGGAACTGACTGAATTTTCCATACTTTCTCTTGAAGTCTATGATTAAAATGGTTAATGAAACTAAGAGAAGAGCTCATAATGTAGAAAAGAACCTATACCATCATGGTCTTATTAAAATACTTGTTATGGTAGAGTTGAGGAAAATAAATTACTAGTGGGAGAAGTTCTTAGAGTGAAATTAGTTCTCATAGTATGGAAATATAGAGGTGAAACAACTAGAGGACAAAGCAAAGACATATGGAGAGTGTACTTCTGAGGATGAAAAGATTCAAGAGTAGCATAATGATGACAAAGAAGAGGGCACGAAGAGGGGTATATGGCTATAGAATAATAACCTATGGTTGCAAAGGTAGAGCCTCGAACTAATATGGAGGAGAATGAAAAACATGAGGAAGTTGAGAATGAACCCAAGACTCCTCCAGAGCCCAAACCAGTTGAAGAAAGTGACGACGAGGTTCAAATTATTTCAACCCCTATGAAGAAGACATCAAGGAAGCGGTCTACCCAAAGAGTAAGAAGAGCCCAAAAATCTCCTCCAAGGTAGAGGGTTACAAGGAGTAGAGCGACCAAACTAGCTGAGGAGACTCAACCAACTTCCAAGGATGAGAAGGATGAAGGAAAGGCAGAGGGCCTTCCCATGATTTGTTAATAGTCCTAGAAAGAAGAGAACCAGAGCAACCTATGAGATTATTGATCCCTAGGAGGAACCAGAGGAAACTGACCAAATATATGATGACCCCAATTATTGGGAGCCATTCAAGGAACCACAATTTGATGAAATTTGTCAGCAAAACAAGAGCGGGGTGTACCAGTCGAAAAAGAAACCCAAATTGATACTATGGCACCGATTGAAGGGTACAAAGAAGTTAGGAGATTGAAGAAGAAGATTAAATAGATGGCTATGCTTGAAAGGCACAACAAGTCAAAAAATGATTTACTGAAGGATTGAAATGCATGGTTTTAGGAGGAGGTTAAGAGGTTAAAAAGCGAGAACCAGAAATCAGTCGAGATGGTACGATAGTGGTATAGAGAGCTAAAAAGGTCTATTTGAAAAATAAAAAAAACTTCAAGTAAAATGTAGAGATCTTTAACCTTCTTCTAGGATGGTTTTGTTGGTGCACGTGGCCACTTAGGCCTGAAGTAATTCATACCAGTTAGTTGAAGGAGTCTCACAATTTTGTGGAAATCGGATACAAAGTGATTTTTTTTGCATGAAGACATGCAACTCCTCAGGCATGGGGGAGATGTAGGGTCTCTGAATTGACCACTTTTGGCGTATCTTCGGACATCTTTTTTCCTCCTTTTCCTATAGATAACGTTGTCATAGTACCCTTTTAATCCTAATTTCCTATGTTTGCACGCAAAGTGCCATAATGATCTAAAGGCATCAAATTCTTGCCTAATTTCATATTTATTTTCATTTATTATGAGTTTAATGGGGATTAAGTTGTCTAATTTGATGAAGTTACAGGAAGCCTGATCCTACAGCAGGTCTACAAGGAGAATTTGGTAACCATTGGCAATCGTGCAACCATGGTGCTTCTTGCAGCGCAAAGGATTCAGTAATAGATGCATAATTGGAGGAACTTTCAATTGACACATAGAAAAAGGGGAACATGGACTTGGCAGAGAATAACATCCATATTGTGTCATGTTCACCACATCAGTCCTAGATGGCTTCAACAAATCACTAAACCTGGTTCGTTATCTCTTCCTATGATCCTACAACATGATCGTCAATTACAAATCCCATGCCTTCAGTCATGGGATTGTTTGAGCAAACGCCCAACTTCTCTTTTCTATGGTTGCTATGATTATTCATCCATTTAATCTTTTATGCTGAGTTAGGGATCAAATTAGTTTGGGGAGGCGATGGCAGTGCTTTCTCATGTAACTTCCCTAAATGCGTGCTATAGCTCTATTATGTAGTTTTGCTAATTTGGATCTCAAATGATGTATAAATACTGATCAGACCTTTGATATCCAATTAGTTGGAGATTCTAGGAGATATTGATATTATACAGATAGGAACTCTATTGTAATCATTTTCGTCATTAATAGAAGAATTTGTTCGATGCTTATTTGATCTTCAACTCTGAGTTTTTATTAAATAAGTAGTGGGCGCGATTTTGAGTGAGGGTAGAGCCCCTTTCAACTCTAGAACCACGCCCTATGTGTGTTTCTTTTCTTTGCAAGTGTGGTTTGATAGATTAAGTTTGAATGTGCAATATCATTGGATCTTGTATCTGCTTTATTTCTTGTACATCACTTCATTTCCTGTAGCTACTTTGCTCTTTTATTATCACGGTTTTATTTCCTGTAGCATTGAAATTGATATTTCATTTCTTAATGATTGGCTTGAGTTTAAACACTAGGAATACATAATCAACATCAACTTAAGCAGTGGCTTGTAGAGTCTTGATTAACGCTATCGTGTTAACCCGTGGGTCAACTAATCAACCTGTAGTTGGAATAGTGTCGGTCTTGGTTCTCCATGATTTTTAGTGTGATCTAGTTTAGAATGGTGTTATTAAGCATTGATTACATTTGTCAAGTGAAACTCAACGGAGTAGTGTCAGTCATAATCTAATGAATTACATATGAGTACTGCACTATGTTTCTACCTCGGGAGGTCACTCAAGTCCTTGTCAATATTGGAATACACCTTAGTTATTAGTTGACTGAAGTTGCAATTTATTTCATTTGCTATGTGTGAATTGGTCAAGTAAATATAGGTTTTGGAGCACTTGAAAGCACTTGAAGGATATTCTCTACATATATTTTGCACAGTACCTCGTAAGTTTACTAATCTGGATTGATGATTTATGTTGTGAGAATTATTATCTAATAATTTTCACCAATAAAGAGCACCCATAAAAGTAGAAATATTATTTGTTGTGATTTACCGATGCACTTCATGTAAGGTGACACTCCACTAATGGGCATCCTGTAAATTTATATGATGCACCACACATATAAATGTGACATGAACAACTTGAATTCACTACATGTTTTTTTTAATGAAAAAATGCTACATTTACGCCAAATTCAAAATTATAATCCACTAAAATGTAAATGAGTAGGTAATACACAATTTATTTAGTCTCTTCCTTATCGAAGAGGCATGGTTGCTACATATATAAAAAATGAAAATGTCGTACCATTTTGTAAAATTTAAAATTGAACCAAATCCATGTGTGAAGCAAAGGACTCAAGGAATCCAACAACATGGTAGCACTAAAAATGGGTGTGATTGTACAAGGATGGTGAGCATCAATGCTTGTGTGGTTGGAAACAATGAATGAAATGTAAAAATGAAATTATAGTTTGGTAATAAAAAAATTACCCTTTCCAAGTGCGTTCGATAATGAGATGCACCATTGTGCTCATAGATTAGTGGAACACTGTGCAATTTGAAAAAAATGTAGGATGGTATGCTATTACATTGGATGCACTAGTGCACAACTTAGCTATCGAACACACTAGTTAGTTTTTTAATTTTTTAAAATAAAAACCTATATTTTATAACAAAATGTCTAAACCTATTTCAATGCTTCTTATATCTTGATGCACCAATGCACTTATAGTCTAATGAAGCATTATGATGCATGTAATCACATAAAATGAAATGTTATTTGATGCACGTATATAAGGAGAGTATCAATGCTCCTTTTATGGGGGCGTACCGATACATTTTTGTATTTTTCAAAATAAAAACCAATATTGCATAGAAAAATATCTTAACCTTATTTGGTGCATTGTAGCTATTAATAGACCGGTGCGATCAAATGTTAGTGGTGCATCATTTGATTTTCAAAAAAATTGTATATGGTGCGCCATTTATTTGGGCTCTCCGTTGCTTGTCTATACTATTAAGCACACCAATTAGATTTTAATTTATTTTAAATAAAAATTATATTTTATATCAAAATGTCCAAATCCTAATTCGATATTGCTTACAGATGATTACATTGGTGCACTTATTGTCTAACAACATAGCATAATGTGTTATCTCAAAATAATATACTTTCTACAATTCACCATATAAGGAATGCATCGATGCTTATTCTATGGGAGTGCACTGATATGTTTTGGTAACTTTCTAAATAAAAACCAATATTATATAGAAAAATGTCTAAACCTCATTCAATTTGTTGTAGATAGTAATGCATGGGTGCTCTTATAGGTTGTAGGGGCACCTATCAGAGTATGTTTAAAATCAAAGCAATCAATCTTTGAATCAAGGATTAATTATAGAATTATTTGGTGCACCTAGCTCTTTAACATGCTAGTGCACCATAGATCACTTACAATGATTTAAGCACACTGACCAAACCCCCTAAAAACTTTAGTTTCTTGCCTCCATTAAAAATCATCTATGTTATCCACCATATGATCCATATGGACATAACCATAATATATCTATCTATAAGTCAACTTTTCTTCATCATTACTCTTGAATGTTGTAATGCGACATAACATATAAGTCAACTATATTATCAACCATTGTCAATAGGGTCAACTATACTCAACCATTGTACAAAAGATAAACCATAGTCAACATGGTCATAATGTGACATAAAAAACATACACGTAACCATATTATTCCTCCTCAAGTGTCACTATGTGCATAACAAACAAAAATGCAGCCATGGTATTCCTCCTCAATTGTCACAATGTGAAATAACATTATGTCAATCTCTTCAAATATTATTTTTGGAATGTCACATTATGACATGACATTAAAGTGAATCATAGTATCAACCACATGATCCATATGGACATTATGTTTAATCATAAGGGAAACTATACTATATCTACAGGTTAACATCTTTTAATTGTTACTCATGAAATGTCACATGTGACATAACATTGAACTCAAATATAATGTTGACCATAATCAACTCGATCAACCACACTCAACCATAAGAAAAAAAGTCAACCATAGTGGAAGAAGGTCAACCATACTCAACAAAAGTCAACCATGGTAAACCATCATCAACCATAGTAAACCATAGCCAACTGTACCAAAAATATTGTCCACCAAGGCTAATCATGGATAACCACAATCACCATATTCAACCATAATTAACTAGTTGACCATCATGAACCATAGTGAACATCGTCTACATGGTATACTATAGTTAATGATAATTAATGATGGTCAATGCTTCAATAGTCAACCATAGCCAAGTAAAGTCAACAATGTCAGCCATAGTCAACCATGGGAAACCATGTCAGCCATAGTTAACTAGATCAACCATAGTAAACCTTGTTAAACCAAACTCAACCATAATTAACATGGACAACCATCATCAACTATAGTTGACCAATATGAACCATATTCAAGTGGTCAACCATAGTAAACTATTATAAAATATAGTAAACCATTCTCAACCTTGTTAACCATGGTCAACAATAATGGCCTTTCATCAACTAATGTTAGCCATATTCTACTATAGTAACCATGGTCAACTATAGTCAAATAGTCAACCATTCTCTAATATAGGCAATCATAGTAAACCATAGCCAATGTGGTCAACCATAGTTAACTATAGTCAACTATCATCAATTATATATTAAATAAACTATGCCAACCATTGTGAATGGTGATTAGCTATACTTAATCACAATTATCTTTGCTCAACTAATATTAGTAAACAAACAATAGCCAAATGTGGAAAACTTTATTTCAACATGGTCAATATCATCAACATGATCAATTTGACAAACATGTCAATGTCATCAATATGGTTAACTATAGTCAATAAATTATGATCAATATACTAAAATTTTGTCAACCATGGCCCATAACATTGGCCTTTGGTCAACATGGTCAACCATAATCAAATTTACTATATTTATGTAGCCAACCACACAATCAAATTTATTATATTTATAAATTGTGAACCATAGTCAACATGGTTAACTATAGTCAAATTTACTATAATAATTTATATTTCCATATTGTTGATATCGATTTTTTAATCATAAATATAGTGATAATCCCCACACATGTGAGTTGTCAACTAACACAACCACCTAATCAAAGGTGGTTGATATATGTCGATCGACGACATTACTGGTTTCCACCTGTTATTATGTGATTTTACTAGTACATAGTAAAAGGTGGCTTGCAGGGACAATGGTGTTTTTTTCATCTTTCACACCATTTCTTGTTTAAGAATGTGTTTTTAGTTCATTATAAGTAAAATTGTGGATTTTTTTAGATATATTTTCAATAACTTTATTTTTATAGCCAATTGGGTAGTCACATATCTTGAGTGTTATGTAACATCCTACTTCTTGGTAGATGGTGGCTACTTGACACTTTAGGAATTTTTTAAGGCTTCTTTTTTTCTAGAGAGAATAATTATAATTGGTTTTTAGAGGTTAGGCATCCAACACAATTACTCATGTAAGCAAAATAATTCTTGATGGGTGAACCATGGAATGCAAGCACTTGTGTTTGGATAAGCTGCCATAGTAGCGGAGTACTCTTATGTCAAAATAACCCAAGACTTAAACCTAGCACATGCCAATTACTTGTGACTTTGAGAGAATTGTACCTTAATGGGTGAGTGGCCTATATGTAGCCACCATCTTTATCACTCAACCATGCTCCTATTGAGAAGGTTTAGATATTTAAATTTGTTTTGAGGCCATTTTATCAGAATAATCAACACTAAATACTATGCAATAGAAGATTTAAGATAATAAAATGATTGCACTAAAAGTAGCAAGGTGCGTCTACAATGCAAGAGGAATGACATGTGTAACGCAATGTAATGCTAATAAACTAAATTGGAAAAAATTGACATCCGTAAAATGAAAATTTAGAAAAATGGTACCATAATATAACAACAATAATCTTGCATTTTAATGTTCATAGATCCTTGGAGAAAAGCTTAGAGAGCACTATGATTGGGAACCTTAGGCTCTCACGCCCCCCATGGACATGGATATGGGTGGGGTAAGATCCTCTAGCTCCCCCACCTTTACTACGGAATCCCTCACCTTCAATAACATGGTAAAAGTAAGCCACAAACATCCTCCATAATGAAAATCTAATCTTTTAAGGTTTGTGAAAAAAAAGACTCCACTCTAGATGTGAAGTTGTCGCTGACAACTACTTGCCTTAAACATGTGGAATTAGTGGAATGAGCTCTTATTGGTCAATTCACTATATTGTGGCCCTTTCCCAGAATAAAGCAATGGCTACATAATAACTGGATGGGTCTCATTAAGGGTAAGATTTCATACTTCTCTTGTGGAAGGGGCTATTTTACTTTCCTGCTTGGACTAAAAAAAGACAAGGAGCTTATATTGTGAAGCTAACCATATTTTATGGGCCCTCATTAAATGTTTTTGAATCGATGATCCCTAGATTTTGATCTTGATGTTAATGTGCCCTCGATGGTCTCTGTATGGGTACATCCTCCTCACCTCCCTCCCCATTGTTGGAATAATGAATATCTAGAATCCATAGGCAATGCCCTAGGAAAATATATAGACAAAATTGAGCCAATATCTAGAATGTTTGCATGTGCTTGAATTTGTGTTTAGGTAGACCTAAAGAAAGGATTACTAGAAGTAATCAATCTTACCTTGGATTATTAGACCTATCTATAACCCCCATATTATAAATAACTTCCCTTCAACTGTAAATATTGCCATGAATATGACCATTTTTCCAAGGACTACGGGATCTCCATCCCCTCTCAACCCCCTCAGGAATCATCAAACAATGAGCAATGGAAACATGCTAAAAAATATAGTGGAAAAAAATCAAAAGAGCCATGCAAAATCTACCCCTTTAAAGAAAAGCCCCCTTTTGAATTGAATCATTTTGCAATTACCTCAGCTCCTGAACTGGCAGATTCCCAACCCTCACCTGCTTCTCTATTAGTCCTCCCAAGCCCTCCTCCTATCCATCCCTTGGATATCCCTTTGTCACTTCCTATCACCCTTGAAGTTGATTCCACCCCTCCTTGAAGAGGAGGTATCTCTAACCCATGAAGACCTTCCTCTTGTGATGCCACATGAATGCTTTGCAACCCCCCATGTTATCTCCCTTGCAAGAATCTAGTTGTCCCACATTGGAGTTCAAACTATATATATATATAATTCTTGAACAACATGAAGGAGAGGATGAAGAAGAAGGCATAATAAAAAAAAAAGTAGGAAATCTAGTAAAGAAAGGAGAAGAGAAGCAACAAACAAAGATAAGGTTTTTGGGTCATAGTCAAACTTATAAACTACATTTGGTAGTGGGAACAAAACCCCTCTTATCAAGAAATGAAGTTGTTGTCTTGGAATTGTAGGGGAATAGGAATAGCAAAAAAGCAAGAAACAGTGCAAAGCATGATCTAATAAAAAATCCAAACATCATTCCCTTTAAAGAGACAAAACTAAAAGATAATGCAATCAAGGAACTAAAAGACAAATTTTGAAAAGGCAATCAAGCTATACCATCCAGTGCAAGAAGCACCTCCATAGGAATTTGTACTCTTTGGGAGCATATGGCAATTGAGATTCATCATACCCAAATTACTCCACATTCGTTGTTCACTCTATTGTTGATTAGATTAATTGAGTAGAAAATCTAACTATTCAACATATATGTGCTAGTGCATTATAGAGAAAAATAAGAATGTTAGTCCACCATGAGATCCTGTGAAGACTCTCTCCTTTATTGTAATAAGATTCTTTCCAGAGACCTCAAATTGTTTCTATATTTAGAAGAAAAAAGAGAGAAAGGTAAGAACATTGAAATAATAAAAGGATGGGGCCAAATACACAATAGAAAGTATAGATCGTTTCCTTATCAAAAGCACCTTTATACTAGGTAAACAACACGACTCTTCCTCCATTATCCCTTCTATAGCCTTCTGCCATAATCTAGTCCTCTTTAGTTTACAAGAAGGTCAAATCTATGGTCCAATTCCTTTCAATTTCTTAACTTGCTATGGATGAAAAATCTTCAAGCATGGGAGGTCATCAAGGAGGTGATGATCCATCTAGTTCAAGGGTCTCCTATCTTTGTATGGGAAGCGAAGATTAGCATGACCAAACTAAAATCAAAGGAATGGGCTAAAAGATACTAATCTCTTCCATCCAAGGAGAGAGAGGAAATCTAAGTGAGTTTATTTAGTTTACAGTCCCTCATAAAGGCCCAAGAGATAATTCCCTCACTGATTGTCGAGGAAAGATATCTAGGAGGGAAAATTCATTGACCATTTAGAAATCAAGAATACTATTTGAATTTAGAGTCTAGAAACCTATGGTTAAAAGTTGCATATAAAAATACACAATTTTTTCATAAACAAGATTACACTCGACAAATATGTGACCATGTCCAAGAAATAAATCTAGATAATGGTAGTAAAGTCTCCAAGTTAAAGGAACTCCTAAATGTTGCTCATGACCCTTTCAAAAATTTATATACCGGGGGGTACCTAGCCTTTGATGTAACAATGGTATATATGATTCAATCCATCCCCTCCATCACAATGATGGAAGATAAAAACAACCTAATGCATGACATCATAGAGGAGGAATTCATCGATACTAGTTGGGATCTTGAATTGAACAAAGTGCTAGGGCTAGATGGATTCTCCATTAATTTCTACAATGCCTATTGGAATAAAATAAAGCACGATTTATGCCAAATAATAGATGGACCTTAGACAAAATTAAAGTTGGGAGGGCGGATAAATTTATCCTTTTTAGTGCAAATTCCCAAAGAAAGCAGTCCAACTTCATTCACTAGATTAAACCTACCTCTCTTGCTAATCCCTCATGTAAGATACCCACAAAAAATTGGCTAACCAACTAACTCACAAGCTACATGATCTCATTTCTGAGGAGCAGGGTAGTTTTGTCAAAGGGACACAAATTATAAATAATATCATTATTGTCTAAGAAGCCATCCACACAAGTAGAACCAACAGGGAGAAAGGAATAGTAATCAAAATAGACATGTTTAATGCCTTTGTTAGAGTAAGGCATAGTTTCCTCTTCGAGGTACTTAGAAAAATGGGTTTCGATGCAAAGTTCATATACTAGATCAAAGCATGCATATGCAAGCATAGATTGTCTTGCTAGGAAATGGTAGGCTTGCCCCATTCTTTTAAGGAACTTGTGAACTCTAGTAGGGTTGCCCACTTTCCTCCATGTTATACATCCCAATGATAAAGATGCTTAGGTAATGCCTTGAATAAGAAAGGATCAACAACAATATGTTTGGAATCAAAGCAATAAGATGATTAACGGTGATTAACCACTCTCAATTTGCAAATGATACCTTCTTACTTATAGGTGCCTTAGTGATCATAACACATATTAAGAACATTAGGGAAATTACTTAGATGCTTTTGAGGACAAATAAACAAGTCCAAGAATGAAATCTATGGCTGGAACACCCCTCATCACATAATGCAACAAATAGCCTAAGTTTTAGAGTTCTCCCTCGTTGATCAATGGAAGTCCTTAAAGTATTTGGGAATTTTGATTATGTTGTTGCAAACCAAAGCAATTGATCAGTTATTGATCATTTAAAATATCAAGAATAAAATGACCAACTGAGGTTACCAATGGTTCAATTTGGCCATAAGAGTAAGACTAATCAAGTCCACCTTGACACCCCTCCCTATCTACTTTAGTTCAACTATTCTAGCTCTAGTAAGCATCTTGTGAATGATAAAAAACTAAGTAAGATGGTTCCTCTAGCAAGGGGGAAAGGCAAATAGTAAAAAATATCACCTAGCAAGCCAACCATGTTGAGTCTTGGTTATTAAGACCTTTGTTTTGGAATTTAGGCCAAGGCCAAATACAAATAAATTTTGTATCACAATGTTGTATGGTTCAACCACCAAATATTTTAAGTATCAATAGGTTTGTGACTCGCTTTTACTTAATAAAGGTCACATATGTTAAGCGACTACCATTTGTAATTAAGATCAATCAGATAAAACTACTACCCGATTTACAAATAAAATAATGTAATTTCATTATATTATTCATTAATAAATGATATATTCTTTATATGTTTTTTCAAAATTAATAATTCACGTCAATTTTATTAAACTTATCCAAGCTTTATGTTCATTAGAGTTTGAATCTAGGAATCTAGGTTATTAATGTGTTGTTACTTTATCTTAATTACACCGAATCCTGCCACGTGGATGTTGCCATCAATTTCTTCTTACCTCTTTCTATCTCCGCACTCCAGCCTATCGTGTACTCGAACCTGGAAGATAGCGTGCCGCGGAAATAAACCTGCAAGAAAATACAAATATTGTACTTGCTCGTACATGGTGTCGTTGCCCAAGAAAGTTATCGCGTGATGAATAAATGGAAGTTGTTAGATCAATACATGGTACTTGCTGATAAATGCTTCATTACCATGATGTGATTCTGTCGATTCTCCGACAGGCCATTGGAACCATTGACAGAAGCATAATCACTCCACGACCAAAATTTACTCTATCAATTGCCATTTTTGTCCCTAAAGGGGCATTCTATTTTTCAAATGGTATTAGACAGACCCGACCAATAGTATTGCCAGCACAAAACCAATAACGATGGCTGCCATTATCATAGCTACTCTAACTTTAGATGGTGCCCTTGACTATGTAAAATGCCATTTAAAAACAACACCTCCTTCAAATGCAATGAGCACATCCCAAGCAATAGTGCAACCCAAGTTCACACAACCGCCTATAATCGATAAGCTTTTGAGAGTTAAATTACCTAACCTAAAAGTGAGCACTTGAAAAACATTCATGTCCTTCCTGTCGTTGTTGTTGATATGAAATTGGACTTGTGACGACTTGACCCAAGCTTTTGTTATAAATGCATTGGCAGCAAATCCATTTCCTTTTGTGTCCACAAGATAATTCCTTATTGCATGTCTTGCAGTTGCCCGAGAGAGAAGACGCATCCAGAATTCTAAGATATTATTGGTGTAATTACGAGTCAATAATTATATAATTATATGACAGTTTGAACACGAGCTGTAATTCCTCACTCCAATGCCTCCACCCGACTAAAAATAAAATGGTCGTGGCTCGACTTCGACCAGGGTCATTTTATTTTAAAAAATGGCCGAGTCTCCAATGGCCTGTCGGAGCTTTTGTTTAGCATAACTGATCTGGCATGCAGAGAATTTACAGAATCACGTCGTGGTAATGAAAACTGATGGACTTATATTTTGTGTGTGATCCCATCCATATTTCGATGGACTCGACCATTTCAAACCCCCCCGACCATTTTACGAGAATAGAATAGAATACAATGTTCTATTCTCTCTGTATGTAGTACTGATCACCATATTTTATTTCTAATGACCGACACAATAACGGCCTTATTGAGTTGAACCCCCCCGAGCATATAGACTCCGAATGTATAGAGATATTCGGAGTCTCTGTACTTCGACATCATCCAGAAGGGAGTGACAAAACATTTGCAAATGGTATTAGACAGACCCGACCAATAGTATTGCCAACACAAAACCAATAACGATGGCTGCCATTATCACAAATACTCTAACTTTAGATGGTGCCCTTGACTGCGTAAAATGCCATTTAAAAACAACACCTCCTTCAAATGCAACGAGCATAGCCCAAGAAATAGTGCAACCCAAGTTCACACAACCGCCTATAATCGATAAGGTTTTGAGAGTTAACTTACCTTATCTAAAAGTGAGCACTTGGCAAACATTCATGTCCTTCTTGTCGTTGTTGTTGATATGAAACTGGACTTGTGACGACTTGACCCAAGCTTTGGTTATAAATGCATTAGCAGCAAATCCATTTCCTTTTGTGTCCACAAGATAATTCCTTATTGCCTGTCTTACAGTTGCCCGAGAGAGAAGACCCATCTAGAATTCTAAGATATTATTGGTGTAATTATGAGTCAATAATTATATAATTATATGACAGTTTGAACATGGGCCGTAATTCCTCACTCCAATGCCTCCACCCGACTAAAAATAAAATGGTCGCGGCTCGACTTCGACGAGGGTCATTTTATTTTTAAAAATGGTCACGGCTCGACTTCGACCAGGGTCATTTTATTTTTAAAAATGGTCGATATTCAAAGTGGTCGAGTCTCCAATGGCCTGTCGGAGCTTCTGTTTAGCATAACTGATCTGGCATGCCGAGAATTTACAGAATCACATCGTGGCAATGAAAACTAACGGACTTATATTTTGTGTGTGAGCCCATCCATATTTCGATGGACTCAACCATTTCGAACCCCCCGACCATTTGATGAGAATAGAATAGAATAAAATGTTCTATTCTCTCTGTATGTAGTATTGATCACCATATTTTATTTCTGATGACTGACACAATAACGACCATATTGATTCGAACCCCCCCCGAGCATACAGACTCCGAATTTATAGAGATCTTAGGAGTCTCTGTACTCCGACATCATCCAAAAGGGAGTGACAGAACATTTTGCAAATGGTATTAGATAGACCCGACCAATAGTATTGCCAGCACAAAGAGATGATTTACTTAAGGTGATGCAGATCCTTAGTGTAAAGGAACAACATGATCAATGGATATGAATGGAATATGCATTTTACGTTTATACGTGATGATCTCCTACGCGCAAAGACATTCAAGTCGTGGTAATGAAGCATTTTCAGACTATTTGCCGGTAACGTTAGTTCAAGAAATTTATGTTTCCGTTTATAAATTCTCCCTCTTTCATTCCTCCGTCCGCGTGGAAGCTAATTCAGGAACATTTAGATATTTATTAGCGACCATCTAAATGTTGCCGGTAACATTAGTTCAGGAAATTTATGTTTCCGTTAATAAATTCTCCCTCTTCCATTCCTCCATCCGCGTGGAAGCTAAATTATCCCTCTTCCAGCCTGCGGTTAGTTATAGTAACCGTAGGCGTGGAAGGGAGTTCGCTACCCACCATCTTGTTGAGAGCCGACCAGAATCATCTATCGACCAAACAGTGTATCTGTCGATTGAAGCGGTGGATGTGGCGACGATGGTTGTCGATTTCAATGCTAAATCGGAATCAAGGTCTCTCATTCATAAACACATATAGGCAATCTTTCCTTTGGTCGGCCACTTTAATCGCAGATTAGTCGGTTACTTGGATGGTAATATGGTCGATGACCAAATGTAAAGTGGTTGGCAAGATGGTAATATGGTCGATGACTGAAAGAGCTGAATAACAACATCAAAGTAGTTTATCCCTTAATCTATATTTGCGTTAGTTTAATCGCAATATAGTCTTTTCATCCAATATTAATTATTTTAATATACATTGAATTGGTTAATTCACCTAAGTACTGTCTCTTCCTTCTAACTTTCCTCTTCTCCTAACGACGTTCATTTTTTTTGTCCCTAAAGGGGCAAATGCTAGTTACTAAATCACAATATCACAATAGGACCAACTTTTTATTTCTTGAAATAGCTTTTACACAAATTCAACAATTTCCATGTATGCTTGAGTTGATAGTATATAAATCCAATATAGTATTATTGAATGATTACAAATGCATGATTTAGGGTATTACTTTGGACTCTTACTCTTGCTATTAATTTTTTATAGAAGGTATTAAGACTTCAGGATAATCGCGAAGAGAAGCGCCTCGTTATTTTTCAAAGAGAACCCAAACAAAGACGAAAGGAAGAATCGCAATGCGAACGAAAATTGGAGTAACCTGCGTCAGTGTATCCAGTCAAAACAGGTCCATACGTGGACGCAGGCAGGGGGAAGAGCTCTCCCAGTCCAGAAAAAACCAGAGAAATGCACGTGCAACCATAACGAAGCAGAGCAATCAACCTATGCGTACATAGAAGAAACAGAGGCTGGAGGTGATTTATTAATTTTCAGAATTTTCATACACTGAAATTTTTTGTTCTTTGTTTTTTAAATGAAGAAACCTATGCTAGAGAAATTTAATGGTGGAAAATTTCGCACCAGGAATTTGTAATGCTTCTCCTCGACATCTATTGGCTGAGGAATTTGTAATGCTTCTCCAACAATCCTTTCCCACTTCTCCTAGAGGTAACTTTCATTATAACGTTTCTACTTACATATTTTTATATAGTCTATACACTGTTGGATATCCACTTCACGCATGATCATGTACTCCACCGACTCTTATTCTACATTGGATATGTATGCTCTTTTTCTGGTGTTGTTAGGCGTTTCTCCAAACCACCTAGAGCTCCATGGATTTCTTGCCTATATTTCACTGCTACTATAAATATATTTGTTCTTGCCCTTGAATCTTTTGAGTCCTTCCATTTGGGATTTACAAGCTCCGTTATGCTATTTTCACTGCCTAGTTTTATGGTCTCTTTGTATCGGTTATTCTCTTATGAGATGAGTGATTCGACTCGACCTATGATTTTTTAGCTTCAACTCCTTTACTATGAAATTTTCTTCTTCTCCTTTCTTGGATGATAAAGTCAACAAATTTGGACTAACTTTTGGAGTTAAAGTTATATTTTAGTATCTTATTTAAGTTCAATCGAACATATAGATTGGTGTGAAGTGGTTCTTAATTAAATTGATGCAGATTATGTACAATTACTTCAATAAATCGAATTGAATGTTTGAACAAAATGTTAGAGACGGTTTCTTTTCACCTGGAACAAAATGTTATAAAGGAAATATTGATATACATTATTATGCAATGTATGCCTACTAAAGCATATAGGTGTATGTAGTTATAAATCCAATGTATCGTTGGCACAAGGAACAATCATGCACCATTAAGGAAAGGTATCTGGCCAACTCTCAAACACCACCCAGTGGAGGCACTACTCCAAATTGTTGTTCCCTGGATACAACAAATTTTGTCATGAAAATAAAATCTAGGTAATTGGGCCATTTTGCATGTAATTCCGCAATATCTAGGTAACTGTACTATTTTGTGTAAAATTTCCTAACCCTAGTTGAATGCCAAATAAATAAACAGTTATTTAATTTGCAGAATTTAAATTCTTCAAATAGCAGTATTCACACATATAGTTGGAAAATGAACAGCAGAAGCATAATCACAGTACACAAATAATTTACTCCTTCAATCAGTTTTTTATTAATAGATCAAAGCTTACAAGGAAACCTCCCCTCCACAGCTTCCAAAACTAACAACTGTACGGTACACCCAAACTTTGCGAAATCTGCACACTTACTGAGGAAATTTGCCCTTCAAAACTGAGAAAAAAGCCTGTTGGTCACTGCCTGTTGTTCAGGCCTTCCATATGGTTGTACAGAGTCCAGACCTGTTCTGTATGGCTGTACAAAGTCCAGACCTATTCTGTATGGCTGTACAGATCTGTGTGTATGATGGTACGGCTTTGTCCATATGGATCCATACGATCCATACAATGGTATGGATCTGTCCTTTACGAACCTGCACACTGTCCTTTGCCTGATTTATGAACTGGCTCCTTTCTGGCACTCTAAATCTGCCTTTGAGTGAAATTCAAATAATGAATGTGTCTTAACCCTCTACCTTGGCTTGCATTTATACTTTAGCTAAAACCCTAATCTACCAAAACCTTAATCTCTTGGTGAGATGTATGGTTGAGAATAGTCTAAATCACTAATGTATTAAAAATGCACTTTATTAGACTCAACAACTAAATAAAAGACTTTCACTTTATTTATAAAGTGAATTACAAAATAGATTTGACTAGACGACTTCCTGCATGTTTGACACTAAGGCTATCCAAAAGTTCCTGTCCAAGCTACAAACCCACAATTTTATAATAAATCTGTAGTTCTAAGTCTTGTGATACCTGTAAAAGGCCATTTATGAGATATACGACCTTAGTGCAACTTGGGTCCTAAGTAAGTTATATGTGGGGACCCCCTTAGTGCAATACACTGTACACAGTCATTTAGTCTAAGGACAAAATATGGATAAGGTTGTGCTTTGAGTGGATATTAATATCCACTTATTTTAACATGTGGTTTCAGGTAGTGGTTTCCAATCATTTGTCTTGCGTCCATGATTTTGGTCAACTAACGCATCTATAAATATGGGTTTATGGTCATCAATGTATAATTGTGATTTTATTTTGGATTTATTCTTCTATATGAAGGAAGTCATAAAGCATATCCTTCCTTTGGTATAATTTTATAGCAAAACCCTGCCTCAAGGATAATTTTGCTATTTTCATCAAGTTCTAGAGTTTTTATGTGAATATTTCCTTTCCCTTATTGGTATTTGTGGATTTTTTCTACTATAGCTTTGTTACTATTTCAGAGTCAGTCAAGTAATTTGCAGTGGTACTGTCCAATTGCATTTTATGGATGCTACAAGTGGTATGAGATCCATTGTTTCTACAACAGAGTGGAGTCAAGGTTTTTTGCAATAAGTATCGCTATTTCTGCAACTTTATCAGCATTCTAGCCCCACAAACAACCCTGTATTGTAATTACACTTGTCCCGTGAAGGGTTGTTCGGGAGGCTAAACTGCGGGTAAAACAACAAGATTTCAACAAGTCGATAATTTTTAACAGGTTGAGAAGCATGTTTCTTAGTTTTTTGGGCTATTACAGTGCATATTTTGGGTTTATATTCAGGGAGATGCATGTATTTTAAATTTGCTGTCAGTCAAAAATTCCAGTTCCTGCCCTTATCAAATAAGGTTTTCCAGGAAAAGATTAAGGGGAATGAGAACCTTATCAAATAAGGTTTTCCAAGAAAAGATTAAGGGGAATGAGAAAATTAAACTTCCATGTGGGATATTGATTTGTGGCTCATTTTGCCCAATGCTGCAGGTGCAAGGAATCATCAAGAGGGAGAATATTATTGTTATCAATGCCAATTTGGTGTGTTATCTGCATACAACAAAATATATATCAAGGAGACAAAAATATTGCATGCGAACGCTGAAAATTTATGTGTTTAATGATCTCACACTCACTATGGAGTTTTGTTTTCCAAATTAGTATGGCATGTATAGATGATACTTTGGTATTATCCTTGGATGATCATGGTTGGAAACGTTTGGAACCTTTTATTAATAATTTGGAAAGAAGTTTGTGAAGCTATGGTACTAGAAAAGAAAGTTAAATTTACAAGGAATTACAAAGAAGGAGAAATAGGATGAAAAGAAAAGGCCACTCTTTCATATGAAAAGAAAAAGGGAAACATGGGTAGGTAAGGAAAGCATAAACCTTCCTTTTACTCTAGAGCCTAAGGAGGAACTAAACAATAACTATTCGAGACAATGTTGAAGATACACAAGGTACAATCAAAGGTTGAATCATGTCAACGTCCACACGACAATGAGAGTCAACAACAACATGTATAAATTGACAATCACAATCTCATAGGAGAAAATGACAAAACTATGGATGTACACAGAATCAATGGAAAACCAATTGCCAAGATTTTGTTAAAGGCAAACACTAGTAAGGATCATATAGGAATGGATGGATGATCAAGCGAGGCATAATTAAATGCAATTATAAGGTGGTCATGCTATTTGGTCTCATCTTATGATTTGAGTCCAAATCATTCTATAGGTGGAGGGTATGTTGTGTCCTTAGACATAAGAAATTTTGTCATAAAAATAAAATCTTTGTAATTGGGATATCTTGCATATAAGCCAATAATTTCATAATAATGTTGTAGTTCTTTGTCTTTTGATACATTGAAAAGGCCATTTATGAGAAACAAGGCCTTAGTGCAACTTGCGTTGCATGTAACATTATACATGGGACCCCTTAGTGCAATAAATTGTATGCAGTGAGATAGGATAAAGAAAAAATATGGATAAGGTTGTGCTTTGAGTGGATATTAACTATCTTATGGTTTTGACATGCTGTTTTAGGTAGTGGTTTCCAACCACTTGTTTTGAGTCCATGGCTTTGGTCAATAGACCCATTTATGAGTATGGATTTATTGTTGTCAATGTATCATCATGATTTTTTTGTGGTTGGATTCTTCAATTTGAAGGAATTCATAATGTATCCTTCCTTGGGGATAACTTTATGACAAAACCCTACCTTAAGGATAGTCTCGCTATTTTCATCAAGTTCTCCTTTCCTTTCTCATCATTTCATTTGTGAATTGTTTCTACTATCATTTTGGATTTTATGAAGTATCCTACAATGTTAGTGTCAAGTTCCATTTCGAGGATGCTACAAAAGGTCAAATCAATATATTTATAACTAATTTAGCATACATGTAAGAATTGGACATTATTCTACAATGCATAATACCAACATAGATCCATCTTAACTCTGGATTTTCCAAGCATTGAGAGGGATTAAATCCCTTTAGGTGCAAACCCTTTCCAGGAGATTGATCGATTGTAGATGGATCAATCAACACTTCCTTAACTGGTCCAATGTTACTAATCGGTATTAAGAAATCTACTGCATTATTATCGACCTCTCCTTTCTCTAGTGGTCCCATAAGGTGGTTCAGTTTTAGTGTATAGATCAAAGTCAGATTGGCCTCTTTTTTCGATGGGAACTGATTGAAAAGAGGAAGATCGGTTTTCCTTCCCTCGTGGGATGTTATGCAATTGTCCCGGGGAAGGGTCAACCGACCATTCTTGTGTTCACTATTCTTGATATTTCTATAATACAGGAAGGGTCGATTGACCCTTCTTGTGTTCACTATTCATGATATTTCTATAATACACAAAGGGTCGGACAACCCTTCTTGTATTAGAGTGCAAAACTTGAGGAAAGGTTTGCACATCAAGGGATTTGATCCCCCCCCTCGACGCTTGGTAGATCCATAGTTAAGATGGATCTATGTTGGTTTATTTTATTATAATCTTTTTTTTGTTTTTCATTTTTGGAGGTCACTTTTTTCTATTTAATTTATCAATATTACATGTATGACACATGGTTCTAGATGCATCTAATTACACTTTGTGCAGTGGCTACACCTACTTACTCTATATGCAATGCCCTAGACTTACAAATTCATTGATTACAGACAACAAAGAAAAGTAACAATGAGATTCGAACATTATTATTATTACTTTATTTTTAGTTTTGTAAAATAACGATCGATCTTATAATCTATTCAATACCGGGTTATATAATTTTTTTTAATTTTTTTTTGTTTGTCTAGGGGAATCGACAACTGGAGTTGGGCTGGTACTTGCGTGACACAGGGTCCAGGGATCCAAACTCACTACCACTATACCCATAGGTGCATCCACAGGGCCCGAACCATGGTGCACGGGTAAGTTTGGGGGGATTTGAACATGTGACCTTCCATTTACAATTCATTACAACTTCTCATCTTTACCACTTGAGCTTCCCCCCACGGGCATCGAGCTATATAAATTAATATGAATCTATTTATTAATTGTATTTATGTTTGGAGAATTTAATATATATCTTTTCTTAATTTTAATTGTGAACCTTCATAATATTTTTATATTGATTATTTTTTAAGTGGACATACGTTACAGACTTGGCACATCTCATCCAATTGGACTGTAGAAAGCGCCTTTCAGCGTAATAATTGTCGCCATAAGACTTTTAAATTTAGTGTCTTGGAGCTCTTTAAACTTGTAGGGTTGTTCCAAGTGAGATAGCTCGTCGCTCCAACCAAGCTGGCATTTTATTTAGCCCTTATGATAGAGTATAGTATTAAAGTAGTAAATCATAGACATATATAGATACATAGTGGGAAACATATATAGATACAAAAGACATGTACCACTTTTCAGTAGCTAGGTGTCCATGTAACCAACAATGACTCCACTTTGATTATCTATGTCCATAATGCATTCAAGAATCAATAAATCACCCAAGGATGTTTCAACTATTGCACATGCTATGCAATTCACATGCAAGACATAAAATTGCCACATTGGTCATGGTACTAATAGTGAATTCATCACATGTTAACAACTATACAACAAGACATGGAAAATGAATTAATAAATGAACCCCAATGTTATTAGGCAATTAAAGAGAATTACCATGCTAAAAACCATTAAAGGAGGCAAGATACTGCTAAAATGTATGGACTGGAACAAACCTTATTGTTATGGTTTGGGACACCGGTGACCATTCAATGTTATTACAACACTGTAGTGATATGCAATTTAGATAGTATGAAGCTATAATAGGGTATAATAGTTTTATAAATATATGGAACTGTGGAAGAGTTCCATTGAGCTAAGCAATTTTTAGTGGAAGTTACCTAATATCAGATTTGAATTGCACAGTTGCAGAAAATGATCATAAATGAATGTTATTACACAATTTTGATGCCTAATCATAGGCCCTAGTAGTTAGCCTCTTGGACATAATGTCACTAATGAGGGACGATATTTTAAAGAATTACAACATATTGTGTTAGAACTTAGCTTAACAAAAGGATATTGCAGTATTGATTTGATATTCTTAAAAGGACCACTGCTAGTGGGTTGTTTGTTTGGTCTCTTTGAAGGCTTTTTGAAGTGCTTTGATTTGGAGCATTTATGAAAGGTTAATTTAAAGGCAGGTAGCAAATAAACTAAAGATGGCATTGGGGAAGAGGCCATAATTTAGATTCATCTTTTGGAATTTCCTTAAAGACCAGTGTCTATTGAGGGGGCACTGGTCTTTAAGGAAATTTCTAGCTCATCTTGCAATTTTTTACTTCTTTTTTCTAGTGAACAATAGCATTCCTTGGCCCATTTCTTCAGGGCTCCCTTGACCAACCAGAGTTTCATTTCCCATATGTATGTTGCAGACCCCTCGACATAAGTATTCCATTTGTCCTCTATAATTTGCATAGTTTCCTTTTCCTGAAGCCATAAGGGGTTAAACTTTAACGGAATAGGTCCTAGGTGTTAAAGATAATGCAACTACGAGAGCCATTCTCTGGGAGGATGGCACCCAAGTCAGTTAACTAGGGTTCTTGTCCATTTAACCAGGCAGTTTAAGCCCCTGGTAGTTATCTAGGGATCTTGGTCTGGGACCAAGTAGTATGAGCCATGGCAAAAGCCCCTACCTGATCACTAGGGCCTCCTGGTCAGTTACACTAGAGAGATTCTTGGTCTGGGACCAAGTAGTGCATACCCCTAGCAGTTATCTAGGGTACTTGGTCCGAGACCAAGTCATATAAGCCCCTAGCAATTATCTAGGGCCCCTAGCTGATCCCTAGAGAACCTGGTCAACTAACTAGGTGGATCTTGGTTAGTTAACCAAGATGATGATGATTTGTGATGTCCTTCTCTCCTAGGTCTTCGAGATGGTTGAGCTAGGTTGTTTCCTCAAGTGATTAGCCACCCCTTGATGGAGTCACTAGCATTTGACCTTAAGAGTAGTCAAGAGGACCAGAGGATCACATCATCTAGTGAGAACCTTCCTTATATGGTGATGATAACCTTCCAGTTATTGTGTGGGACACTTATGGGCCACATACATTAAGAGAGAGAGATAAAAGGGTTGTTTTCCCCACGTTGTGGTTAGCCCTCTTGTTGACTTGTGGTTAGAAGGGTTGTTTTCCCCACCTTGTTGTTACACCTCTTATTGACTTGTGGTTAGCCTTGTGTTGGCTTAGCCTTGTGTTGACTTCTCCCTTGTTGGTCCTATTGTCGTCTAATACACACCTGGGGGGGAACGCGGCATGAAACCTTCAATCCACTCGGTGTGTCCTTGGGGGCAAGTGAGAGTCAAGAGCTGTCACCTGATTACTCAACTTCTCTATCTAGGCAACTCCTAGCGAAGCCAAGGGGGGTGGTTCTTATAAAAGAAACTATGGCTTTTAAACTATATAAAGCAAAGAATAAAAGCTATTCTAGGAGTTAATGTTGGATGATGGAAATATTACAACAAAGAAACCAATTTGCAATTCATTTAAATATAACAACACATGATATAAAAGACATTCATGACATTTTATTATTTAAGTTAAACAATTATAACGTATGATGACCAGTGCCGAGATTGTGAACGTGATTGTTGTTGTGTTGTGTCGTGAAAGCATTGCAAATTCTTGTTGTAAATTTTAAATTATTAATGAGTATTAAAGGAGTGGGTAGATTGTTGGTTTGGTCCAACTCTGAATCGCTCCTTTGAACTGGGCGTTGTGACAGCTATACCAAGTGTCCAACCAGGCGAGGATGAACCTTCTTACGGCAGCTTGCTGACTCTATAGTTAGCCTCACTCGACCTCCCGAGTTCTCAAGATCGAAACATTGAAGGATTGTCCTATTGATACTAGTCACTCTACGTCCTTTTCTGATTGACCCAACTGTTCAGACTAAGCTACAGTGGTCAAGAGCATACTTCGGATTTCGAGTCTCGGTTAATTTTATTTAGTGTTGCAAGGTGAGTTATTAAACTAATCTACAGCCTAAGAGTCTCTTTTCCACACACCAAAAGGTGCAGTACTTCGGGAAAGCAAGGGCTCAAATTTTATTGTAAATTAAAAAAAATAACGACAAAGGCATGAAATGGTAAATCTGATCTAAGAAGTCCTTTAGGGACGTTTGTGTGCTTTGTGATGTTATCCCCCCTGCAGGGATGGGGACAGGTGCTGGAGTAGCCTGCTTTGCTCTCTTTATTTTTTAAGTTACATTAACCCATTGAAGAAATGTTGCTGGTCTTTTATGAAATAGGTACCAACAGCTTACAAGTGCTAGAAGAAAGAAAGAAATGGTAAAACTAGCTCTTTGGATGGTCACTTAATGTTCCAAATGTGTGAATTCGACCAATAAATCTTCAAAACCCGCTAAAATATCAGAAAAACCAGCGAGCTTTATTAGTTGTGAAAGAGCCAAAAAACACTTAAACAAGTGTATTTGGCAATATTACAAAAATTCATAAACAATTTCTAAGTTAACTAGCAATAAAAAATGAAAAAATGAACTAAGCAAGGCAAGCGAGAAAGCTTGCCTTCCTAGGATCTTTGCTTGCCTCTTTAAGAGATTGCAAGCAAATGCATAAGCACTAAATGCTAGATAAATAAATTGAAGATCAAATCTTTCTTTTAAAGTCCTTTAGATTTGCGATTTAAAACTTATAAAAGAGAAGAAGCTAGATCTAGATCTTGAAAATAGACTTTGAAAACAAATTATATCTAGACTTTTTAGGTCTACTTTACTTTTAGATTTTAAATTATAGATCTAGATAACCAAACCAGTAACCGAGAAAATTAGAGAGAAATTGGATCGAGAAGGCATGAACCCTTGGGGGTTGAGCAACAAGGTTTGGGCAATGGAGTAGTTCCCTTGATGGACCAAAGAGATGGATCTCTATTCGAAACTACTGAAAGATGGGACAAGCTATCATGCTTGTTACTCCTTCCAACTTAGACTCCCTGCAAAACTTCACAACACTTGCAAAAGGGGATTAACGGTATCTGTGTAAACAAGTAAAAGAAATGAATTCAAGCAAGAATTTATATGTCTCTATGCATCCTTCTACTATTAACAATAACAAATAATCTATAAATCATTACTTGATGTTCTTTCTGAAACTAATTCCTCTTGAAAGACAGATACATTCCCAACAATGAACAAATTATGAAATAGACACAGGTTACCTCATATGTAGAACATGGTGCATCAAACCTCCATAGAACACATCAAAATAGCCTCCAAAGCCTTCTTTTATTACTCACAAAAAGATATTACAACAGAGTGCAAGCAAAGGTTCCATCTTCTGATGCCTCACAATGAATAAGTGCCATCCTTAAATAGGAAAAAGCATGCAGAGAGGGACGCTAATCCCAAGAGAGGGCGCATCCTTGGTTGGGAGTTTAACTGAGTGCTTGGTAGATTTGATTGAAGCCTTGATTGAATGCCAAACCAAGGGGAATGCGCCACCTCAAGAGAGGCAGGCACCCCCCTCTTTGTAATTATTACCAACCAACCACAATCTTCTACCTTAAGAAGTCGCCCAGGCATGGAGAGGGCGCATTTCCCAAGGCTTAGTTAACTTGATCTTCATTATCTTGATTGAAATCAATCTATTTGGAGCTCAGATCACCTTCACTTAACTGTTCAATGACTTTAGTTGAAGCTCAGTTCAACTCCGGACACTTTTCCACTGATTTAGGAATTTGTCTTTTCCTTTATTATGTCTTCTTAATTTGACATTTATTTTGTCTTTTTTGGGTTTTCCGAGCAAATATTATTTTTTGAGATAAATAATTGCTCGAAACTTAGGAAAAGTGGGTTTATGGGTTAAATGGGTGCTCTGGCTTAGAAAACGAGCACCCCATTGTCAAATTTCACCCACAAGCCACTTAATTATTACAATTTGAATTTTTTTAATTAAACCATTAAAAATGGCCTAATTTACGAAAAAAAATATTTTTTTCAAAACATTAAAAAAAACACCGAAGGACCAAATACATGACCATATGACTTTATTTAAGTGTCTAGCATGTTTATATATGTTGACACATGAACTTTAATAACCCCCCAAGGCCTAACCACCAACTTGGGCATTCCAGCTTTGGAGGTGTAGGAGAAAAACTCATTAATTATACTCGGCTAAAGGCAAAGCATAATTGACAAGGGAAAAAACTCCTTGGAATACCCTCATTGGTTGCCAAGTCTTAGGAAGCCAAGTTACTTAAAAGACCACCATGCTAGCACACTTTATTACAAACCCCATGGGGCATGGACATGCTTTAAAAAATTAAAAGGTGCCCTGAAAAGACCTGATTTGAACTTATGAACCCTGAAATGCACAAGTATTTGTGCGAACCTTAGCAGCTCTCTGGAAGTCCAACTGTGTGCAACTCAGTTGGTAACAGGTCCTATGTGCTAGCGCCCCCCTTTTGAGTGTGGTAACTTAACCCTTTGTCTTGTCCTTGTTATCCTCTCCTAAGACGTCTTAACATTTAATTATATTTTTACATATGGTAAACTTCCTAAATGTATGACGTCTTGACTTTAGTAGTGTAACCCTAACGTCAATGGAAAGTTATAAGGGTAACCTTTTAGAAGGTCATTAAGAGACTATAAATTTGAGCCTAGCCTTCATTGTAAATGCATCTTAAAGAGATAACTCAACTTTTATTTTCACATGATTGATCTAGGGTTTCAACACAGTTGTTTTGGGTGACATCTAGGGTTTCCTTTGCTTGGTTGTACACTTGTTTTGGAGCTATCCTTTTTTAGAGTTCTTGCAGCAGGTCACTCCTCCTTCCACTCACACATGTGAACCTGTGACCCTTAGTATGGCCGCCGTCTGGTTTTTGATCTGTTTTGGGGCTATGATCTTTGCTATGGCTATGGTCTATCTTTTGAGGTCTATTTGGGACTGCAACTTGTCTTCTTGCTTGGCATTGATTGAAAGATCCTTTTTGAGGTTGTCGTTTGCTGTGTGGATTGCTCTAAGTCTGTTGCTGCCTATTAGGGTCTATTTGTGGCTGTCGCTACCTTGATGAGGTTCCCTCGAAGGCCATTGTCCACTGTAAGTCTGATATGAGCCTGTCGCTGCCTTTTGAGAGTTGTTTGTGTTGCGATATTTAATACTCCATCCTTGTCCTACTTAGTATTATTTCCATTTACCTAGTAGTTGATGATGTCATTTCCCCCCTTGTGGTGTGCATATGTCATCTAGGATCCATTAGCCACCTAATGCGTCCTACATGCATCATTTTAGGACCACATGAGTTAGTTCCCTACATTTTAGGAGCCAGCTTAGTGTTCTAGTTCAGTCCACCTGAGTTAGCTTACTCTTGTGGGAGGTTTATGCTCCGATTGCCACTGTTTGTGTCCTCATGCGCCCTTTTCTGAGCGATTTTCATGACAAACCCACTAATGCGCCCTCCTTGGTTAGTTAACTGACTGTGTCTTCAGTTAACTGAGTTTTGGTTCAGCTGAGTTGAGTTTGGGTCTTCCAGAGCACTCCAGTGGTGACAATTCCTATGCTAGACAGATTGAGACTCAAATTCTCCTAGGTGATTCGAATTCTCTCCATTGTAACATCATTGTTGACTATATTGATTATTGGATCATGTGACATTATTCTGTTCCTATTTGAGTTCCCATGCATGATTAATTATCTGCTCATTTTTACTGCAATTTTCACTGTAATTCATCTTTTATGCTCATTCTTTCTCTATGAGGTATACTAAGCTCCATGATCTGCTGTGATGTAGAATTTCATATGGTATCAAAGCTCAGTGAGCGTAGGTTGAGAAGCTGCTTTCAATAGTGCACTAGAATCCTCTGGATTTCCACAGCAAATCCTGGTGCCATTGCATTGAATTCATTGGAGAAATCCTTTGAGGTCTAGACAGGTGTGAAGGATCCGAAAAAATGTGCCTATTGTCCTAAACTAATGCTCAGTAGTAGTCTATCTCCAAAAATTGAGAGTTTTTTGCAGGATATTGAAAGTTTTTCAGTGCAGTAGTAGGAACAGTTCAGCTTGTATTTGCTTCAACAGTTCATATAGAAAATTCGAATGTTCCTTTATCTCCTAGTATCCTGACACCCTTCAATTATCTTGATTGGAGGGTTGATATGCAGATGGTATTGCACAACAAGTCACTGTACAGGTTCACAATGGGCAAGGAGGTCGAACCTCAAGCCGTTGTTGAGAAGGCCAAGTATCTGAACCGATTAGATGAAGCATTTGGTTTCATGTGTATTCATATTTCCAGAGATTTGCTCTTCCACCTTGATGGATTAAAGACTCCAAGAGAGGTTTGGTTGAAGCTTGAGACCCTCTTTGGAAAGCAAGATGAGCTGAGGGGCCATGTTCTAGAGAATGAGTTAATTGCTCTTCAACCCGACAGTTTCGAAACCATACACCAATTCTTCTTTAAATTCAAATCTGTGTTCATGCAATGCAAACAATGTGGCATTGAGAAGAAGGATGAGCAATTGGTGCTATCCATTCTAAGCAAGCTTGGTCCGGAATTTTCCATTTTTGTTTCTACATTCCATTTAGGGAGATTGTCAATCCCCAACTAGAAAATTCCCTCCTTAGATGCATTCACCAAATCTCTCATCCAAGAACAAGACAAACTGATTCAGATGCGCGCTTTGCAAGCCTCCAAAAATCAGGCTCTTATGGTTGGGGAGCCAAAAAGTGCGAATGCAAAAGGGAAGAACAAGGGTAAAGAGAAGAAGCAATTTGAATCCAAGCAAAATTCAAAGTCTAATCCATCGGAAGGAGCCTCTAGCTCTAAGAAGGATAAGCAACAGAGGTTTGAGAAGACCAAGTGTTCCTATTGCAAGAAAGGAAACCATCTAGAGAGTTCATGCATGAAGAAGAAGATAGATCAAATGACCAAACTTCTTGAACAACACAACATTGCCCTCCCAGAAGGCTCAAGAGAGACCGATTCTAGAAGTGAGATAGATGATCATGAGAGATGCCATGACTAAAGGTTGGATTCTCACAATCACAAGCCTTCCTCATAGATTCTGGTGCCTCCAACCACATGGTTGCCTCCAAAGAATCATTTTCTTCTTTGGATCTCATTGATGATCCTAGTATTCACATGGGAGGTGATTCTCAGATCTTTGTTGAAGGGAAGGGCACAATACACACAGAGCATGGAAAGTTCAAAAATGTTCTATTTGTGCCTTCTTTGTCAGCAAATTTGTTGTATGTTTATCAGATGACTCACACAGGTTCACCGAAGAAAGTTGTCTTTGGTACTGATACAGTTGAGATTGCAGAGATCTCTTATGGGAAGATTATAGCGAAAGGGTTTGCAAACCATGTCTCAAAGGCATATGAATTCTCTCACTTTTTGCCATACTCTTTGCCTACTCTATTGACATCTGATGAAGATCAGAATGATGTCTCTTCTAATGATCCGGTTTCAGATTCTGAAGATGAGGACCAAGATCTTGATGTTGAGTATGATGTTCAAGCAGATCCAGATCCAGATCCAACACTTGCTCCCAATCCATGGCCAAGGCCAATATGGGCTCACAAAGTCCTTGAAGCTGATGGGAACATGGCTGGGGATCCATTTGACTATAGAAGAAACAAATCTCAGCATCATGCAAACCTTGCACTATGTCATACATATCCACTTTTCTCAGAGAGGTGCTACATGATGGTGGGGTCTGATCCACAATTATTCAAAGAGACTTGCCATGATGGATCTATAACCAAGTACAAGGCTCGGTTGGGTGTCAAAGGGCACTCAAAGGTTCATGATTTGGACTACAATGAGCCATTCGCTCCTGTAGCAAATATGGTTTCTGAAAGACTTGTTTTGGCAAATACAACTTCGACACAGTGGGAGGTACATTAGAAGAGCAGATCCAGACCCAGATCCAGATCTAGCCCCTGCATTACTATCCTACATAGGAGCTGATTGGCTACATTTTTACAAAGTCTTTCACTCACAAAGTTTTTGCACATGTGAAGGCTGTTTGAGTTTCCCGATGTTCATTTTTGAAGGGGGGTATTTTCCCAATGAGGTCTTTTCCGATTTCTTAGTTTCATGAATAGTTCTTTTACCATTTATTTGATTGTATGGGTGACCTTTGGTCTCAGTAACCGGGGCCTAGGATGTCCAAGTTTGGACTAAAGGGGAGTGTTAGGATATTTAATACTCCATCCTTGCCCTACTTAGCCTTATTTTCATTTACCTAGTAGTTGATGATGTCATTTTCCCCCTAGTGATGTGGAAATGTCATCTATGATCCATTAGCCACCTAATGCGCCCTGCATGCATCATTTTAGGACCACATGAGTAAGTTCCCTACATTTTAGGAGCCAACTCAGTGTTCTAGTTCAGTCCACCTGAGTTAGCTGACTCTTGTGGGGGGTTTATGCTCTGATTGCCACTGTTTGTGGCCTCATGCGCCCTTTTCAGATTGATTTGCATGACAAACTCACTAATGCGCCCTCCTTGGTCAGTTAACTGACTTTGTCTTCAGTTAACTGAGTTTTGGTTCAGTTGAGTTGAGTTTGGGTCTTCTGGAGCACTCCAATAGTGACAATTCCTATGCTAGATAGACCGAGACTCGAATTCTCTCCATTGTAACATCATTGTTGACTATACTGATTATTGGATCATGTGACATTATTTTGTTCTTATCTGAGTTCTCATGCATGATTAATTGTCTGCTCATTTTTACTGCAATTTTCATTGTAATTAATCTTTTTTGCTCATTCTTTCTGTGTGAGGTATACTCAGTTCCATGATATGCTGTGATTTAGAATTCCACAGTCGGGTTTGCCATGGGCTGCTAGAAGGATGCCATCCTTTGATGTGAGGGTTTTGTGGCTGCCATTCATTGTTGGGAACTTGTTAACTCTCTTGGTTAATGTCTTGGGGTTGATCTTAGATGTACTGTACCCTCAACAGCTGCTGTACCTTCTATTGTAACTATCTAATCCTATTCTTCAGCACTTTATCTCTTTCTCTCTCTCTGAGGTATGTGCATACCCTCATGTAAGGGTTAGTTATTTCTTCCATTTATTGACTTGCCTCTGAGAGGCAAGATCTGATATGGAAGTCAACTCTAAGTATAAGGAAGGTCCTCCTCTTTAGATAAGTTATTAGATTTGTTATGTTTTGTTAATTAGATTTTTACAGTTTACTACTGCTGTCCTATTGTGTTTTTATTTCAGTATTATTTCTTTTGTAATTTGCATTAAAGTACAAGTTTTCATTTTTTTGTGAATAAGCCCTAGTTTTAACATGGGATCAGAGCTTAGGGTTTGTTTGCAGGATGATGGACTGTAAGCCCTGAACACACCTATGGTATCAAAACTAAAGAAGCTACTTGCTAACTTATTTGGTGCAAGGCTTGAGCCGTCTATCATACTTTGTGACAACTAGAGTTGTATGAAGCTCTTAGAAAATCCTGTGTTCTATGATAGGTTGAAACACATCGAGAGGAAGTCAGATGGCACCCTAGTCAGTTAACCCGGGTTCCTAGTCAGTTAACCAGGCAGTTTAAGCCCCTAGCAGTTATCTAGGGATCTTGGTCTGGGACCAAGCAGTATGAGCCATGGCAAAAGCCCCTAGCTGATCACTGGGGCCTCCTGGTCAGTTACATTAGAGAGATTCTTGGTCTGGGACCAAGCAATGCATACCCCTAGCAGTTATCTAGGGTACTTGGTCTGGGACCAAGTCATATAAGCCCCTAGCAGTTATCTAGGGCCTCTAGCTGATCCCTAGGGAACCTGGTCAGCTAACTAGGTGGATCTTGGTTAGTTAACCAAGATGATGACGATGTGTGATGTCCTTCTCTCCTAGGTCTTTGATATGGTTGAGCTAGGTTGTCTCCTCAAGGGACTAGCCACCCCTTGATGGAGTCACTAGCATTTGACCTTAGGAGCAGTCAAGAGGACCAGAGGATCACATCATCCAGTGATAACCTTCCTTGTATGGTGATGATAAACTTCCAGTTATTCTATGGGACACTTATGGACCACATACATTGAGAGAGAGAGATAAAAGGGTTGTTTTCCCCACGTTGTGGTTAGCCTTCTTATTGACTTGTGGTTAGAAGGGTTGTTTTCCCCACCTTGTTGTTTCACCTCTTGTTGACTTGTGGTTAGCCTTGTGTTGGCTTAGTCTTGCGTTGACCCCTCCCTTGTTGGTCCTATGTGCTAGCGCCCCCCTTTTGAGTGTGGTAACTTAACCCTTTGTCTTGTCCTTGTTATCCTCTCCTAGGACGTCTTAACATTTAATTATATTTTTATATATGGTAAACTTCCTAAATGTATGATGTCTTGACTTTAGTAGTGTAACCCTAACATCAATGGAAAGTTAGAAGGGTAACCTTATAGAAGGTCATTAAGAGACTATAAATTTGAGCCTACCCTTAATTGTAAATGCATCTTAAAAGATAACTCAGCTCTGATTTTGACATGATTGATCTAGGGTTCCAACACACTTGTTTTGGGTGATGTCTAGGGTTTCCTTTGCTTGGTCGTACACTTGTTTTGGAGCTATCCCTTCTCAGCACCGTCCTTTATGAGAGTTCCTGCAACAGGTCAGTCCTCCTTCCACTCACAAGTGTGAACCTGTGACCCTTAGTATGGCTGCCGTCTAGTTTCTAAGGTTTGTTTTGGGGCTATGATCTTTGTTGTGGCTGCGGTCTATCTTTTGAGGTCTATTTGGGACTGCAGCTTGTCTTCTTGCTTGGCATTGATTGAGAGATCCTTTTTGAGGCTGTCGTTTGCTGTGTGGACTGCTCTAAGGCTGCCGCTGCCTGTTAGGGTCAGTTTGTGGCTGCTGCTACTTTGATGAGGTTCCCTTGAAGGTTGCCCTCCACTGTAAAGTCTGATCTGAGGCTACCGCTGCCTTTTGAGAGTTGTTTGGGTTTTCCATGGGCTGCTAGAAGGCTGCCATCCTTTGTTGTGAGGGTTTTGTGGCTGCCACTCATTGTTGGGCACTTGTTGACTTCTTGTTTAATGTCTTGGGGTTGATCTTAGATGTACTGTACCCTTAGTAGCTGTTGTACCTTCTACTGTAACTATCTAATCCTATTCTTCAACACTTTATCTCTCTCTCTCTCTCTCTCTCTCTCTCTCTCTCTCTCTCTCTCTCTCAGGTATGTGCATACCCTTAGGTAAGGGTCAGTTATTTGTTCCATTTATTGACTTGCCTCTGAGAAGCAAGATTTGATCTGGAAGTCAACTCTGAGTATAAGGAATGTCCTCCCCTTCAGATAAGTTATCAGATTTGTTTTGTTTTGTTAATTAGATTTTTACAATTTACTACTACTGTCCTATTGTGTTTTTATTTCAGGATTATTTCTTTTGTAATTTGCATTAAAGTACAAGTTTTCATTTTTTTGTGAATAAACCCTAGTTTTAACACTAGATCCTCAAAAGCTTCCAAAACTAGAAGAATGGGCCTATTATTTGATGTCGCAAGAGGTAAGATCTTGGAGAAACATTTTAAACCTTTTAATAAGGAGCTGTGGATTAGGAATCGATCCAGCCTAGCAGCTATATGTCCTGCTCCTATTCAACTTTTTGTCCAAGTATAAACTCCTTTCTTTGGAAGGATATCTATCAGATCCCAATCTGCCATTAAGTCCTCCAAGTTTTCCCCAAAGGGGTCTCTTACCAAACTTCCCCCTCTCCTTTCTTTATGCGATATAGTTGCATTGAAGTCCACTACAACCACCATATTCTGAATAGGGCTCTGTTCATATATTTGCTTCCAATGACTTCCAGAACTCCAACTTATCCTTATATTGACTTGGCCCGTATACATTACATATACTAATTCTCTCTTTTGAATTTCCGTTTTCTAGCTCTATCATTAACCAATGATGAAACTCCATCTGATTGATCAGATTTAAACTCTTTCTATTCCAAATAGTTGCTAGTCCCCCTTGACACCCCTCATGTGCCGACTGCCCTTCCATTACCAAATATCCATAATTTGGCCATTAAGTTAATGACATCCACTGCCTCCATTCTGGTCTCCTAAATGAGCAGGAAGGAGATCCTTTCGCCTCTAATCAGATCTTTTATTGCTTCTACCTTTTGATTCCTCCCATGCCTTGACAGTTCCAGGAGATTGCTCTCATTTAGAAACATTGAGGGGTGTGTCATTCTCCTCCATTTCTTCATCTTTATTGCTTGGACTAAAGGAAGTTTTTTTCAGAGCATTAACAATAGTTTGCTTGATTACCAAGGGCTTTTTCCTTGGTGGCCCATTCATCACATTTCTCCCCGTTCGATTTCCTTCCCACCTTCTGCGATGGTAGTTCTTCTTCTGTATCGTCTATTGAATCACTTTTTCTCTTCCTTATCTTGATTTTAGTGGTTAAATAGATGTGTTAGTTGCATTCTTTCTTTGAGGCTCCAGGATTTCTTGTTACAAGGCTTTGGTAATGAAGAAATCCACGAGCCCTCCCTTCGATTTCTTCTATGATGTTTTAGGTTCTTGCCTCTATTTCGATTGGACTACTCTAGATTTCTAGTCTAGCATCGCCCGTTGGGATTTGATCCTTTATAGCTTTTGTCTCTTCTTGCAACAAGACTTCAAACTAGTTAGTGGAAGTTTGAAATAGGGTTTTGAAGGGACCGAAGGACTTACCGTCATTATAGCCTTTGTCTTTTCTCCCTATGAGCCACTTTTCCCCTTTTTTAACTTGTTTCCATTCATTATTCTTTTCCAAATTTTCAAAGGAGGGATTTAGGGCAATTTCAAGTGAAATGCCCATACTCACGGAAGGATTTGCATTTGAAAGGTTGTTGCTCGTAATCCATCTTTTGAAGGTGAGACCACCCTTCCATAGTTACATTTTCGCTTTTGATAAACCCTTATCCAAATTAACTTCTACACAAATTCTAGCACATGCACACATTGGAGTTTTCAACTTAGATCTATCAACATACTTCCCTAGAAAATTGCTAGTAGTTGCTAAAGAATCATCGCTCCGGTAGTGGAGTGGCAAATGAAGGAGTTTAACTCAAACTGGAACAACTGAGTGAATATCTTTCTCTAAATCAAAATCTAAGCTCCATTGATACATGTACATACTTATTGGACCCATGAAATATGGATTGCTTCTGAAGATTAGATCCTTGTCTTCCTTTTTCTCAAAGAGAAAACCATAATACCCTATTTCACAAAAATGGAATTCAACCTCTCCAGAAATGAGAGGTTTCCAGTTTTTAATCGACCACACCTACATAGCTCTAGGGGATGACCACAAACTAGTGGATAATCCCACTAATCCTTTCTCATTGAGAGCCAAAGCTTTATGCCAAGCTGCTCGAAATGAAAGCTTTACTTTCGAGATTGAAGCCAACTTCACAAATTTGGATGGTTGAGAAGTAGAAGGACGAGACAGTCTAAGCGAGGCCACCGGTGTCCTAAAGGCCTCAGCTCAACTTCATGTTGAGTGATCCCCCCCAAATCTAGTTTTAGGAGGGAGGCCATGGGCGCAGATCACACGAAACTCAGCTCACAAGGGTTTCAATCTTTTGGATTTTTCATTAATTTTTTACTTTATTGCTCAAGAGCTTCTCACTCTAATACCATGTTAAACTTTTAAACACACAAAAGGATTGGGGACATGATAAAAATGGACTCATGTAAAATATTATTTTATTACAATGAAGTCATTTGATACAATAGATTTGGTCTCCTTTTATGTCATTGGCTTGGTAGTTGTGCTACCGCTATTATGTAACTACTTTATTTAATAATATCTAATTCTCAATTTATTAGTCACTTGTATCGGCATGATTTTTACATTAGATTATTAATATTATTGGAGCATTACACTCCAACACTCATTAAATTAACTTTTGGCTCATTGGGGTGGATTCTCCTTTGGCATGGATTCAAGAGGTCTGGTCGTATATTCGCTTAGGGGTGATTGTGAGATATCTTGGTATTCCGTTTGGTACAGGTTTATTGCAGGTGGCTATGTGGGATTGGTGCTTTGAGAGACTATATGGTAAACTTCATGTTTGGTGGAATAAAGATCTTCCCTTCGCAAGGAAGTTGATGGTTGTAGGTTGTATTCTTCAAGTCTCCCATATCTGCTGTGTCTTGTTGGTTCCCCAACAGAGCTCAATTCAGACGGCTAGAGCAGATTCTATGTTCTCATCTCTAGTCTAAGTATGGAGGTGCGAGAGGACTGCCCTTAGTCACTTGGTATGTTTGCATGATACCCAAGGAAGAGGGTGAACTGGATTTGATTGATGTGGCAACACATGCCAGTATTCTAGTAGCCAAGTGGGTGGTGAGGTGCTTGGAGGGATCGACACCCTGGCAAGTCAGAAGGGTATTGTTCGTTGGCAAGACATTTGGGACTTTGGGTTTTGTTCATGGAAAGAGTGGAGATCACTTGCTTAGGAGTTTGGGGTCCTTGCCTTAGATTGCCCCTTGATCATGGAGTTCCACACTCTTATTTTGGAGTTTTAGCTATTTAAATTGAATATTGGTATGCCTTGGCCCTTTTGACGGGATTGGTGGTGGAGCTTTGGAGTTCTACTGTTGTAGTATGACTTTGGTGGTTTGTATTCAACTCTTCATTGGAGTCACCCCCCGTCTATTCTCAATGCGAGGTGGACATTGTCAAACCCAAAGACTTGGTGGGTATGTCGGCTTAGTGTTTGGTTGGTGCGTCTATCTTTTAAGTTGCACATGTTTGTTTGGTTGGTTATCTGTCAGGGGGTCCCTTCCAAAGCCAGGTTGGTTAAGTCTGGAATTTTGGGTGGTCTTTACCTAGGGTGTCAAATATCAAAGACAGTCAAACCAATCTTCTAGGATTGCAATATTTCCAGGTAGTGTTGAAGTTTTGTTGAGGATCAACATCCTCACTTGTTTCAAAACAAGCTCTATTGGAGGGATGCCCTATTTGGAGATGGATGTTTCCTTGTCCATGAGTCATTTTTCGGCTTGTGGCATTGTTTACGAATCTCTTCTTTGTTTGTGATTTGGGAGCTCACGTGCAAGTATGTGTTTGATGAGGAGATTAACTTTGTTTTTACGTTTGTTGCTCTATAGAAAGATGAGGTATGTCACTAGTTATTAGCTAATAGAGCATTATTGTTTAAGAATGCTGAAAAGTTGGATCCTTCTGTATATTATGATTTCATTTCTACTCTAGTGAGTCTCAGGAGGAGGTTATGTTGATCATTGTATATACCATTGTTCCACGACGACACGTCCCCTAGGGTCGGGGGCACGCTCCCCTCGTTTCCCATGCCCTGGGGACTTGGGGACTCCTTGGGAAATGTTCCCCCACATTCCCTTTTCCCGGAAACTCGAGGAAACGCACAAGGAATGTCCCGGAGAGGTGGGGGGCTTTTGGGTGTCCCCTCTCAAAAGAGGAGGATGCCTAGACACTCCCACATGATTTTAAATTTTTTTCATAACTTAAAAAACAAAACAAAAAAGCATGGTTTGGTTGGTGTGCCATTGGTCACTCATGAGAGTGACGCTAACTTAGATAGTGACACTCCCATTGATGGTCATGATGGCTTCACGTAGTGGATGCATGGGGAGGACCAGTCCATGGAACTATCTCCTTGATGCTCTTTTGATGCTTTCAACTTTCTTTTCGCTACTTTTATTTTCAGTGTTCATTGTCCATTGTTAGTTTTCAGTCTAACTTGTGACTCAGAAGTAGATACTGTCATTGATTACCTCATACCGAGTCTTTGTCTCATCGCTCTTTTGACTCTTCAAAATTGAAGGTGTTTAAGACTTTATGTGATATGTCTATGATTTAGTTTTATGATTTTGATCTTTTAAATTTCCATCTACTGTTTATGTTTATAATTCAAATTTATAATGGACGATGTGCATGTATTATAAATTTAAAATTTATCAATGTGAAATTCAAATACCCAAATGATAAAGGATTCATAAATCAATGATGAATTGACAACCGTGTTTACTATGATGAATTCACTATTTTGTATTTACTATTTAAGTTTTGGTATGTAAATGGTGATGGGATGAGGAATTTATATGTTAATAATAAATATGTTAGGATTTATATAAATTAAATATATTTTAATAATTTTAAAGACCTCGACGCACCCCCGTCCCCTAAATTTTCCTAAATATGAGGGTCATCTCTACACGTCCCCAATGTGCGTTTCCCCGCTCCCGCGCTCCCACGTCCCGGAAACTTGGTGGAACACTGGTATATACCCTTCCACTTTCCGTTTTCTATGTGTAAATACATTTATGTGAATATAAGAAGTATTTAAAAAAAATAGCATTATCCCTCAACTAACTTGAGAGGACAAGTCAAATAAGCAATCAAATAAGAGTGGCCATGCCACACGTGCAAATATCCAAGTATGAGAACCAAAGAAGGTGCTGGGATTTCCTAATAATAACATTGAAATGAGTTAGTACTCCAACATCCTCGTCAAAGTAAGTAAGAGGCCATGTCAAAACACATGTGTGGCATTAAAGAATATTCCAATGTGAGGCACCCCACTAACAAACTCCTCAAACAATGCATAACAAACTTTCCAAGTGGCATGTGTGGATTATAGAATCCAAGGTGAGGCATGCCACCGGTGAGTCAAAGGTGGAGTCTTCAAGGTGCTAACAAGCATCTAAATATGGTCCAAACGGTTGGATGTGTGAGAGGATGTGCGAACAATTATAAGTGACTCCATAAATCCACATGCAAGGTGGACCATGCATCTAGCAAACTCTAGGAAAGAGAAGGCGACCCCATTCTCGTGTAATAAAATAATTAAAAGGTAGATGGGTGCCTCAACATATGTGCCAAATAGATGAGCACACTACTAGGATCCATTAAATATATCATAATAAAGCATACCCAATGCGAATGCTACCAAAATGAGTTAGGTTGCTCAAGGAATAACCTTATCTTTCAGTCAACGTATGGTCAAGATAGCTTTAGAGGGGCTAGAACCATCATCTCATGTGTACATGATGAGCGCCTCCCTAGGATTCATAATAAAACACATAGCAAGAACCTCCAAGTGTGGAATGATGCCAAATTAGCAAGGGCGCTCTAACCATATATCTCCAAAGTCAAAACAAGAGTCAAAACCACCATTAAGTATTGCAATCACCCTCTACATGTGTGCCAAAGGAAGGGAGGTGCTCAAACAAAAGATCATGCACATGTTATAACAAAGTGATTTAGGAGTCATAGACCACCTAGTCACGTAGGGCGCTCCCCCTTGACGTTCTACAAAACATCATATCACATAAAATTAACCATAATAACTGCCTAGAACCATGTGAAAAGTGGGTTATCTGTTAATTGATACATGAAGGAAATAATATCAATAATACCAAGGTATACACCATAGGGGAAAAGATCCAAAGTGATAAAAGTGTTCCACTTAGGCATCATGTACCACCAAATATCTAACCATTTATCACAACACGAGAGAATCACCTTGTAAAGTATCACCTACAATATCAATAAAGAAGAGACATGGAATGCATCTCCATAACACTGAATACAATATTGCTAGACATCTTGCTAAGCTCTAGGGGCACATCTCAATCACTTTGCACTAAACACTTTCCTTTAACGAGCTCTTCGATCAAATGTACCTTTGACTTGTCCTGATTTCTAACTAGATGATCTAAAGCTCTTCTCCTTATTTCATCAAGTTCAACTAATTGATTTATCTTGGCTTGGACTCCTTCCTGGTTAGAGTGAAATGTTGCAATAGTTGATATACCAAAATGTAATGTTCCGTTTTGGGCAAAACTGGAACAAGGGACATGCAGAGCATGCGAGCCCTAGCTCAAGAGCATGCATGCAATCATGCACACATGCAAAAGTGAGATGCATGCATGCAGAAGTGAGATGCATGCATGCATGCACGCATGCAACCAGTGAGAGGCATGCAACTCAACGGAGAAATAGAAGAGAAAAGTGACTTAGGTATAGGGCATGCAATGTCAAGGTTATAAAAGAAAGATAAAGTGAGTTACTCATTATCTAACTATTATTATTGATCATTGAGATTCAGTTTGAGAGCTTTTGAGAGCTGATTTAGGGTTGAGGACGGATTGCCCTGACCAACATTGGTTTCGACGGTGAAATCTATCGAAATCTATCCGTCCTAGTCAATTTATTGAGTGGATCACACAGATCTATTATTGGGCTTCATTGCTGTGGTTTGAGAATTCATATTGAATTTATTTGATTAGTTTATGGAGGATTCAAGCTTCAAAGAATAACTTGCTACAGAGACGGTTTGAAGAATCCAAGGTTTTATGAATTTTGGATGCTGCTACAGTAATCCGTATAGCTGCTACAATAATCCGTATTGTTGCTACAGTGACCCGTACTGATGTTACAGTAATCCGTACGGATGCTACAGTGCTCCGTACAAACGCTACAGTGCTGCACTACAGTATACATGGATGCATTGTGGCTTAGTTCCACATCGATCTGAGAGAGGGTGCATTGGTTTGTATTGACAGTCATTTATTGTGTTGCATTGAAGGGCATCTTCATCTTCATCTTAAGCTACAAGTTATTAATCCTTGTTGAATGCTAGACATAAGGGTCACGATCCACTGATTGGAGAAGAGATCTATTGAAATGAAGGCATGACCAATAACCTTGTGCTAGGGCATCGTATCGTTGGGAAATCCTCTTCTTGTTTGGACGAGTTGGTTTGGATTGGACATGACCTCATTGTTGGGTTTAAATTCACCATTATAAAGCTGAGAGCAACAATATACAATATATCTTAATATCTGGGAGCAGCAATATACAATATATATCAGATTTGCGATTTGTTCCAGGCATCGATCTACCTCTGTGGATGAACACTTACAGCCAGAAGAAACTCATCTTATGCCTTGGAATCACCACATATCTCAGATCTGCAATCTAATGTTCCAGACAGTGCACTTACAGTCCACTTTTACACCATTATGAGCATTATCTACAACTGCTACAACCATCTATTATTCATTGTTGAAGCTGATTTAAGTTTGGAGTTTACTTCTACATACTGGGGCGTTTACATCAGATAGTGCACTTACAGTCTACTTCTACACTATTATGAGCATTATCTACAACTACTACAGCCATCTATTATTCATTGTTGGAACTGATTTAAGGTCAGAATCATTATAATGTTGATATCTGATTATTATATGTTGATTGCATAAACTCCACCTATCAATTGAATAAACAGGCTTCGGTTATTTCCTTGGGGTTTTCAAGTTAAAATCATATGATCTATGGTGTTTACTAGTTTAAATATGGCATGTAATTAAGCTATGGGAAATTATCCATCATGCAAACCCATGCCAACAACCAATAAGCTACCAAATTAGAAGATGTTGAACTAAGTGAAACTAAATCAATCAAGAAATCAAAATTCCTCTACTTGGAATCTTACACAAAATATTTAAATGCATTGGCAATGTGACTTCCAGTTTGTACACCAATTCAAAGGGGCTCTTCCCTGTACCCTCTTTCTTCATGATATGATCTGCCCATAATGCATGCTTTATTTTACTATCTAATGACTTCTTATTGTCACTGACAATCTTCTTGATAATAGTCATGAGATTCTTGTTGCTGGGCTTTGCCAAACCATTTCCCTGTGGGTAATAGTTAGACGAGTGAGACAAAATAATCCCACACTTGAAGCAGAAGTTTGATAGTTTATTGAATTGAATTCCTTGGCATTATCAATAGTGATCTTGGCTGGAACACCGAATTTAGTAATTATTTTATCTTCTAGAAATTCAATCACCACTTTTTCGCTGTTCTCCTTAATCCATTATAAACCATTGCTTGAGCCATCTTTGAATTCTCTAATGAAATCTAGGACCCATTGTTGAAATGGTGCATCCACCACTATTGACTGCTAAGGTACGGGTGCCAAGTGTTGCCTACCTGCAAATAATTGATAGGGGTGGCATGATATGACAAAATGGTGGACATCAACAACTAATGTTGCCTAATAGTATCACGCCCTCAAGATTTTATATGCAGTAGTCCTAGCGACATAGTGTCCACCACAATATCCTGCATGTAACTCTGTCACGAGCTTCCTCGACTCATCCTTATCAATGCACTTGAGGACTAACCCTTTAGGATTTCTCCATCCTAGGTCTCCTTGAATAAGACAATATCTTGATGCCTTCAACTTGAGTGCTCCCCTTCTATGAACACTCATTCCATTTGGACATGAAAAATTCTTTAGATACTACACAATGTCTGAATACCAATTGTGATGCTCTAGATCATTTAGAACTGTAGAGATGAAATCAACACCACTAATATTTAATGCTTTTTCATTGTGTTCAATAAGCATTTTGGCCAATCCTTATCTCTTTACTATTTTAGTGGGTTTAATTTCCATGTCATACTCTTGAATAGTGGTTTTCATAGATGGTCAACTCGGACTCGGTCTCGACTGAGTTGATTGAGTTGAGAGATGACTGTATTGACTCTGCCATTAAATAAATTTGGGTGATTGGTTTGGTACTATACCGGTCGAGTCAATGTCTGACTCACCCGGTTTGGTACCAAATCGGTCAACTCGGCCGAGTCAATGTAGGACTGGACAACACACACATCTAGACTAGACAACGTGCACATCTGACACTTAAATTCATTTTTAAAAAATTTGACACGAAAACCTAAACCTTAAGACTCTAAACCTATTTGTCTGACCCAGTCAGTTCGACACCAAATTGGTCATTTTGGTCGAATCAATGCATGATTGGACAATGCACACATCTAGATTGGAAAACGTGCACATTTGACACTTAAATACATTTTTTTAAAATTTGACCTGAAAACCTAAAGCCTAAGACTCTAAACCTGCTTCATTGCTGAGTCAACCTGCTTTATGGGTTCCTACAGATCGCGGTACTATTTGGGGTAAAAAACCAACTTGATTGATAGTGACACAAGCTAACTTGGAATGGAAATATAAAATTCTTAAAGTAAAAGCATAGACGGGGAATATAAAGAAAATTAAAAATTTTACTAATTTTTTTAATATTATCATCAATTGTTTTCAAGATGTTTGAGAGGGTTTCCAACCTCATCGGACCTCATATGATGAAAATAGAATTTCACATCCCATCCAAAATTCAACAGAGTTAGCAGTTTACAAAATTCCAGTTAACTAAACTGCACCGAACCAAAGATAAGTCCACTAAACCATCAAAAGATGACAAATGTCACCCTACTCTTCGACTACATGCCACCTGCGAAATATAGAACTTCTAAAAAATAGACACACTAGAGGATGGTCTTGTAGCTCATCCCGAGGATCCCATTTCCAACAATTGTGATAGGTTTGATGACAATCATGTTGATTAGTGATATGTAGTAGGCTAGTACCTTGTAGCATGTTTGTTGAAATATTGTAACTTCAAAGAATATTATATTTGTACTTTACTATTATTCATCTGGAGATGTTTTATTCCTCCGTCAGGATGCTATTATTATGTAAAGTCATTGAGGTAAATCCTCCCATGTAAGTCGGGGCAATAGATCCCCTAAGAGTCATTTGTAATGGGGTGTTTAAGTCCCCTAAGGGGGTCGGCCCAGTCAGCAAGAGAATAAACTATTGAGGCCAACCTGTCAAGTGTAAAAGTCAAGGGAATGTAAAGTATAAATAGAGGAGGTGTGTTCCTCATTTAACACACTCACTCACTTGTGAATTCGCATAGGAGAGAGAGAGAGATCCGCAAAGGAGGAGAAGGAGCTCTTGTTTGGGGATTTCATCTTTGTACTTTTGATCATCTATTTTGAGGAAGTTTTGCTGGGTTTTCTACCCCATGAGGGTTTCCCAGGATAAATTGTGTCTCTTGTGTTTATGTTGTGCTTGTTGTTCTTTCAGTGATCCTGTATATGCTATTGTTGTGAAATTGAATGGAATACTAATGTTATCTATCTTAGCATATTGAATCTTAACATGGTATCATAGCTAGCCTGAAGGAAGGCAATGTATGGCACTTACGACACTTGTTTCACTTGCGACAATTTGAAAGTTAAGGTTTTGTATAGCAAAACCTAGTCATCGTGGAACTTTCTCTATAAATCAATTTTGGCGAAGGTTTAGGATCTGAAACTTGGACAGGCCGAAGATGAAATTTTATACCTTGTGTCTGAGTTTCAGCCTCGGATTCGTTGTACTTTCTGAGATATGATCCGTATAAGTTAGGGTTTCTGCCTCTTCCAAAATGAAGCCCTAAACAGGTGGCCTAGGTAAAAAAGTCATATCTCGGGCTTGGAAGCTCCAAATGGAATTCCGTAAAAAGTGACAGTTAGGGCACGAACTATAGTTTCACAGGTCCAAGTTTCAAAGGCCGAAATTGAAACAGTGACACATGGCACTCCGTACAAGTTCGCTATGTTGTTCCATCCCTTAAACAGGTCATGTTGGGAAACTGAGCATATCTCTTTGATGGAGAATCCAATGAAGCTAAAACCTGTGGGGTTGGAAAGATGACAGGTCAGGCTACCATAGGCCGAAGTTTCAGACCCTGCAGATCTGAAATTTCAGAGATACACCAGAAACAATACAGCACATCTGAAATGACTCAACGGAGGAAATCAAAGAAGAGGAGGAAGAAGCTCTCACTTAGGGTTTTCAGTTTTTAGGTATGGCATGACCTGGCATAATGTTGGAGACACCTGATGCAACATTGAAAACTTTGAAAATGGATTTGGAATCCATTCATCATATATATTAATCCTCCATCAAAATGTTGTGGGAGGAAGGAGATTAAAAATCAGGGTTTCCAATTAAGAAGAAACCCTAGCAAAGTTGGGAGACTCATAGGGAAGCAATGAAGGAGGTTTAAATGGCACTTCTATTCTATCATCCTAGCACCATGAACTTATATAAGATATTTACAAGTGATCTACCTTGGATGGTTAGGGTTTTACCCTTATAGAGAAGACTACAAGCAATCTCGACAGGTATGACTTGAGGAGATACAGGTATGTTTTGAAATTTGTTTCATGATTAAGTTCATGATATGTTTGTCTTCATATTATTGAGGTTAGTACAATCATGATTAATTTTAGATTGTATGATCACCTTATTAAAAGTATGAATGCATGTGATCACCTTATTAAAAGTATGAATGCATGTATAGAAGACATTCATTGATTAGGGTTATGACACTTATGATTGTACCAATGCACTTGTGGTGTTGTATGAGGATGATGTTGTTTGCTAACGTGAAAGGTACATCAAGAAAGGCAAATAAAGTTCTAGATCAAGAATATATGACCATGATGACATGAAGACAAAGACTCATCCATAGTCTTTGATCACATAGAAAGCTCTACTTATGAGGTGTGTATAATTTGGTTCTACTATGCTTAACTTATGAGATATGTAGCTTACTAGCACAAGGTCTCTAAATCATTGAAGAGAACAAAGAAGATACTGTTTAGACATAACTATCAAGCATGCTAATCCAAGTATGCTTTCCTATATCGAGTAAGAATCCTACTTTGTGTTAGGATCTTAGATAAGTATACTTGTGTGTGAAATGATCATGACCATACATGTTTAAGATTATTTAGAAGCATAATGTTTTGATAGTATTGAGATTATACTAATGAATGTATGATTATGTATAAGATCTTGAGGATGATGCAATGATGAAACTAGTGCACACGTAAGCATGCATAGTGGTCCAGGATGGATAGAAGTTCAAAGACATATAATCATGATGCTATCATAAAGGGAAAAATAGAGATCAAGAGGGAGGCAACCACAAACATAAAATATAATAATTTGAGTTATTATTTGAATTACTTCTTGAATCTCTGAATAGTTAATGATATTGCTCGTAATAGTTGTATGCATATTTGTATTCCTAGAATATATCATGCATAGTGCAAGCATTCATATAACATCGAACAATATACTACTAATATGCATATGATGGGTAAGTTGGACAAACATTCCATTGTTGCTTGTCTAGAATGAAACCTCTTTGCTAACATGCTGGGAGTTGTGCACGCTCTTGATAGTATGTTCTGGTAGAGATGGAAGGCATCTAGATAACCACTGTATGCATACAGGATATGGAAAAGTGTTGTGCAGGATATGGAAAAGTGTTGTGCCAAAGTATTGGTCAAGATAGTTGCATAACTAGGTGAATCATATCAGTATGCATAATAGGTTATCATTGAAATGTCAACATGATTTGATGATTATGAAGTGTTACTAATCATGTAATTAAATTTGATTTGTAGGAAAGATCATGTGCTATGATCAAAAGAAGGATGATGAACACATGTTCCAAAGAACAAGTGATGGATGTTCAACAAGAAGACTTACAAATCAAACGTACTATAGAAGGCTCATGGCTAGAGGATTCTCTTAGAAAGAGGGAGAGGATCATGACGAGATGTTTGCTCCAAGTGGCTAGACACACTTCCAGAGATAGATTACACCCATGGATGACAAGACCGTTCTCTTGAATGGTGTAATTGAAGAAGAAGTGCTTATCGAGCAAACTCCTAGGATTCGATAGAAGAAGGCTTTGTACGGGTTCAACAGGTAACCATGATCGATAGTCATTTGATGAGCTTGATGATCACCACATGTGATGCAGGTTCCAACCTTTGCTACAAGGTTGAAGAGGGTTTCTATATACAAATGACATGCTTCTCTCAGATGGAAGCAAGAAGGAACTCACCATAGAGTTCGAGTGATCTTGAGGCTCATATCAGTAGACCCATCTGACGGGAGATGGCACAAATAGATATGTAGAAGATCACTCAATGCAGAGTGTGCATGATGTTCAATCACAGAGGGAGGACAATACTCCACTTCAGAGGGAGTAGATCTCAGAGTTAAAGAATCTTTGCATGATTCTTGTGATTAGATATGTGGCTGAGATCAGATGAGATTTTTCCTTAGCCAAGGAAAATGTGAAGTAGAGATTTGGATGATGGACAGTGGTTTCTACACTTTACAGGCAGATGAATGGTTCGTTGATGTATTTAACGAATACCATGCCAGATATAAGCTTTGCTGTGAACACCTTGAGTCAGTATCTAGTTGAGCCTAAATGTGTTCACCTAATAGCTGCAAAGCATGTGATGAGGTACCTAAAAGGTACGATAGACTTTGGACTATATTATCTTGGAGATCATGACTTTAGATTGTATGGTTATACAAATGCAGATTGGGCTGGAAGTGTCTCAGACAGAAAGAGCACATTGGGTGGATGTTATTGTCTGGGATCTGCTATGATCTCGTGGTTTAGCAGGAAGTAGTCCAGTGTGGCTCTCAACACAGCTGAAGCGGAATATACAGTAGCTTGCTCTGCTAGTTGTGAAGCCATATGGCTTCGGAATCTGTTTGACTTAGAGATGGACTCCATTGTGATCCTGTGTGACAACCAGAGTTGTATCAAGATGACGGAGAATCCAGTGTTCCATGATAAGTCAAATCACATAGAGATCCGATATTTCTATATAAGGGATATGGTGCAGAAAGGAGCTATAAAGCTCGAGTATGTGAGCACTGATGAGCAAGTTGCTGATGTATTGACCAAACCTATGTCTCGAGTAAAGTTTGAGTATTTCCAAGACAAGCTTGGTGTATTTCAAAAGGACACTCCTTGAAAGGGGGAGTGATATGGTCGATGATCGACGATGAGGTCGTTGGTACCTGTACCGACGATATGGTCGATGAGGATACTTGTATCGATGATGAGGATATCTGTATCAATGATGAGGATTCCTGTACCGACGATGAGGTCGATGATGAGGATGCCTGTACCGATGATGAGGTCGATGATGAGGATACCTGTACCGACAATGAGGTCAATGAGTGGTCCTTAGACTTGATCTAAGTTGACAAGTGGGATTGTATCATCCCTGGACACATGTCCTAAATGGATCCATAGACTCTTGTCTCCGTGAAAGATATTGATGATGTTGCAGTGGGATTGTATCATCCCTGGACATATGTCCTAAAAGAGATCCGTAGACTCTTGTCTCCAAGAATGCGATGATGTTGTGTGGTAAATCCTTGATTTGATCTAGGTCACATCCAGTATGAAAAAGGACTAGCTCTGTGGTGGTAAATCCTAGATTTGATCTAGGTCACATCCAGTATGAAAAAGGATTGGCTCTGTGGTGGTAAATCCTAGATTTGATCTAGGTCACATCCAGTATGAAAAAGGATTGGCTCTGTGGTGGTAAATCCTAGATTTGATCTAGGTCACATCCAGTATGAAAAAGGACTAGCTCTGTGGTGGTAAATCCTAGATTTGATTTAGGTCACATCCAGTATGAAAAAGGATTGGTACTATGGTTCCAGATTGTATCATCCATGGCTTTATGTCCTAAAGAGATCGGGATTAACCATCCTGTAAGTGGTTCAGGATTGCATCATCCTTGGACTTATGTCCTAAAGTGAGAGGGATTGATCATCCCGTAAGTATATGTGGATTGCATCATCCCTAGACTTGATATGGTGTCTTAAATTGATAGGGATTGATCATCCCGTAAGTAGATCTGGATTGCATCATCCCTAGACATGATACGGCATCTTAAATTGATAGTGTTTGATCATCCCGTAAGTAGATCATGATTGCATCGTCCTTAGACATGGTGTGGTGTCTTAAAGTGATAGGGATTGATCATCCTGTAAGTAGATCAGGATTGCATTGTCCTTAGACATGGTGTGGTGTCTTAAAGTGATAGGGATTGATCATCCCGTAAGTAGATCCGGATTGCATCTTCCCTAGACATGGTGTGGTGTCTTAAAGTGATAGGGATTGAGCATCCTGTAAGTGGAACAAGATTGTATCATCCTTGGACTTATGTCCTAAAGTGAGAGGGATTGATCATCCCGTAAGTGGATCAAGATTGTATCATCCTTGGACTTATGTCCTAAAGTGAGAGAGATTGATCATCCCGTAATTGGATCATGTGTGTTGCAGATATGATGATGCCGTTGATCGGAAGATCTAGATGATGATGTTGTTGATCGAGAGATCCAGATGATGATGCTGTTGATCGAGAGATCCAGATCATGTTATTGATCGAGAGATCCAGATGATGTCGTTGATCGGGAGATCCAGATGATGATGTTGTTGATCAAGAGATCCAGATGATGCTGTTGATCGGGAGATCCAGATGATGATGATGTTGATCGGGAGATCCAGATGATGATGTTGTTGATCGAGAGATCCAGATGATGCTGTTGATCGGGAGATCCAGATGATGATGCTGTTGATCGAGAGATCCAGATGATGATGTTGTTGATCGGGAGATCCAGATGATGTTGCTGTAGCTGATCGAGTGATCGAGTACTGCAAAAGATGAAGACTCAATACTAAAGATGTTGATGTTCCAGTATTGAAGATATTGAAGATGTTCCAGTAGTTGTTTTGAGTTACTGATGATGATTGAAGAAAACTTCCAATGATTTATAGATGTATCACTGTGATGTAGTTGATGACTCCTTGCTCCTGCAGATGTTGTTAGAATATCCTTCTTGTTAAGGGGGAGTGTTGAAATATTGTAACTTCAAAGAATATTCTATTTGTACTTTATTATTATTCATCCGGAGATGTTTTATTCCTCCGTCGAGATGTTGTTATTATGTAAAGTCATCGAGGTAAATCCTCCCATGTAAGTCGGGGCAATAGATCCCCTAAGAGTCATTTGTAATGGGGTGTTTAATTCCCCTAGAGGGGTCGGCCCAGTCAGCAAGAGAATAAACTATTGAGGCCGACCTGTCAAGTGTAAAAGTCAAGTGAATGTAAAGTATAAATAGAGGAGGTGTGTTCCTCATTTAACACACTCACTCACTTGTGAATTCACACAAGAGAGAGAGAGATCTGCAAAGGAGGAGAAGGAGCTCTTGTTTGGGGATTTCATCTTTGTACTTTTGATCATCTATATTTAGGAAGTTTTGCTGGGTTTTCTACCCCATGAGGGTTTCCCAGGATAAATTGTGTCTCTTGTGTTTATGTTGTGCTTGTTGTTCTTTCAGTGATCTTGTATATGCTATTGTTGTGAAATTGAATGGAATGTTGATGTTATCTATCTTAGCATATTGAATCTTAACAATGTTGTCTTTTCGATTCTAGAAGCCATTTAAAGCTTTGTTGATTATGTATTTTGTTTCACATATGTATTGCACTCAGTGCCATTTTGATATATTCACCCTTAAATGGTATATACATGAGCAAACTTTGCATATTTTGTCTATAATTGTTTAGAATCTTTAATATTTTTTTCCATTAAACTTTTAAACTTTTATGTATTTTTTAGTAAACCAAGTCATTAAATTCAAACCGGTCTGAGTCATGGCCGTGTCTGCGTCCGAGTTCGAGTTGACCCTTGGCCGATTCTGAGTCCGAGTTCGAGTTGACCCTTGGCCAATTCTGAGTCCGAGTTCGAGTTGAGCCTTGGCCGATTCTGAGTCCGAGTTCGAGTTTTAAAACATTGCTCTTGAGCTCTTGAATTCTTGAAACCCAGTTTCCCTTGATACCAAGTAGACTTGCTGAGCTAGTATGTCTTTAACAGTTGCATGAGGGACATAAGCAATAATCCTAGAATACCCAGTATACCCCTTGAAATGCTTTAGCGATTGAACTAGAGCATAAGCCTGCTTTTCCATTATAGAATATTTCAGTTTTGAGTCTCTAAGGGCCTTCTTCATAAAAGCAACTGGCTGCTCTATATTCTGTTCATTCTTTTGTAATAAGACTCTTGCATTTGTATCCTCATATGGAAAATAAAAGATTTGAAAACTCCTCGAATAATCTGGACTCACCAATATTGGAGTTGCAACGATGGCTTTCTTTATCTTTCAGAATGATTTTTTGCTGTCTTCATGCCATTTAAACTCATAATATTTCTTTGGCAGGTTTGATATGGGCTTTTCTATCTACAAAACATTGGAGATGAATCTTTTGATGAAATTTATCTTTCTTCGCCAGGTTTGATATGGGATTTTCTATCTATGCAATATTGGGGATGAATATTTTGATATGGGATTTTCTATCTATGCACATGCTTCTTTCTAGAGTTTTGCACATAGATATATGGATCACTGTGGATGTTGGCACAATCATCAAGGCAGAACGAGCCCACACCACAACAACGAAAAAACAGACCACAAAGTTTGAACGTCTGAACAGAAAACAATGACCTGATGCCAATGAGAAAAAGAATTGTGTCATCAATCTTGCAGGGGTAAGCTTGGATAATGCCACGATGGGATTCCTGGAGAAAGGACTCAATTTTGTTGTAGCTCCAAGAAAGATTCCCTTTGAAGACATCATTTGCATTGTTGAAAACATTATCAAAAACCTGCTAGACAATATAGCTGAGGATATCCACCAGGAATGTGTCGTGGTTCTCAAGAATGCAAGACCTCCAAAGAGAAACATATCCAAGGAAGAGGCTATTGCGCTTAAGACATTAAGGAATAATAAGGATATTGCGATCTTAAAGGCAGACAAAGGTAATGCGACAATGATTCTAAAAATCGAAGATTACAACAGAAAAATGAGGGAATATTTGGCGTGCAGTAGCTACAAGAAGGTGCAAAAAGACCCCATGAGCAAAATTATAAAGCAGGTTTCTTTGACAATAAAAATCTCTCCTCTAGATCAGACCTTAAAAAATAGGTTGATCCCCACTAATGCAATAATGCCACGTATTTACGGTTTGCCAAAAATACATAAGAATGGCATTCCTTTGAGATCTCTTGTTAACACAATAGTTTCTCCCACTTGTGAATTGGCAAAATATCTTGCAGGGAAGCTGAAACCTCTTGTAGGACGCACTTCTTCTTTTATCAAGGACTCAACGCATCCAGTGAATTTCATGGCGGAATGGAAGACCGAGGAGAATGATATATTGTTTAGCTTTGACATGGTCTCCCTCTTCACAAAAATTCCAATTGATGAAGCTATTGATATCATTGGGAGTGTATCTGACATTGAAACTGCCAACCATGTTGGGTTTGCCTGAAATCTATTAAAGTTTGGTTAGGTTAGGGTTTGATGCAGAGAAATCAAAATTTCTTGTACTTTAATGCAAAATTAAATGTAACAAACTAGTACTGAAGCAGAATAGTACAACAGTAATCAAACAATATAATTTAAAACATATTTTTCATCTCTTTCAACTTGAACACTACCAAGCAGGTCCCCGTGTTAAAGTGAAATCCTCAGTAACATGTAATCAACAGTAATAACAATAACATGTCTAACTCATAATAAACAAAACAAGTTAGTATACTTATCTGGAGTGTGGGGCCCTTCCTTTTTATACTAGAAAATTAACTTTCAGAACTCGTTGTGCCTCTCAAAGGCAAGTCATCCATTAGGAACACTTTGACACTTACTAGAGGGTAAGTACAAATCTGAGAGAGAGAGATGATAGGTTGAGGTACAGTCAAGTAGAGATGGTCAATGACAGTCAAAGAACACAGTAACATTCCCAAACAAGACTCAGCACAACAAATCTGACATAGATCTAAACACAATTAAGTCTGAGCAAATAGGTTTTACCACAAACAAAGTCTGAGCACAGAGTTTAAGTCTCAGTATAGATCTGGCCCTAATAAGATCTCATCAGTATAGATCTGGCCCTAATAAGATCTCAGCACCGTGGATCAGACCTTAACAAGGTCTCAGCATAAATATCAAACCTCAATAGAGTCTCAGATCAGTAGATCTGACTAGAATAGATCATGGCCTTCAGACATATGCAAGATCAAACTCTACAGGGCTCATGGCCTCCATAGAAATGCATTTAGCAGGTAGATCGAACCTCAGGCAGACCACAACAGTCATATCAGACCCTTAACAAGGTCATGGCCCAGTCAAATAAGATAACAACAGATGCGACCACTCCAATCAGGTCATGGTTTATTCTTGACAGGCTTGTAGCAGGCAGGATAGACCTCTAGAGACTTACGGCCAGTAGACTAGCACTCAATAAACCCTCAACAAAACATATCGGTCCTGAATCAAGGGTTTCAACAACCTCATGGTTCAGTTTTCTAGGGAAGGGGAGCTGCATATCAGTCCAAAGAACAACCAACAATCCATGCTAGGGCACGCAGCCTCCATGTGTGGACTCTTAGCAACCTGAAACAGTCCAACAAGGCTCATGGCCTAGTCCCAAAACGACAGTAGATAAATTTGCAGACCTTAATAACAAGTGACCAACCTACAACAGTCTATACAAGTTAGATCTGAGGTAATGATGATCTCTAATAGGTGGACGGCCTATACAAGCAGCAGTAACTGTTCTAAACCCTTGACGTCAGCCTCAAAAGATCAGAGCTTGAGATGTAATAATATTACTGCAGGTGAAATCAGCCGTACAATTTTTTTTTACGTAAATGGTCCCAGTGTGCCTTCTCCGAAGCCTCATAATCTCTTCTTGTAGAAAGAACACTCCTGGTTATCTCCTTGTAACTTTATCTTCTTCTTACAGTCCTTTGCTCTTTGAAGATTCAATTTCCATGCAATATCTTGTTTATAGACTTTTTGTAGTCCACCATCTGCAGTGTCTTCTAGGAACACCTGATCTTCTATATTGTTGCAAATTTCCAGTGGACATTTTCCGAGGAAGATCTATTGCCCAATCAAGGAAGTTCATCATCCAGTCTTCCATCAACTTGCATACTACTCCATATTCAAGATCTTTCCCGCACCGGTCAAGGCAAAACATCAGTACCATGCTCTGATACCATGTTGAATTTTAGACTACATTCATAAACTGGTAATTATGAATGTAATTTAAATTTTTTTCTTTTGCATAATTACACATGAAAGTGTCAACTACATGTAAGAGCAGTATAGCATTAACAGATGTAATACTAAACAAACATAGGGCATAAAATAAACACATCGGATGCAAGTAAACATATCACATCACATCAATTATGCACAGTAGACAACATGATTTACCCTGGGAAAACCCTCTATCCTTCAGAGGGAAAAAACCCAACAACATTTCTTATGATTGATTCACAATAGAAGAACAAGTATATAAATGGCTATAATCATCAAAACCCTTAACACATGAGGGTGTACATAAACCGTGAGACCAAGTACTTATCTTTTCATGAAGCTGTAGCATCAACTCTAGCATTCTCAGTAACATAGAAGTATTGTCATCCTCAAGAGCTATCACCAAGTACTTAGGCTAGCTGCAGAAGATAACATTTTTATCTCTTCATCACATAGTGTTATCCTAAACCTACAACCATTAATGATGACAGATCTGGACTGTAGTAGGATAGATCTGGACTGTAGATGATAGATTTGAACTAGATCTGAATTGTAGCATTAGATCTGAACTAGATCTAAACTGCCTTCTACAATAGGCAAAACAATGACTGTGATGACCAATACTAAGGCTACTGCTAACCACTGTTGACTAATTAAACCCTCGGTGCCTGGTGTAATTACTTGGTTGACTGTTTGAGGCATGTTGTTGACCAAATGAGGTTGCATATATACCAAGAGAAGAAGTAGCCTGTAAATGATGCCTGTTGCCATCAAAATCAATTTGTCCAAACCCTAACCATTTTTCATCACCAAACTGTGATATCAGTTGACCAAAGTAAAGGCACCTGTAGCTGTTGTTGACTGCTGAAGTAGTTGATGATTGAACCGTTGATTGTTCTGAGACTGAGGATGGCTGATTTAATATCCAGCTGATTTAGTGGCTGAATATTACCCTTGACAAGGCTGTCGGCTATCTTCCCAGGCCCTAGTAGAGCTCGACTTTCTTGAAATAAGCCCTAAACAGGGCATGGATGTAAGGGATAGACCCTGGGCAGGGCTTGGTCTGCTCCCACTTCACTGATCACCCCTACAACTGAAGTAGAGAAGTCCCAACAGGTCGGATTAGTCTTGGCAGAGTTCGGGCTGCAGGATGAAGGCCCTAGTAGGTCTAGGATGGACATAAACCAACCCTTGCAGAATTCGGATATCAGCAGCACTGTCCTAACCAATTCGGATGCCCTAAAAGACAAGATCAGACCTCAAACATAAAGAAACCTTTGCTGCTGTCTTCAAGTTGAGCTGGAACATGCTTAAAGAAACCCACGACTTTATCTTTTTGGATCAGAGATGATTGATGCACAAGTGTTGAGCAAATGAGAGTGCTCTTCTATTTATAAAACATCATTGAGGGATATGTCCTTAGATTTAGGATTAAATAAATGTCAAAGTCCAATTAGTTAGGGTTCTATTTTTTATTTTTCACTTTTAACCCCTTAACAAAGATTTGACTTTTATTTTTGGACCTTTGGTCCTTTACCAGTGGGCTCTTGGTCCTTTACTAGTGGGCTCTTGGACCTTCAATGGGTTTCTTAGACCTTTAACGTGGTTCCATGACCAAAATATTTTAACCAAATCATTACAGACCCTTCTCTTGGTCTTTATGGCCCACACATGCTAACTTAAGGTTCATTATCTTTCTTTACTTCACTTGGGCATTTAAGTGTTCATGCCCTTTCCTAGGTGGGTGCAAGGTCTTTATGATCCTTTATTTATAGGCAGAAGATTTACATGACCTTTTATCAAGTTGTCATGTCTTCTTGTGATGGATATGGTCCATACGTGTCATAGACGAGATATGGTACCCTTCCTTCCTTCACAAGGAACCCTCAAGTTCTCAAGTGATCCACATGTGCCAAGAGACAAGCTAGCTTGAGTCTCCTAGACTCAACTTTATAACTTCTCATAAGTACTATACCTTGGTCTTCTTCAAACTTTCAATGGTCAAACTTGTCTTCTAGAATCTTTATAAGAAAGCCGAAAGGTTTATTTATGTTGGTCAAGTACATCAACATCCTAGTCCCCGACTAGGTCCTCAGCCCCAGGCTGATGCCAATTTCCTGAGAATGGCTCTCGATGCTGCCCAAAATCAACATGGAGTGTATGCTAGCAAGTGCTCAACTGATAGCTGTAGCATTGTTAAAGAGCATGCTTGAGCTGTTTCTCTCCCTCTTCTAGTTGCACCGAGTGGAGCGAGGTGCTCTACACCCCAGTATGGGGGAGATGTTGTAACATTCCTACCTAACAAAATAATAAAAAAAAATTAAAAGAATTCATGTCGGCTCATAAAATAAAAAATTATGGAAAGTATTTAAAAAAAATCCATGTTGCGTCATAAAATAAAAAATTATGAAAAGTGATTAAAAAAATCGATGTTCGTCTATAAAATAAAAACTTAAAACTTAAACCTGGACCTATCAACCAAGAGAGATCAAATTTCTTGAGTTTAAATTAAAAAAAAAAAATTACACCACAAGAAATTGGATCCCTCTCGATGCTTGATAAATCCGGGTTTAAGATGGATCTATGCTGGTGCATAGGTTAGCAGGTGGTCTCCTATGTGAAAAGTTGTATGGGAGCTGTGTGCATGCGAGTGTCCCCATTGCTCTTGTTAGTTCTTGGCTTCTGCTTGGGGGTGGTCGTTCATGATTGCCTATGGCTGGGTGGAAAATCTCTCCTCTATAGCGGATAGCCTTTCTAAATGTTAAGAATTTCACTTGCAGATAAGTATAATTGTTTATGCTGTATCTTGGTTATGGTGTAAAGCATAACTTACCAGACTCAGAATCGGCAATAAATCGGCGAGGCAAAAGAGTGAAGAGTTTAAATCGAATCGGGAAAAAATCGACAAATACAAAAAAATAAATATATACTTAAATTTTGAATTTAAAAAAAATATTTTTCATAGATATTCAAAATAGCCATGTACATATAGTGCAAGATATCAATAGATGGGCAAAATATGTCAATTCTAAATTTATAATGAAAATAGACAATAAATTAATTAATATTAACATTATTAAAATATAAATTATATTTATATATATATTAACTTATCATTTATATTTATATCTTATATAAAAAGGAATTAATTATATCTTATAAAAAAAAAATTATATTTGATTTTTTTTACATATAATAAAAAAACTAATACTTAAAAGTTAATACATTTAATAAATAATAAATAATTTATAAAACTAAATGAAAATATTTTAATAAATAATTTATAACATGAAAATATTGGAACCCCGGCAATATCGACCGTCCAATATTTTAACCCCGGCAATATTGGAACCCCGACAATATCGACCGTCCAATATTTTAATAAATAATTTATAACGTGAAAATATTTGAACCCTGGCAATGAAAATATTGGAACCCCGGCAATATCGACCGTGCATATTGTCCATATGCTCAGGGCCGCAAGCAGGTGAGTCCCGCTCAGATTCGTATACGCCCAGTACGCCCACTAACACCCTTCCCAGTCTGCCCACCACTGTTGCGCAGATACACCAGAGAGATTGAAAACCGTAAACGAGGAGAGATTTCGAATAGCCATCGCCGGGATAGAGGAGCAGAGAGCTGATCGAAAAACCGGCGCGGATAGAGGAGAGGAGACTCAGAGAGATAGAAAACGATGACGAAAAGTAAAACAACACATTCGTGAGCTAGAAATAATTTATCCCGAGTTAAACTCGCCCCCGAGCCAGAACGGATCGTTTTCCTGCCGCACCGAGTCAAACTCGCGATTTTTGCGATTTGACTCGCGATTTCGGTAAATACTGTAAAGTGCATGGTTATGAATATTTGCAAGCTGTTGCTTCTGAGTTCTTGTGCTTTCAGGTTTATGTATTTTGTGTTTGCTTCCACATAAGTGCGTAAATCCATCATTTTGAAATTAATGCACACCTAGATTACACTCCTAGCTGTAGAGTTGAATGAGGGCATCTCTGTTCAGCAAGAATGTTGGCCATGGCAGCACTAAGTAAGGCGTAGTACTTACAGTGTTGAGGTGAAATCAAGAAGGCTGTATAAAAAATTGATTGTGATTTGGGGTTTCATGGGTGACCCACTGCCTCGATGGTGGGAATGAGGTAGTTGGGTTTCATTATCCCCTTTCTTTTCTCTCCCAAACTATATAGTGGTTCCATGGTCACTTGGTTTCATTGCCCTTTTAATTTCATTAAGCCTTTTGATTTTTAATTTATTTTCCATATAATCTGTTATAATAAATTATTTCATTCAAATCACATTAAGACTTTAAACATTCAGTTATCTGCACAAAGAATTTAGGTACATAACAAGGGGCCTGAGCAATAAAAACTAGTATTAGATTTTTCAGCCATTGTTGTCAACTTTTTGATTGTAGCTATCTTCAAATAATAAGATAACAAATACAATATTTTCATGCTTTAATACTGACATATACTTGTTTGATGCCAGTGACATCTGAAAAATGCGTTGTTGTAAAGAAGAATCTCCAGTATTCTGTATAAAGGTTTGTTACACCTATTGAAACTCCACATAGAACGAATTTGCTGGAGGCGAATATATTTTGGCTGTCAGAAATGCCTTCCATCTCAAATTCAGGAGGAACTATGAATGCGAGGTCCATGGCTTCTAGAAAGTTGAAGCGGAAGCTTCATACAGCAAAAGGTGAAGACGAATCTCATAGAAGGTAATATTTTTGAAAAAGAAAGGAAAATTTTAATTACTGCTTAATCAAAGCAGAACACACACAGATGCAGCAAAATTTTAAATTTGCTGTCAGCTACCAAAGTTCCAACAAAGTAATTAATGCCTATAGAGCTTTTCTACAAGGAAACAATTCTAATCATTTTTAAGATGCTGAACCTAGGAAAGAAAGTTTTCAATTTTATAATCAAACATCATCTTGGCTAAAGATGAGATATTATTGGGATGTAGACAAGTCTGAAGAATTCATACAATATCTACCTTATTGTTCAGTCCAGATTTGTTAGAGATGGAACTGTAAGACATATTTTATCACTTATGTTGACTTTCTCAGGTAGTTCTTCACCCTTGGGTTTTGCTTCTATAACTACTTTCAGATCATTACAGAGTTCTCATTTATTCCATAAGGCAGTAGATTGCAAGGTTTTAGGGTTGAAATAAAACTAATTGAATCATTAACCTTTCCTCCCAACCTTGCAACTGGATCATATTACTCAGCTCCTTCCCTGTATTGCATTTGTTTCTAGTTAGCATCATTTATCGCAAGCCAACCGTTATCATGATCCCACTTAAATACCTCGATATGATGTTTTATTTCCTTTCCTTGCTATTATGTCTAATTTTTTTTTCAATAGTCTGTTGCCCCCTGAGATGTTCCCCTTGGAGGGATCAGGGAAACGACTCCAGGGCATCCATTAGAGGTTTGAAACCTCCCTGTTCTAGGCCAGAGGAATAGTTCTCTGGCCAAATGTAGTAAGCCTTAAATTTCTTAAAATATTTTTGTTAAAGCACACTGTCACTGTAGCATTGAAATATAAGTTTTAAAGAGAGAACAGATGCAAGATAAATCAAGAGCTTTACCACACAAAGTCCTTATCTATTGGGCATTTTTAGACTATAAGACAAATCACATTCAAATGGAAGATGCAGAAGATTTCTGAAGTAAAGCAGAGATCTGTAAACTTGTGAGTATGAAAATTCCAAAGCCTAGGTGATTGCTGTCCTTACGTTCTCCATTAAACAAAACTGTTATTTAATTGTAAAAAATAATTTTTTCACATAGCAACAATCACACATATAGCTGGAAAGTAAATAGCGGAAGAATAAACACAATACACAGGTAATTACTCCTTCAATTCAACTTTTCATTAACAAATGAAAGCTTACAAGGAAACCTCAACAAGCTCTCAAACTAACAGCTGTACAGTACACTCAAAAAACAGAGCTTCACACCCATTGAGATGATCTGCCTGTTGGAAAATGAGAAAACTGCTTGCTGTTCTGCTGGCCTGCTGTACGGATCTGTCTATACAAATGTATGGATCTGTATTTATAGAATCTGTACGACTGTACGAACCACATGTATGGAATATGTAAACTGCTTTTTACCTGTTTTTTGATCTCGGCTATTCTTCGGTGCTTTAAACCTGCACAACCAATGAACAAAGTCACTTGCCGACAGAACTTGTTTTTGAGTGTATGTGTGTCTAAACCTTTTATTTTGACCTGCCTTTATAATTGAGCTGAAACCCTAATCTCTTTGTGAGATGTATGATTGAGATTAGTCTAAATCACTAATGTATAAAAATACACTATATTAGAATCAACAATGAAATATAAGACTTTCATTTTATTACTAAAGTGAATTGCAAAATAGATTTAAAAAAAACTACTTCTGGCACGTTCACATTGAACTCGTGCGGAAGTTTCCGTCCGAACTACACTCTTCAACACTCCCTCTTAGTGAGAAATAAATTCTGCACAATCCAAGTTTGTCTCTGAATGCTTCAAACTTCCCTTTTGTTAAGGGCTTGGTTAGAATATCAACAACTTGTTGATTTGTGGGTACATATTGGAGCTTTACTCCTCTGGAAATCGGGTTGAAGTTATACATAAATGATGACTCCAATCTAGTTGATAATACTGTATATCGTCAATTGGTTGGAAGTTTGATCTACCTAACTTCAACTTGACCAGATATAGCTTTTGCAGCCAGCATGGTTTCAACTTTCAAGGTTTATTTTACATTGGAAAGAAGCCAAAAGAATTTTGAGATATTTGAGAGGGACAATTGGTTATGGTTTGGTATATAGGTCTATAGCAGATTTTAGGTTGATTGGTTACACAAATTGAGATTGGGTAGGATGTATGGATGACAAAAAGTCTACTTCAGGTTATACATTCAGCATGGGTTTAGCAACAATTGCATGGAGTACTAAAAAGTGACCTACAGTTTCACTCTCGACATCAGAAGCAGAGTACAAAGCAGCAGCTATAACAGCACGTGAAGTAGTTTGGTTGAGAAGAATTTTGCAGGATCTCCATGAGCAGAAGGAACGACAAACACAATCGATTTGTGATAATCAAAGTGCTATTAAGATGGCTAAGAATCCAATGTTTCACAACAAGACTAAGCACATTGATATATAGTATCATTTGTTCGAGATCCACTTCAGGAAGATGTGCTTGAGATTGTGTATTGTAGAACAGAGAGCAGGTTGCAGATATTTTCACCAAGGCATTACCAAAGGACAAGTTCTACAAATTCAGTGATGATCTTGGAATCTTCCCAAATGATCATTATGGGGGGACAAATGCTGGGATAATGATTCATTTGTGTTATCCTTAATCTCAAGGATTATTATTTGTGTTGTTAGTGTGATCATATCTCATAGAGATAATTTGAGATTGAGATAATATTTGATGAGTGAATTAAGAAGTGTTTGTTGAGAGATTGTAGGAGTTGATAGTTTCACGAGAGATCTCTATTCATGTATAAATGTGTCTTGTTAATGAAGAAGATTGAGCCGGTGTGTGCATTATTTTCAAATCTTTAGTCTTGCTCCATTATTGCTGGTTTATTATTTGTTGGTTTAGGTTTGCAGTCCTCCATCCAAAATCTCATCAAGATCTTGATTGCATACTTACCATGCCCAAAAAATCTCCCTTGGTCTCTTCTAAACCTTCAACCCCAAGAATCAATGCATCATGCCAATGTCCTTCATCTTGAACTTAACTGTCATATCTTCCTTTCACCTTGCAATGAGCTTCTTTGAACCTAAAAGAAACATGTCATCTACATACAACACCAAAACATGCAGATTGACCTCAACAAATATAAAATATAAGTTGGTACCTTCTTCACTTTTGGTGAAGCCCACACTCTGTAGGTATTCATCGATCCTGGAATGCCATGCTCTCGGTCCCTGCTTGAGTCCATACAAGGCCTTTTCCAACTTGAAAACATGGGACTCCTTCCCATTGATCTCAAAGCCCCAAGGTTGCTCTGTGTACACTTCTTCTTCAATTATCCCATTGAGGAAAGTTGTCTTTACATCCATTTGATGTGTCCTCCATCCCATAATGGAAACTAAACACATAACTGCTCTAGTGGAAGTGTACCCAACGACTGGAGAAAAAGTCTTGTAGTCCTCTCCCTCTTTCTAGGAGAACCCTCTTGCCACAAGCGTTTCTTTGTACTTCTCTATGTTGTCATTTGCTGCATGCTTGATCTTGTAGAGCCACCTGGAACTCACTACTGATTTCCTCTTTGGTCTAGACACAATCTCCCATACAACATTCTTTATGATGGAGGTGTCCACCATGGCACCCCTCCAAACTTGCTGGTTTTCTACCTTTTGAAAATTGGAAGGCTTGGAATCTATGATGCTGCTCATCAACGCCATATAGTTTGGAAACATTTTTAGATGTCTACTCTCCTTGAATGTGCTCCTAGGAGCCTCAACATGCTCTTAAGCATTCCTCAATGCTTGAGTGAACCATCAAGGTCTCTTGACAGAATTGGTAGGAGTGGGTGGCTCCTCCTTTGTGCTTGAAGGTTACCGCCCCAAACTAGAATTTATTGGTGACCCTGGCTCAACCTTTGGAGTTTGCTGCACCTCATCCTTTGTCACTGGAATGGGATCACGAGACTTCCTAGATGCAAAGTCTTCCTCAGACTTTACATTCCTATTTACTACTGTCTTTCTCTGCTCTTGGATAAAGACCTTGTATGCCTTTGAAGTGTCACTATAGCCAACAAACAAACCCTTCCTGTTGGAGGGCTCCAACTTGGTCTTCTTCTCTATTAGTATATGGATATAAATTGGGCAACCAAAGATGCATAAATGACTCACCATTGGCTTCACACCATTGAATGCCTACTTTAGTGTCCTATCCTCCAAGATCCTGTGAAGACACTTGTTCTGGATGTAGACTGTTGTGTTGCATGCTTCTGCCCATAGAAACATTGGCAAATCTTGGTCATGAATCATGGCCTTAGTAGCCCCTATGATGGATTGGTTATTTCACTCTACAACCCTGTTCTGCTGTAGGTTGTACGGAACAGTCAACTCCCTCTTGATTTACAACAATCCAATGCTCCATATGAATAGGTTCCTGAAAGTAATGGTTGGCTCTCCCATCTGTACCAGCTGCCAAACTGTCAACCCATGAAATCTGAGGGTCCCAAGCTAGCCTAAAAAAGAACCCACCATGCTGACGCTGCACCACTCTGATCATAAGTGGCTGACCTTTGTGCCCAGACTGTAGTCTCCACTGCTGGAATCCCAAGCTGTGATGTCTAGAAGACCCAACCCTAATACTATGGATCATCTCCTATAGATGCGCATTAGTGGAATCAAAGTTTGCAAGCCCACTATCACACCCGATCCTGGGTATCGACAAAGAAAATGTATCTCGCCATTTGGCATGCGCCCTGTTCGCTCCTCTCGGGGCGTCCCAAAAATCATATGGACCAATTATATGAGTTCGGGGAACCCACATCCAAACTAGGAGTCCACTATGCCCCATACCAACCAACTCCAACTCTGCCACACTGATCAACTCTGTGCCAGCTATTCTGTACAACTCCTGCCAAAATGACCTAAGAACTGTCCTGTCTCGATCATAGTCAATGTACTCAGGCAACCTATGGAGTCTAAACACCTCCCTAAAGAACCACTCTGCTATTTGCAACGCCTCATACTCTGATGAAGTCCCTGATATGTAGTCCCTACCATGCACCTCCAGTAGACCTGTGCTGAAATATGTCAACACACTCTCCCATCTCTGTCCTGAAATAAGTGTAGATTGCCACAATCGTGCTAGATAGGTATGCTCTCACTTGTTTTGCTGACAAGTCATGCACTCCCTGAGATGTCTCCATACATTGTCCTTGAGGCCCTTCCATGAGAACCTCTCTCTGATCTGTTGGTAAGTTTGGAAGTACCCAGGATACCCTACCAAGGGTGTATCATGTATAACCCTCATGAATTTTTTCCTAAGTGTGGAATTAGGGACTAAGTATGTGTTAGCTCTGTAGTAGATGATATTGTCTACCACTCTGTACCTGTCATCCGGAATATGACCATTCATCAACTTGCATGCAAACCAATCCTTCTAAGAAGATCAATCTACGGAGAGTTCTTTGTCCCATGCCTAAATATGCTCTCCATCATGCTCCATGTCTCATCTAACTGTCTCAATTGATCTTCCCATGTCCTATTGTATATGAGGAGATCATCAAAGAACACCAACATAAACCCTTGTAGCTGCGGTGTGAAGATGGGGTTCATGAGAGACTGAAAGGTGGCAAGTATGGTCAACCCCAATGGCATGATTAAGAACTCGTAGTGCCCATAATGACACCCAGAAGTAGTCTAGTGATATCCCAATTGAAGATCAATCTTCGAGGAATATGTTGCTCGATGAAGCTCATCTATCAACTTCTCGCCCCTGGACAATCCAAACTCAATGGTATGCTCAAAGTCCTTGTCAAGAAGTCTCTTTGAAGGAATCACCCCACAATCCCATACCGATGTGTCCATGTCCTCAATATATCCATTCCCACAATAAGTGGGTGCATATACCTCCCTGATGGTTGGTCTACAAGGTATATGCTCAACTCCCCTATTTACAGTTATGACTTGAGCCATCTGTTACTGGACAAACTAGTAGGCTAGTGTCCGATGAACACATGCAAGGGGAGTGTGACCCAATTTCACCTCAACCACACTTCCAACTAACTGCTTCAGAGTGTCTTGACCTCCAAGGGGAGATCCCTTTTGCTATATCTGTAAAACACTTAGACACCCAACTATATCTTGTATACAATTATATTATTGACCAGTGCCTTTAAGGAGTCAAGTATAGAATGAAGAAGACATGCTATAGAAATACGAATGGTGTAGGTGTTATCAAACCAATGTGAACATATTACAGTCATAGCACAACTTTCTTCATGAAACAATTATCTTTGAGATATGATCATTCATCTAAAAAGAAGCCTATGTATAAGCGTTGTTGCAATAGGTGTAATTAAAATAACTTCACCAGTAATAACCAACTTAGCACAGTGATCCTCTACAGTAAACAATGTACTTAGACAAAGATTCATTCACTGATTATCAAACAATTATTTGGACCATCCAATAGTGCTAATCAATGGAGAAATTTAGTGCAATTTAAGACAGTCATGTAGCGTCAAGAAGTCATTTAATATTGACAAGTTTCATCTCCAAAAAAAAAACTATCCTGTAGCAATTTGGGCACTTTAACTTTAGGTAGCAGGCTTGATTTTCAACCCATGTAGCATGCAAACAAGTAGTAGAATACAGTCCTTTGCCAATCTTTACTAAAGAGTAATTAAGTGTTCCTTGTACAAGTCTTGCCTAACATTTGTTAACTCTTTTGTTGTCTTGTTTGTGCTTTTCGTGGCAAGTTTTAGGGTAGCAGTGATGAATGAATAGGCTGTGAATTTTGCAGACCTAAGGTAAAGATAAGGAGAGACTGGAAGAGGGAAGGAAAGGCTTCCAAAGAGGATGAGAGGGGGGGTCGAGGCCCTAGAACAATAGGCTGAGGCCCTAGGAGAGAAGACCAAGGGTAAGGGGGTTAGAAAGAGGAGGGCCAAGGGCTGAGATAGGAGGTCGAGGGTATGACCAGGTTAGTGGAGATGAGGTCGAGGGTTAGAAAGGGTGGAGCAAGGGTTTGAGGACAAGAAAAAGGGAGGTCGAGGGCTGGCAAGGAGAGGAAGAGCAGGCCGTGAGGCCTAGGGGGATGGAAGGAAGGGGCCGCAGCCCTCAAGGGCTCCAAATTTTGCAAAAATTGTGTTTTTAGTTTTTTTTTTAAAGAATCTATTGTTTTAAGGGTTTCTTTATGCTAAGGAAAAATAAGCAAAAGACCTAATAAATACATAAATTGAATAGTAGGGTTTTTAACATCACAATTAAATACTCCAACCTTTGTCCACCTTAGTATTATTTCCTAACACCCCCCCTTAATCGAAACTTAGACAACCTGGGCCCTGGTAACTGAGACCAAAGGTCACCCATGTTGAAAAATGTAATGAGGAATGTCCTTGTCCCCATGTTTTTGTGTTTGCCATGGGGGGGACACACCATTGTGTTTCCTAGACTTGTTATGTTTTCAAAGTGACTTTTTAATAAAGTACTTCAGTATTATGTACTTTAAGTTGTCTAAAAAATTATTTAATGTATTATTAATTATGAGATCTAATTAATAAAGGAGCATTGAATATAAGCCTTTAGATCAAAATCATCTTAACCATTGGATGAAAAGATAGTTAGGGTTTTGGGAACGCAAAAGTATATATACAAGTCTAAGTGAAAGAGAAAACACATAGTGAGACAGAAGAGTCATTTTTGATTTTATGAGAGCACAGTTCCCTAGAAAATCACTCGCACAGTTCCCAAGGCAATCAACAAACAATTCATACAATCATTTGCTGGCACAGAAATCGAGGCACAAAAATTGTATTGTCCGTACAGTCCTCTGCTGGCACAGTTTTCGAGACAGTCCATACAGTCCTTTGTTGGCACAATTTCCAAGACGGTACGTATAGTCCTCTATTGGCACAATTTTTGAGGCAGCTGTTGGCACAATTTTCGAGGCAGTCCGTACAACAGTATGAAATTTTGCTGAGATAAGTTGGTTTTTAATTGCATTTATGATTTTGTTGAGTGGAAGATAAATTTCCGAGTTGTGAGAAATATCAGTTTTGCTCTCATTTAGTAAAAGACATCTCTCTGGGTTTTTCCCCATATTGGGGGTTTTGTCTTGAGCATTGGCCCTAAACACGTGTTCACATTCTACAGTGATTGTGTGATTGTTTCATTGAGTATTTTTTGTTCAATTTATTTCTGGCTTTAAATAACTCAGAGCAGCATTGAGTCATTTATGAAGCAAAGTGTTTGAAGAAATGTCTGAATGAGGTTTTTGTACATTTCCTTAAATTTTTACATGGTATCAGAGCTTGGCTCTGTTAGTTTGTGGATTTTGTAATTTCTTGAAAGCAGTCAAGACAGTTGGGTAGAACAAGTGTATTGATTCAGAACAGAAAGAGTTCAAGTTAGGATCAGTTAAAGTCATGGCCTCAGCAGGATTAAGGTATGAAGACAGATCGGATGGGTCTGATAATTTCAGCCCTTGGAAAGAACGCATAACTGTGTTATTCAAAGAGTTGCAGCTATGGGATATTGTTGGTGCTTCTGACACCATCACAGTTCCCTCAGATGCTGCACAGAAGAGTGCCTTTGAGAAGAAAGATATTAAGGCACACAAAATCATTTTGGACTCCATAAAAGATCCAAATCGCATGCTTTTGAAATTTGGAATGCTTTATGTACTCTTTACCAAAGCAAGAACCATAATAGAAAGATGGTTCTCAGAGAAAAACCGAGGAACACCAAGATGACTGATGTGGATACAGTAACCACTTATCTCACAAAAATTACCCAAGTTAGAGATGAACTGGGTGCTGCTGGTGGGAAAGTGGAAGATGAAGAGCTGGTCAGATTTGCTCTTAATGGTTTCACTGCAAAATGGCACACATTTGTGCAAGTAGTTGCTAGAGAGAAACTTCTAGATTGGACAAGGATATGGGATGATTTTGTTCAAGAAGAGTCCGGGGAGGGGACATTCCAGAATAGCACTCAGAGCAGTGAAGACAATGTTGCCCTTGTAATTAAAGGCAAGGGAAAATGAAAGAAAAAGGAGAAAGACCTTAATAAGGTTCGGTGTTTTAACTGCAATAAGTACGACCATTATGCTAGTCAATGTCCCAAGAGGAAGGGGAATGAAGAAAAAGAGGGAGCAACCTCAACAGAAATAGGAGACTTTGCTACCCAATTGGAAAAGGAATTTTCTTTGGTTTCAGTGTAATATCCCAAATTGAATTTTTTTCTTTTTTTATGATGTTCTGTTGTTTGCTAGTAGTCTTATGCTTCAGTATAGGAATAAAGTATGAAAGTATGCATTGATCTAAGCATGCATGCGCTTGCATGCAGATCTATGACCCATACAATAAAAAATGCTATAATATAGGAAGGAAAGCTATGCATGTACGTACCATCAGATAGATTGGGAGATGTATGTCAGTATGAGCTCAGCATGCAAGAATTGTGCCGGTGGATGCATGAGATTTGGGATAATCCTCCTCCAATAATGCGCCCTTGGGAATAATGCGCCCTCTCCAAACCTTGATATGCTCGTATGGAGGCAATACTCAGCAGAAGCAACTCCAGAAAGTGTGTAATGGGGTTATAATCCCCCTCTGATCATAATAGAAGCAACATGCAGATGATATAATGGCTTAGATGCCTAAAACGTGTGCCTCCTCCCTGAGAAAGTTGCCCAAGCTGAGAAGACGTCTTCTTGAAGGAATGATGTGTTGATAACTAGCTCAAGAGTCAAGCTGAGAAGCCCTTCTTCCAGGGGAAGAGTAATAGTGCTGCTCTGGAAAGAATGGAGCTAGCATGCATGAGAATGGACCCTTGTAGCCTGTGATGCGAAAAGATGTGTCCTTGAGCAGTTCACTCATGCAAGGAGGGCGAATCCCTCAATCTAGTATATAACTTGAGCCCTAAGTAGCTGAAGAATAATAGTACCTGATGATGAAGCAATGTTGAATCTGGATGATCCAACCTGATAGTGACTAGAGATAGATTTCGCTGTCGAAACACTCTAGTCAGCTGAGTGCATGCACTCAACCCCAAATTAGCTCACTGAGCTCTCCAATTCGAATCCACAAATCAATAATCATATAAGCAGGTCTTTCTTACTTGCTTTACCTTTCTTTTATAACATTCACCTGCCAGACCTAACTTTTGACCTAATTAGGTCGCTTTATCTTCTAATTTCCAGTTGACTTGCATGTAGTGCTTCCGGAGTGTCTGGAGACCCAATGAAGAAGTAACAGTGCATGCAACATGAAATATAGCTCGGATGTTATGCATGCAGGTGGCCTTTAGTTCCAGTGGCGCCTATTTACCTACTGATGATATAATAACCATGCTAAATATCTTCTTAGGGTGCATATGGCATCAATCCTTAGTTAATTCCTTGAATGTCAGTGCTCCCTCAAACCTATGGGAATCAGATAGGTTAGCGGGATGGTCCTCTGTTTTTAAGCAGAAGAGGACATTACAGTCCTCCCCGCTCGAAATTGCTTGTCCTCAAGCAACTGTAATGCTGGGTGCTGTAATACCTGTTCTCCTTCCCAAGTGGCCTCTTCTATAGGCAATTCTCTCCATTGAACCAAGTATTCTCTAATGATCCTGTTCCTCAGTTTTCGCTCTCAATCCTCTAGGATTCGTTTTGGAACCAAAATCAATTGCCCCTCATCAAGGGGGGGCAGCTTGGATGATGTCACAATCTGTTGACCTACTGCCTTCTTAAGGTTAGATACATGAAATATGTTGTGAATCTTGTGCTTTGGGGGTAATTCGAGCTCATATGCTACCTCTCCGACCTTCCGAATTATCTTGTAGGGACCATAGAAGCGATGCTTGAGTTTCTCTGCTCCTTTCTTCTTAAGAGATGACTGTCGGTAAGGTTGTAGACGTAAGTAGGTCTCCTACCTCAAAACTGTGCTCAATCCTGTGTTTATCTGCATATAATTTTTGTTGATTTTGAGCAACCTGTATGTTTTCCTTGAATATTTTGAGAATTACCCGACTCTCTTGAATCCACTCTTTGGCCTTGGGAGCCCTGCTATCACCAAATATAAGATCTGCAAAAGTTAAGACATCATACCCATACAAAGCTCTGAAGGGAGTCATACCAATGGTCATATGGTGGGTGGTATTGTAACAGTGTTCTCCTAAGTGTAGCCATTTGATCCATATTCTCTGTTGACCTCCTACATAATTCCTCAAGTATCCCTCGATCCATTTGTTAACTATCTCTGTCTGTTCGTCACTCTGTGGATGATAACTTGTGCTCATAGCTAATTCGGTTCCCACCAACTTGAAAAATTCTTGCCAAAAGGCTCCAGTGAACTTGTTGTCCCTGTCCCTGTCACTGTCTTCGAATACTGCTTTGTGCTTCTGCAGTAAGGCCTGTATAACCGCTGGATGTTGTGTGGCCTTATATGGTGGTTTCCTGAAAGTAACCAAGCACTCTGCCGCCCACTCTATGTCTCCCTGTCGGAGCACTGCCTCCATCATATGTGATGATACTGCTTTGGGAGGGTAGGTATGCATCCCTCTCAACACTACTTTCTGTCCCTCAGTTCCCATGAATTCCATCTCTATGGTTTGGTAGTTCGTAGAATACTTTCCTATGGAATAGAGCCATTGAACTCCCAATACCACATTTGTGTCTGGTACGCCAACCACATAGAATGTTTCTGTCACTGTATAGTTCCCGAGTGTTACTTGCAATTTTGAGATCCTCTGACTACACTCCATGGTGTGGTGACCTGCTGTAACTATTGTAAATCCATCAAAACTCTCAGTTTGAATGCCTTTCCTTTTTATCCAAGCAACGTCAATAAAGTTGTGGGATGCCCCACCATCTATCAATACTCCAACCTTGTTGCCCTGTATGACACCTCTAATCCGGAGAGTGTGGAATCTAGGAACCCCAGACAATGTAGCAATGGCACCTCCTGGTGACTTGTTAAATTTTCAGAATTTACTTCAATTTGATCTAGGATCTTAACTGAGAGAACATGCACATCAAATCTACAACATATCAATCATGGACACAATAATGCAAGCACACAAGAGACACATAGTTTACTTGGGGAAAACCATAAAGGTGAAAAACCCCAATAACTTCCTCAGAGATAGATAGAGTAATGATACAACCAGAATACAAGAGATAGTCTTCTTCTAGCAGCAGAGCCTCCTCGTCCACAAGTGCGCCACTCTCCCAAGTGTGAGCGAGAGAATAGAATGTGTAAAATGAGAGAGACACACTCTCTATTTATACACTAACTTGACTTGACCTTTACTCTACTAGGTCGGCCTCAACTTAACCACTTAACATAATGCTGACTGGGCCGACACCCAATAGGGTGGTCTAATAACCCTTTGACCCACATGGCCGACCCCCAATAGGGTGGTCTAATAACCCTTCGACCCACATGACTTATACAGGGCTGACCACAACAAGGTGGTCTAATAACCCATCAAGTATAAGTTACGACACTTACAATATAAATGACAACACTTCCATATAGAGGAATAATAACGTCTCTATAGGAATACAATATACATATATGTGAAATACATTTCGAAGTTACATATACATCAACACTCCCTCTTAACTAGGAAGGTATTTCTCGACACAAGTCTTCTAGCACAAGTCTTCTTCTCTGGATCATCGTCACTACTGCTGCTATCTCAATCAATCTCTGAATCTACTCGTCATAGGAAGTTCTACAGAGCCAGTCATTTTTCATACTGGATGTAGGCCCACCACCTGCAGGTCTTCGTCATCACTGGCCATACTGTGGAAATCTCATGACTTATTACGTGCGTCACAAAACCTTAAAAGAGTCTCTTGACTAGCAAGAACTCTAAAGAGCATCTGAGGCCTTTTTCATCCTGTCCAGATCTCCAGGACTTATTACATGTGACCCCACCACAAAACCTCGAAAGAAAATCCCAAGACTGATTAAGAGCACAAGGCTCAACCTATCGGATCTCCCAGGGCACAAATTACATGTGGTCACCACAAAACCTCGAAAGAGCATGCCTGGATTGATTACGAGCACAAGGCTCAACCTATCGGATCTCCTAGGGCACAAATTACATGTGGTCATGGCAAAACCTCGAAAGAGCATCCCAGGACTGATTACGAGCACACAGCTCAACCTATCGGATCTCCCAGGGCACAAATTACATGCCATAGGACAAAACCTCGAAAGAGCATCTACCAGATATCCTAGGGCACAAATTACATGCCATAGGCAAAACCTCGAAAGACTATCTGCAGATCTCCCAGGGCACAAATTATATGTCCTCCCAAGCAAAACCTCGAAAGAGCATTTGCCAGATATCCGAGGCGACAAATTACATGCCATAGGCAAAACCTCGAAAGACTATTTGCAGATCTCCAAGGGCACAAATTATATGTCCTCCCAAGCAAAACCTCGAAAGAGCATTTGCCAGATATCCCAGGGTACAAATTACATGCCATAGGAAAAACCTCGAAAGACTATCTGCAAATCTCCCAGGGCACAAATTACATGCTTATCTGCACAACCTGTTCCACGACCACAGAGTATCAACTTGATACTCACCATACATCATCCTGATGTACACATGATCATCCTGATCATCATCACTGCAACATCCTGCTGCATGTCATTTGGAGCAACATCCTGAAGCTCGTCATCCATGATCATCCTGATCATACAATGCATCTACCTGATGCATACCAAGTATCTACTTGATACATATCATCATACATGATCCACCTGATCATACAGTGTATCCACCTGATACAAATACAAATACATGATACATATCACCATACATGATTCACCTGATCACACAATGTATCCACCTGATACATATACAGATACATGGTCCAAGCATCCAACATGGTGCATATACAAAAATACATACAAGTGTTCCAACTGATCATATCCAGCATCCAACATGATGCGTACATACATATAAATGATCCAACTGATCATATCCAACATCCAACATGATTGTACATACATATAAATGATCCAACCGATCATATCCAGCATCCAACATGATGCGTACATACATATAAATGATCCAAATGATCATATCCAGCATCCAACATGATGCGTACATACATAGCAGTAGCTGGAGCATCGTCCTGATGCTCATCATCCAATGCTTACATCCACAGCCATGTGAAGGATCCTCCTTCCAACATGCTTGGAATGGCTTCTGCAAATGTGTCCATCACTTCTTCCTCGAAGTGTCATCAATCTGAAGAACACACAACCTCTCCCTGAAGTACTCAAACTTCACCCTGGCTAGTGCCTTCGTCAGCACATCTGCAATCTGCTCGTCTGTCGCAATATACAGGAGCTTCACAGCTCCTCTCTGCACCATATCCCTGATATAGTGATATTTGATCTCTATGTGTTTCGACCTGTCATGAAACACTGGGTTCTCGGACAGCTTCACACAACTCTGGTTATCACAAAAGATACTAGTAGCATCCAACGGGAGATCAAATAACTCAGACAGTAGCTTCCGTAGCCATACTGCCTCACAACTAGCTGAACAGGCTGCAACATACTCTGCCTCAGCTGTACTCTGTGCTACGCAGGACTGCTTCCTGCTAAACCAAGAGATCACACCTGATCCCATATTGAAGCAGCACTCAGGAGTGCTCTTCTTATCTGCAGCACTGCCTGCTCAGTCTGAATCAACATAACCCTGCGGGTTAAACTTTTGATTCGCGTCATACTTGAGCCCATAGTCAACCGTACCCTTCAGGTACCTCAGAATATGATTTATAGCAACCAGGTGAACACTCCTCGGATCTGTCAGGAATTGGCTCAATGTGTTCACCACAAAGCAAATATTTGGTCTCGTGTTCGTCAGGTACATCAAGGACCCAATCATCTAACGATACACAGTGACATCAACCGGATCAGATGAAGCATCACACAGAAGCTTTAGGTTCGATGCCATAGGTGTGGCCATAGCCTTGTAGTCCATCATCCTGAACCTCTTTAGGATCTCTACTGCATACTTCCCTTTTCCAAGGAAGATTCCATCTGCACTCTGCCACACCTCCATGCCAAAAACAAATAGTGCATCATCCCCAAGTTCTTCATCTCGAACTCGGCAGCAAGCTTCCGTTGCGTGTCGGCAATCAATCTATCTTCACCTGTAATAAACAGGTCATCCATATACAAAAGTAGTATCATTGGATTGCCTTCCTCAACCTTGTAGTAAAGGTTGGAATCCGCTTTACTCTTGGTAAAGCCCAAACTGGATAGAAAACTGTCTATCCTACCAGGTTCTGCATACATATATGACTACACCATTCAAGAAGGCTGTCTTGAAATCCATCTGTGTATCTTCTATTTCATCACTTTTATATTTCTCTATGCCGCCATCTGCAGCATGCTTGATCTGATAGATCCATATGGAAGTCATAACAAACTTCCCTTCAGGTCTTGGGACTACATCCCAAACATCATTCTTCACGATCGATGGATCATGGCATTCTTCCCATATCCTGGGAACTTCAATATCTTCAATGGATAATTTTGTTGCTGAACAAATGTTGTAGTTCTTCTTTTGTAGGTGATGGCATACGATCTTTCCTACACAACAAGTTAAATTGCATGATTAGAAAACATCTCATAGTTTTCAGAACAAATTCTTACACATAAAGAAATATGTCATACAGTCATGCAATTATCTTAGCCAATGCTTCAATACAACATTTATCCATATCCCGTAACTTTCTAGATGCCTTCCAATCTCTACCAGAACATTGTTAAGAGTGTGCACAACTCCCAACATGTCATCACAGAGGTTTCATTCTAGATAAGTAGCAATGGAATGTTGTACAGTGCCATAGGCCACTTACCCATGCATATTAGTAGTATACTGTTCATCAATGCAACTATTCTAATATGCATAATACACAACCTAATTCTAGGAACATCAGTATATACATTATTGAACAGTATTATTTAAACAATAAAATATGCAAGTAATGACAATTCAAATACTTATCTTTGTTTGTTTGTTGGGTTGACTCCCTCTCAGTGTTTGCTTCTTTTCTGCAACTCCATTCTTATGTGGATTGTGAGAAGTGGTCAACTCCCTCTGAATATCTGCATCCTTGCAGAAACTACTGAAGTGTGCTCCTTTGCTTTCTTGCAGGAACAACTGGAGTGTGCTCCCTCTTGATCTTTGCTTTCTGGATTACATGTCCTTGAACTTACATCCATCCTTAATCACTATGCATGCTTATTAGTATCATCATTGTGTTATCCTTGAGGTCTCATACATAATCACACATTTATTAGTATAATCTTAATACTATCAAAACACAATAATCTTAAACATGTATATTCATGATCATTCACAGATAATAAACATTAGTATTCAAGGTTTCAGGGAAGTCTTCTTTTACTCATACATATTCTTATTTGATCATAGGACTCTTCTGGTTAGTTGAATCATCAATCAAGATAAGAGATATAATATGCATAAAACCCATGATTATTCAAACCTATACCTTCATGATTCTTCTGGTTAGTCATATCATCAATTATGGTAAGAAACATAATATGCATACAACCATGATTATTCAAACCTATGACTTCATGAATAATCATTATCAACAACACAACAGTATAAGATCCTAACACAAGGTAGGATTCTAGCTTGATATAGGAAAAATATACCTGGATTAGCATGCTAGCTAGTTATGTATAACATACCCATATAATGTCTTTTGGTTCTCTTCAGTGACTTTTGCTAGTAACCTGCATGTCTCGTAGGTTAACCATTGTAGGACCAAGTTATACATACCTCGAAAGTAGATCTTCCATGTGATCCATGACAATGGATGAATCTTTGTCTTCATGTCACCATGATCATATGTTCTTGAACTAGAACATGATTTGTCTTTCTTGGTGTACCTTTTATGTTAGTGAACAACATAAACCTCATACAACATCACAATGCATTAGTACATTCATAAGTGTCAAAACCTTAATCAATGAATATCTTCTATTAAGGTGATACGACAAGTCTAGTAATTAATCAAGATTGTACTGTAATGATATGAAGACAAACATATGATAAAATTAACCATGAAACATACCTGTAAGCCATATCTATCAAGATTGCTTGTAATCTTCTTATAGAAGGCCTTAGCCTCATCTCCCTCTGAGACAGGAACTTCTTCACTTATGCAGGTGACCAATCCATCTTCTTCTAGGATTAACCCAATCCACTTGATTTGCAAGAACTGGACCTAGAGCTGGAATAGGGTTTGTCAAGGAAACCCCAAAAATTCAAACTTTGAATTTCAAACTTCCGAAAGGATAGAAATATGTGCTTTGATGAGCTAATCAAACTGGTATATTCAGAATTTGAAAACTGCAAAGTTTCACTCCTCAATTTTGCCTTTGAAATTTCCAGATTCACTGGACGTGACCCCGAACTGGGGTTTGATGAAGCCCACTCTTCTGCCCAATCAAAAGGTTTGATCCAAAGCTCTAAGCTTCTATTTTTATGAGGAGCTTCCAGCCGTGGTCACAGATTTCAAAAATTCTCATTTTTGCAGAAGCCCTAATTTTCCACTTTTTTGATCAAAGTCCCGAACTAGGGTCTGATCAAGCCCGACCTTCTGCCCAACCAAAAATTCTGATCTTGGTCTCTAAATTTCGATTTTGATGAGTAGCATTCAGCCGTGGTCTCCGATTACAAAAATTCCAACTTTCTCCGAAGCCCTAAATTCCGGAAGCCATGAATGAAGGTGCTCAAAAATAATTCTGATTTGATAGAAATATGTACCTGATTGTTTCTGGTGTAACTCCGAACTTTTCAATCCACAGGGTCTGAAAGTTTTTCCTAAGATAGCCCGACCTGTTATCTTTCCATCCCGATAGGTCTGACCTCAATTGGATTCTCTGAGAGAGAGTTATGCCAAGTGTCACAACGTGACCTGTTTATGGGATAATACAGGAGAGCGAACTTGTACGGCGTGCCACGTGTCACCGGTTCAACTTCGGCCTCTGAAATTTTTTTTCTGAGATAGCCCGACCTGTTATCTTTCCATCTCGACAGGTCTGACCTCAATTGGATTCTCTGAGAGAGAGTTATGCCAAGTGTCGCAACGTGACCTGTTTATGGGATAATACAGGAGAGCGAACTTGTATGGCGTGCCACGTGTCACTGGTTCAACTTCGGCCTCTGATTTTTTTTTGAGATAGTACAGTCTATGTAATACCTATCACTTTTTACGAAATTTCATTTGGAGCTTCCTAGCCCAAGTTATGACCTTTTTCCCAAGGTCACCTGATTTTGACTCAGATCTGGAAGAGGCAGAAACCCTATATTGTACAAATCATAAATCACAAAGTAAAACTAATTAGAGGTTGTCCTTTGGACACAAGGTACATGGGGATCTGATCTTCGACTTGTAAAAGTTTCAAATCCGAAAACTTCGCCAAAATGGATTTATAGTGAAAGTTCTACGATGACTGGTTTTTGCTATATCAAGCCCTAACATCGTAAGTGTCATACATGCTATATCATGCCTTCTTTCAGGCTAGCTCTGATACCATGTTAAATTTTCAGAATTTACTTCAATATGATCTAGGATCTTAACTGAGAGAACAACATGTACAGCAAATCTACAGCATATCAATCATGGACACAATAATGCAAGCACACAAGAGACACAGAGTTTACTTGGGGAAAATCATAAAGGTGAAAAACCCAAATAACTTCCTCAGAGATAGATAGAGCAATGATACAACCAGAATACAAGAGATAGTCTTCTTCTAGCAGCAGAGCCTCCTCCTCCACAAGTGCGCCACTCTCCCAAGTGTGAGCGAGAGATAGAATGTGTAAAATGAGAGAGACACACTCTCTATTTATACACTAACTTGACTTGACCTTTACTCTACTAGGTCGGCCTCAACTTAACCACTTAACATAATGCTGACTGGGCCAACACCCAATAGGGTGGTCTAATAACCCTTTGACCCACATGGCCGACCCCCAATAGGGTGGTCTAATAACCCTTCGACCCACATGACTTATACAGGGCCGACCACAACAAGGCGGTCTAATAACCCATCAAGTATAAGTTACGACACTTACAATATAAATGACAACACTTCCATATAGAGGAATAATAACGTCTCTATAGGAATACAATATACATATATGTGAAATACATTCCGAAGTTACATATACATCAACATGACTGCTCCTCGTCTGTTGTCTCGTGTGCCTCTCCCTGTTCCTAATCCTGATAATCCTCATTCTCTCCACTGTCGGAATAGACCTCTATGTAGTGAGCCTTTCCCCTCCTTGAACATTTGTGACCTGGTACCCATGGTTCTTGACAGCTGAAACATAATTTCTTTCTTCTAAGGTCCTGGCGGGTATCATTATCCATCCATACTTTCTTGGGCCATTCTTTTTGGAAGGGTCTCTTCTCCTTATCTTTAGTAGGAAAACTGGTTATGGGAGGAAACCTATTCTTTGGGATTGAATCCTGTAAATCTCTAGTCCGATTGATGGCATCTGCTAGGGTGGTGGGTCTATAAGCCTTAACCCATCCACGTAAGGGCTCAGTGAGCGCCTCGGTAAACAACATAATCAATCTGCTCTCTGAAATGTCTTTCACCATGATTGCTCCCCTCTGAAAATCTGATATGAATGCATCTGGACTGCTTGTCTGTTTGAGCTGTGCTAGCTCTCTGAAATGCACCTCGGGGTCTTTTCTGTCAAAACGCTCAATGATCCTCTGTGTAAAATCTATGTACAAGGTGATGGCATTGTGACCCAAGGTCACTAACCCGTGGTACCACCACTCATGGGCCTCCCCGTCCAAATTCAAGATAGCCAATTTAATGGCATCTGTCTCTATCATGGGGTTGGGTTGGAAGTAAGTGTCCAACCTCTGCACCCAATTCCGCGTTGGGCCACTCTGGGTTCCCTCAAAGGCAGGAATAGTCAGTTTCCCTACCGTGCACTGTAACTCAAAGTTCTGGTTGAAAGGCCTGTTGTAAGCTCTTGGCCTGTTCTTACTTTTAAAGTGGCAAAAATCAGTGAAGGTCATGGATGACTGGAAGTCATCTCCCAGTGCTCTGTACTCTCTCAAATATGCCCCCATGGGCTCTTCTGGTTCTACCTGTACTATGGGCACTGCGGCTGGGCTATCTAAGAACTGAGGTATGGTAGGTCGGGATGACCTATTGTAGATATGGGGGTGGCTCTGCATATTGGTATGTAATTGTTCCCCATTGCTACTTGTGGATACCCTATCACTGTTGGGAAACATAGGATTGTGTGGGGTGGGCCCTGATTTATCTGTTAGTTGTTTGATGGCACTCACCATTTCTTTTTGTCCTGAAGTTAGATCCTTTATAGCGGAAATGAGGCTATTGAAAGCTATCTTATCATCTTTTGCCATTGTTTCTTTGCCTTTACTCTTTTCAAACTGAAATTCTGTATCCCCTAGTTCTATATCCTCTAACTCTTCTTCTTCTCTTCTCCCATTGTTCCTAAATCTCTGCCTCCTGTAAGTAATATTGTGTGGGTCCTCTGAATTCATTTACTGTTCACAATTGCATGCTCCTACAACTGGCAAGGAACATGCTCTGATATCACTGTAGTATCCCGAACTGATATTTTTTTCTTTTTTTATGATGTTCTGTTGTTTGCTAGTAGTCTTATGCTTCAGTATAGGAATAGAGTATGAAAGTATGCACTGATCTAAGCATGCATGCGCTTGCATGCAGATCTATGACCCAGATAATCAGAAATGCTATAAAATAGGAAGGAAATCTATGCATGTACGTACCATCAGATAGATCGGGAGATGTATGTCAGTATGAGCTCAGCATGCAAGAATTGTGCCGGTGGATGCATGAGATATGGGATAATCCTCCTCCAATAATGCGCCCTCTCCAAACCTTGATATGCTCGTATGGAGGCAATACTCAGCAGAAGCAGCTCCAGAAAGTGTGTAATGGGGTTATAATCCCCCTCTGATCATAATAGAAGCAGCATGAAAATGATATAATGGCTTAGATGCCTAAAACGTGTGCCTCCTCCCTGAGAAAGTCTCCCAAGCTGAGAAGACGTTTTCTTGAAGGAATGAGGTGCTGATAACTAGCTCAAGAGTCAAGCTGAGAAGCCCTTCTTCCAAGGGAAGGGTAATAGTGTTGCTCTCGAAAGAATGGAGCCAGCATGCATGAGAATGGACCCCTGTAGCCTGTGATGCGAATAGATATGTCCTTGAGTAGTTCGCTCATGCAAGGAGGGCGAATCCCTCAATCTAGTATATAACTCGAGCCCTGCAGTAGCTGAAGAATAATAGTACCTGATGATGAAGCAATGTTGAATCTGGATGATCCAACTTGATAGTGACTAGGGCAGATAGATTTCGCTGTCGAAATACACTAGTTAGCTGAGTGCATGCACTCAACCCCAAATTAGCTCATTGAGCTCTCCAATTCGAATCCACAAATCAATAATCATATAAGCAGGTCTTTCTTACTTGCTTTACCTTTCTTTTATAGCATTCACCTCCCAGACCTAACTTTTGACCTAATTAGGTCGCTTTATCTTCTAATTTCTAGTTGACTTGCATGTAGTGCTTTCGGAGTGTTTGGAGACCCAATGAAGAAGTAACAGTGCATGCAACATGAAATATAGCTCGGATGTTATGCATGCAGGTGGCTTTTAGTTCCTGTGGCCCCTATTTACCTACTGATGATATAATAACCATGTTAAAGATCTTCTTAGGGTGCATATGGCATCAATCCTCAGTTAATTCCCTGAATGTCAGTGCCCGCTCGAACCTATGGGAATCGGATAGGTTGGCAGGATGGTCCTATGTGCTTAAGCAGAATAGGACATTACATTCAGTACATACTAGTGTAGGCTGTTCAATAGATTTCCATGACATGTGGATAGTTGGTAGTGGATCAACTAGCCATATGACCGGAAAATATGAAGTTTTTTAGAGGATAGAAGAAATAGCCCTAGGACATTTTGTTGAAACAGACATTGGAAGTGTTAGCAACTTTTTTGTACCATAGTTGGATTATCTGAAGAGCTGCCATTTGACAAGCATGATGAATGTTTGTACTCCAGTGTATCAGATGATCTAGCATTTGTGACTAGCCAATTTTGTTTTTTGAGTCAACATGACCATGGCCCCATGGGGTTTGTAATAAAGTGTGCTAGTAGGATCTGAGTGTCTCGGTTCCGCATGACTTGATTAAGCAACTAAGGTATTCCAGGGAGTTTTTTCCCTTGTCAATTATACTTTGCCTACAGTCGAGCTATAATCGATGAGGTTTTCTCTCGTTTCCTCCAAAGCTGGAATGCCCGATTTTGAAAATTTTGGCCATGGGGGGTTATTAGAGGCCAACTAATGTATATAAGCCTACTAGACACTGTTAGAATAGGTTTTGGTCATGTCCCAAGTCCCTAGGACCCTTAGAAAAAATTTTAAATTTTTTTACCGGGTCCGTTGAATTTGGGTTTTTAATTATTTTTTTAAATTTAATAAATTTCTCTATAGTTTAAATAGAGAAATAATAATTTGTAATATGTTAGTCGTCCGGGGTCCGAATTCAGTGATTGATGGCTCGCTTCCTAAGCCAAAAATCACACATGACCTATGGACCAGCTAAACCCAACTTTCGGATGTCAATTCGGCCTCATAATTAATATTTTCTCTAAAAAGCCATTCACAGAGAAATTATTAATTAAAATAATAAAATTGAATATTTTGGAGATAATCCAAATCTCTCCAAAATTAATCAATTGGAATAAAATAAAAGGCTAAATGACATGGCAATAGACATTAATGAAGATCCCAATCATCTCAGTCATCATTCAATTGAGTGTACAGTCAGCACAAGCTCATCCTCACCAAGCAATTCGCCCTCCTTCACCATAAAAATCGATTTGATGTGTTGGCACTTGTTTATTGGGTTGGTGGTTACATCTAATAGTTATGGTAGGCGCCATCCATGATTTGTGGAATCACAAAACCTTGGCTCCCTTCATGACTCGTGTTACACCCACCCAACTCCCTCCAAGCTTGAGACATGTGGTATTCACGCCCTCTTAGGTAGCTCACGTCAACCTCAACTTGGAGCTCGAGTTCCCACATGGCATTCATTGATTTGCTTGGTTAAAATTCCTATGGAGAGTGGGGGGCGCCTTGCCTAGGTGGAGGCCACCTCCTCACTCCCAACCAATAGAATTCGAGCTGTTTGGTGAAGATTGGCTCTCAACTCGGTGTTGATTGGGATTATGACTGGAGATTCGATTTTGTTTAGTGCTTTTGGCTCTCTTCTCGAATGCCAATTCGAATTAGGTATTAGGTAGCTTGTCTTTGCTATAAAGAGATGGCATTTTGGCCATTCTCTCATGGAGAATTATTGTAAACTTACTCTGCGGAGATTGTAATAGCTATTGGCTGTCATTGGAAATAAAGTTGGCTTTGGAGGCAATTTATGTACACTTCTATTGGTTCATGAGTTACTAATTTACTTTGAGGTAATATCTGTAATGTGTTCTTGATTTATGCAATTTCAAAGTCTGATTTAAATATATGCTTAGATCTCTTTCTTAAGAGCGTAGGGTAAGCATTTGATGGTCCCAATTTGTTTGCTAGGCTTAGGCTTAAATAGTATAAAGAGTGCAACTTGTAATCGGTCTTACTGCCTTGTCTCCTTATGCATTTTTGTCTAACTCTCTATATTTGATCAAGCTTTGTTTGTGTAAGTTTTTTGTGCATTGCAGATCTTCAAAACGGTTGAGATGAGATGAACTCGGTTGTATCTCCCTCTTCTCCACCAACAAAGACCTTTACTAATAGTGTGTTTGCAGGATACTTCCAAGGAGTAGGATCTTAAGATTGGCATCAAAGCAGAGAGGGTTTCCTCTTCCATCAACAAAATTTCATTATTCAAACTGGTTATTTAAAGCTTACCTCTTCTAGCTTCACCTTTGCTCCTTGAAACTTCTTATTGCCTTGACTTTCATTCACCTTCTAGTTTTTCCTCTTCATCTTAGGAACCTTCTCTCTCATTCGTTTTACTCTTCCCTCACCCTTTCGTTTTCTCAAATCCCATAGCTCATCTTCTTGCTCTTATTTCCAGTGTTCCACAGGGACGCGTCTCGAAGGGTCGGGGACGTGTTTCGGCGTTTCTTGCGTCTCGGGGACTCTAAAACTCCATGCGAAACGTTTCAGGACATCTCGCTTTGGGCGAAACTTGGCGAAACGCACAACGAAACGTTTCGGTGGGCGGCGAAACTTGGGGGGACTTCCTGGCGTCCCTCCCGAAGCTCCGAAACTTCGGCGAGACTTGTGGGCGTCTCGCCCGAAACTCCGAAACTTTGGCGAGACTTGTGGGCGTCTCGCTCAAAACTCCGAAACTCCGACGAGACTCAAAACTAAAATATCAAATGACAAAGACTCAAAAGTGACAAACATGAAATATGATGTTCATGTTAATCATAGATTCATATATTAATATAATCATGATGAATCGTGTAATGTGCTTGAACTTTGCATTTACATTGCATGATTGCACAATGATGATTGTAGTGTTTATTAATTCACTAATTTGCATGGGATGGTTTGTTATTGTTGGGATTTATATTTTGCATATTTTTAATATTTTTAAAATTTTTATGACTCACGTCCCGCCGTCCCCCCTGAATTTCTCTAAAATTTGGGGTGGTCTCCACACGTCACGAATGTGCGTCTCCCCGCACCCGCGTCCCGCCGTCTTGGAACCTTGGGGGAACATAGCTTATTTCCCATCCTCTCATCCATCCTTAGCCATTCAATTTTCCCCCCATCCACAAACTCCTTTCACCCTTTCATTTTTTGGTCTTTACCCTTCTCCCTTGCTCCATTCGTCCACCTTGAGAAAAGCCCTAAAAAATTATATCAAGAAACATAAAACGATTTGGAAGTTAGTAAGTTGTTTCTTTGATAGATTAGATCTCAAATTTATTATATCATTGGAATTGGCATGCATTGAAGGTTAATTTTAGGACATGCTAGATCTCATTTTTACACTTGTTTAGCTTGCATTGTTTAACTCTAGTTGCATTTTTGAAAGATAGAATTTTTTCCACAAAAATTTCTCAAAATTTTTATACTTTAGATCTCTTTCCCATTGCATTTTAGGAGTTTGTTGTTCGCTGATCCGTTTCATCATAGTTAAAGTTTTATGTCAAAATCTCATGCATTTCACATTTTAGAGTAAAATTTTTAAATCTAGACTTAACTAGCTTCAAGTTTGTTTTATTTTCCTAATGGTTAATGGGTGCATTGTTGAGTTGTTTTGAGCTTGTGTAGGTGCTTTTTGAGAGAAAGATTTTTGTTAGATCTTGAAGCAAAGAATCAAAGCAAAATCAAGTGAAAGCCATAAGGAGTGATTGAATATACAAAATCTTTTTATCCTTTGTAAAAGCAAGCAAAAACTTGTTTCTTCTTTAATTTTTGCAAGTATTATCTATCTCTCAAAAGTCCTTCAAGGTTTTAAAACCCAAGGCAAATTATAACAGGATTAATAAAAGTTCAAGTGGAGGAGGCCTCCACTTTTTTTAGTTTTCTTCCCCATTTGGGGAAGAGTGTGGTGATTGGTTAAGTTAGATCTTTCAATTTTTGCTTTAGAGTAGTCTTTTGTTTTATCTTGTTTTTCTCTTCCAAAGCCTTTGACCGGAAGTTGTATCCTTGAGACTTCATCTCAAGGGCAGGACCACATTATTTTGTGGTTACTCTTCCTTCCCCGTCGGTTTCCTTGGTAGAGCTTTCAACTAGTTGGAGGTTCTCAAGTGCAGGCGGTTCTAGTGGTTGACCTTGTTCGGAGGTTGATCCCACCTTAGTGTAAAACTGTTGGTAGAACACTAAGTCTTTTTTTAGCATTATTTCATTATGCAAATAGCATGCTAGTTGTCTCTTACTTTATTTGAGCTATCACATGGTTAAATTCTACAAAGCTTCATAATTGTTTTTCACAACTGCTTCTTAAAATAAACAAAGCCTCTTGAACTTGGCCAAATCCAAGTCAAGAGCACTCTCTGTCGGAGAGCATTGTTAGATTTGCACTTTCCCCTTGCATTAGGCATTTTAAAGTAGGAAGTCTCTTGAACTGTGGTCTTAAGACTAAGTCAAGAGCTCTCTTTGTCGGAGAGTTGAACAAGTGCTCTTAATAATAAAACATTTCAATCCACATTTCCCCCTTGATTAATTTATCTTGGTCGTTTGTCCAACACCCGTATGCTCTGCCAACCGAAAACGGTTGGACTAGTACTCAGAAAGGTGAAGGACTTGATAAGCTCATAAGTGATAATTAATTAAAACTTTCACCGCCATAACCAACGAGCCGGCGTTGTTCAAAAAGTATTCAAAGCAGTTCTTAAGGGAGGCGCCGGGTTGCCCAGTCTGCGACACAGTGGCTGGTTAGCATTGCGCGCCTCGCTGTGATCCAGACAGGTCCGACATGTCTCTTAAAGGAGCCGCTTAGAATGTCTTTTTAGACACTCTTTTGATATCCTTGGTTTTAGCCCTAATAATCAAGAACACCTAAAACACTTAAAATTTACCAAGAACAATTTCAAAACGATCTCACAAACAACTACTTTTGACTTACATTTTCCAGCATCACAAGCATTTCTTTTGACTCCATTTGGCACTGGTCTTTAAAAACTCTTATGCATCTTCTGAATCTGGACCATATGTCCTTGTCATTTGTTTGATCTTTATCTTGTATATGCCTTGTCTAAGTCCAAGTATATTGTTCATCTTTTAAATTGTATCTTGTCGAATTTGCAACGTGGATTGCGTGTTTAATTGTGTTCTCATCATTATACAAAAACTCCTAAACAACACTCATCCGCATCACCCCACACAAAAAACACTTAAAACACAAGAACCTTAGTGAAACTCTTTTCTAGGGACTACCCCCCTTGGCTTCGTTAGGAGTTAGCCTAAACGGAGGAGTTGGGATTCAGGTGACAGTACCTGGCTCATTGCTTGCCCCCAAGGCCACACCTCTCCCCACTTTCCAGTGAGAGAGATAGCTTTCGAAAGATTTCCGCTGTTGGTGTGCATCTTGGCGGACAACAGGAAGTCCTCAGGTAGAAGTTTTGAAGGATAAAAGGAGTTGGAACTGTGAGATTCCAACTAGGTTTTGAAGAGATTCTTGAAGTAGACATGGTACTTGTTGTCCGCCAGATTGCACACCAGCAGCAGAAATCTTTCGAAAGCTGTCTCTTCACTACAAGTGAGAGAGGTGTGGCCTTGGGGGCAAGCAATGAGCCAGGTACTGTCACCTGAATCCCAACTCCTCCGTTTAGGCTAACTCCTAACGAAGCCAAGGGGGGTAGTCCCTACAAAGAGTTGTCTATGGCTCAATGTTTTAAGTGTTAAGAATGTATGGTGATGCGGATGGATGTTGTTTAGGAGTTTTAGTGATGAAAGACACACGACTTACTTTTAAATAAAACACAAGATAAGATGCAATCCACGTTGCGAAACAGTATATAAAGACTTGAGATAATTAAGAAGCATCCACAGATAAAAATTAAATGATAAAAGGACCAGTGCCTTATCCAATGGGTAACGGAGTCAAGAAAATTGAATTGTAGTGCTGGGGGATGCTGAAAAGTAAGTCTTGATAGTAACTGTTCGTGAGATCGTTGTGCAAATTATCTTGGTAAATTTCAAAGTTTTAATGGTCTTGATTATTAAGGCTAAGAACAAGGATATCAAAGGGGTGGAACCTTAACCGAGAAAAACACTGGCAACCTTTTAGATGATAGGTCGGGAGCACCCAGATTCAGAGAACAAGTGTTCTTACGGCTTGACTGCCCTCGAGTCTGACAGTGGATTCCCGGCACCACCTGTTTTAGGAAGTACTCAGTGATTTTGTCTTGGTTGGGGTTTTGGGTAAAGTTTTAATTAATGTTATCACTTATGAATTTAACAAGTCTTCCACCTTTCTGAGTACTAGCCCAACCGTTTCCGGTTGGCAGAGCATACGGGTGTAGGACAAACGACCAAGATAAATTAATTAAAGGGGAAGTGTGGATTGAATTTTTTTATTATTAGAGCACTTGTTCAACTCTCCGACAGAGAGCGCTCTTGACTTGATCTTATGACCACAGTTCAAGAGACTTCCTAATTTAAAAAAATGCCTAATGCAGGGGGAACATGCAAGTCTATATGCTCTCCGACAGAGAGTGCTCTTGACTTAGATTTGGCCAAGTTCAAGAGACTTTGTTCGTTTTATTGCAAGAAAATGAAATAATAGTGGAAATAATTATGGAGCTTTGCAGAATTTAAACAAGTGATAGCTCAAAAGAAATATAAAGACAATTAGTATGCTACTTGCAAAAATGAAATGAAGTAACTGAAAGATCTAGTGTTCTACCAAACAAATTTATTCTAAAGGTGGGATCAACCTCCGAACAAGGTCAACCACTAGAAACCGTCAGTCCTGGAAACCTTCCAGCTAGCTGGATGTCCACAAGAAGCTGATGGGGGAACGAGAAGCTACCACAAAACTATGTGGCCTTTGGGATACAATCCCAAAGTTAGCTTACTCTGGTCAAAACTTGGAAGAGAAATTAATCTAAGTATGAAAATGAAAACTAATTTATGAACTTTGAAAAAAGATGAGATCTAAACTAAGCATGCACAACACTCTTCCCCAAATGGGGAAGAAACCCAAAAAAGTGGAGGCCTCCTCCACTTGAACTTTTTATTGAATGATTACAAATGCCTTGGGATTTAACCCTTTGAAGGACTTAGCAAAAAATAAAGACTTGGATTACAATCACTCTTATGAGTGTACAAAAGGAGAGTGAAAATCTGGGTCTTCCTGGTTCAAAGATGGTTAAAATCTCTTCTTGGGTTTTGTATTTCTTCTTGTTTTTTGCAATTCTCTTTGGCAACCTCTCCTTGTTTTTTACTTCTCTTTTAGATTTTTGGTCTTCTTCAACATCTACACGACAAAACACTCAAACTAGGCACCCATTAACCATTAGCTAAAAAGTCAAAGATAAATCTTGAAACTATTTGAACTTAGAATCCTAGAAAGAACTTGAAACTAAGCTTTATGATATTTTTACTTCAAAAACATGTGTAAGAGTGCAAACGGACCAGCAAACAATGAAAGCCCTAAAAGTGCTAGAAGTGAGATCTAGAATATAAAAAAATGAAATATTTTTATATGCAAATTTTTATCTTTCAAGTGATAGATCTAAAAATGCAAAGAAATAAGACTAGATGCAAGATCTAAAAATAATGCCTAAGTGTCTATCTTTTCAAGTGTGTAAGACTACTAGCAAGATACAAAGATGGGTATAACTACTAACTAGCTCCTAATCACTAACCAAACTAATGCTTTTTGTGTGTTTTGTTGTTGTTTTAGAGCTAAAAATGGAGATGGACGAGAAGGAAAGAGGAGGGAAACTAAGGTGGACGAGAGGGAAAGACTAGGGCAAAGATGAAGGAACAAAAACGAGAGGAAGAAGGCCCTAAATGGAGGGAGACGAGAGCAAGGAGGATGGAGGAGGCAAAACGAAAGGAGAAGAGGCCAAAAAGGGAGGTGGGACGAGAGCTAGAAGGGTGGATTTGGTGAATGGAGAGACTAAAGTGGAGGCTTTAAAGATAAGGTGAAGGGAGAGCTAGAGGAAGGAAGCTCAAATCTAAGGTAACCAAGCTTTAAAAAATGTAAATTTTTGAAACTTTGATGGGTGAGGAAGAGAGCTCTTTGTAGTTTGGTTTTGGAGAAAAAATGAAGGAGTTTGAGGATCCTGCAGAACAAAAGATATTAGTGGGAAAAAGCTTTGCTTGTGAAGTCAAGCTAGATGCAACCTAGCTCACACTTGTCTTCACCTTTGACAATACCTGTAAAACCCTAACACACTCAAACATACAAGTGAAATCAAATGCCAGTATGTTAGATAACCAAGACTAAATCAACATTGGTATAACCGAATACTTCCTGCTCATTTAAATCTTTGGAAAACATCACACACATAATCAACTTGAATACAACAAATGACTATTCTCATGGACTAAAGATAGCCTTCTTGAGCTAGCAAATATTGAAAGAAACACTTGCATAAATAAGAGGAAGGTTATAGGAAGATATCACCTCAATGCATTAGACACATTCACCATACAAATTTGAAAACACATGGACCTCCAAAGTCTTGATCTTTATTCCAATATGAGCATAACAATATTACAATTCTCAGCAGAGTGTTCTTGCATCCAAAAATCCATGAGATAATAACCCAAATGGGCCTCTCTTTATAGCAAAAGTACATACTAAAACCCTAATTCGAATTTGGCCAAAGAGAGCCAAATAACACTTGACAAAACTTGATTTCCAATCACAAACTAGTCATCAGGAGGCTTGGAGTGGTGGTAGATGAGTTGACATAGATTTGGGGCAACACGGGAAGCTTCACCCATCAATGGAGAGCCTCCAACTAGGATCCACATGAGCACACAAGGCAAGGGCGTGAGCTTTAGGAGGGATGACGTGAGCTTAATGAGGGATGGTGAGTTTGTTGGTGAGCAATGGTAGGGATCACATATAGTTAGAAAGGGAGCCAAGCTTTGTGATTTCTCGATTAGAGGAGGCGCCCACCATTGGCTTTAATGCCATCCAACCAACCCATTCAATCATTGTCACATCACAAAATCGACTTTTGAAGGGAAGAGGGCGAATTAGCTTGAGGAGAGTCTCTTGCTGGTGACTGGATAGTGGTCTGGTTGATGACTGAGATGATTGGAATCTTCATTAATGTCCAGTGCCATGTCAATTAGCCTTTTATTTTATTCATTTCTGATTATTTTGGAGAGTTTTGGATTTCTCCAAAATATTCAAATTTATTAATTTAATTAATAATTTCTCTGTAAATGGCTTTTTAGAGAAAATATTAATTATGAGGCTGAATTGACATCCGAAAGTTGGGTTTAGCTGGTTCATGAGTCATGTGTGATTTTTGGCTTATGAAACGAGCCATCAATCACTAAATTTGGACCCCGGATGACTGACATATTGTAGACTCAAATTTCTCTATTTAAACTATAGAGAAATTTAATCAAAATTTAAAAATAATTAAAAATTAAAAACCCCAAATCCAACACGTCCGATAAAATTTTTTCGAAATTTTTTCTGGTGGTCCTAGAGACTTAGGACATGACCAAAACCTATTCTAATAGTGTCTAGTAGGTTTATACATATTAGTTGGACTCTAATAACCCCCCACGGCTCAGATTTTCAAAATCGGGCATTCCAGCTTTGGAGGAAGCGGGAGAAAACCTCATTGATTATACATCGCCTTAAGCAAAGTATAATTGACAAGGGAAAAAACTCCCTGGAATACCGTAGTTGCTTAATCAAGTCATGGGGAACCGAGCCACTCAGACCCTACTAGCACACTTTGTTACAAACCCACATGGGGCCATGGTCATGTCGACTCAAAAACAAAACTGGCTAGCCAAAACTGGCTAGACCCAAATATCTGAAACCCAGATACTCTGGAAGTGAACACTGATGTGTTCCAACACTGGCGGCTCATTAAGGTTTCAACTATTGTACAGATATAGTTGATAACAATACTATTTGATCCAGGTATGAAAGTCAACGGACTTTTTGTGTCATCATTGGAGGATGATGGGTATGGAATTTTTATCAAGAAGAGACATGTGTTTCTTTGTTGGGTAGAGAAATCAGTTGATACCACAATTCTACTTGGGAATAGAAGAGACAAACTTTATTTTCTGCATGGAGAGGTGATATTTCCAGGTTCAGGTGGATGGCTATCCGAGTCAGAATCTGAAAATGAGGCAGCGGCACTGATGATACTTTCAGATGAGGAAAGTAACACTGGCAGAAGACTCAACCAACATAGCGATAATGAGCAGGATCCAGAGTTTCAAGTTGTCTTTTGACATCAGCTTCCAGAGCTAGTGGAAGTTCTTGATAGTGGTCAAGATGATAGTGTTGGGGACCTCCCTCATTAAGAGGGAGTGCTGAAAAACGTAATGAGGGATGTCCTTGTCCCCATGTTTTTCTGTTTGCCATGGGGGGGACACAACATTGTGTTTCCTAGACTTGTTATGTTTTCAAAGTGACTTTTTAATAAAGTACTTCAGTATTATGTACTTTAAGTTGTCTCAAAAATTATTTAATGTATTGTTAATTATGAGATGTAATTAATAAAGGAGCATTGAATATAAGCCTTTAGATCAAAATAATCTTAACCATTAGATGAAAAGATAGTTAGGGTTTTGGGAAAGAAAAAGTATAAATATAAATCTAAGTGAAAGAGAAAACACATACTGAGAGAGAAGTCATTTTTGATTTTATGAGAGCACAGTTCCCTAGAAAATCATTGGCACAGTTCCCAAGGCAATCAACAAACAGTTCGTATAGTCATTTGCTAGCACAAAAATCGAGGCACATAAATTGTACAGTTTGTACAGTCCTCCGCTAGCACAGTTTTCGAGACAATCCGTACAGTCCTCTGTTGGCATAGTTTTCAAGATGGTCCGTATCGTCCTATGTTGGCATAGTTTTCGAGGTAGCTGTTGGCACAGTTTTTGAGGCAGTCCCTACACAGTCCAGACAGGAGTATGAAATTTTGCTGAGATAAGTTGGTTTTTAATTGCATTTATGAATTTGCTGAGTGGAAGATAAATTTCCGAGTTGTGAGAAATATTAGTTTTGCTCTCATTTAATAAAAGACATCTCTCTGGGTTTTTCCCCATACTGGGGGTTTTGACCTAGGGATTGGCCCTAAACACATGTGTTCACATTCTACAGTGATTGTGTGATTGTTTCATTGAGTATTTTTTGTTCAAGTTATTTCTGGCTTTAAATAACTCAGAGCAGCGTTAAGTCATTTATGAAGCAAAGTGTTTGAAGAAATGTCTGAATGAGTTTTTAGTACATTTCTTTAAATTTTTACAACCCAAACAATAAAAAATAACTGTTCATGAAACTAAGGAAATGGGGAAAACCTCATGGGAAAAACCCCACCTCAAAAATGAACAACATGGAACTCAAGCAACTTTCATACTAAGCTGAGATCTGAGATAGGCAAATCTCTTATGAGTGAAAGACTTTGTAAAAATGTCCGCAATTTGCTCCTCTGTATGACAGTAATGCATTGTGATGGTCTTGTTGTGCACTAGTTCCCTGTTGTATTGCATATGAACTTCAATGTGTTTGGTTCTTTGCTTTTGAACTGAATCACTGGAGATCTTTATGGCTCTTTGATTATCACAGAAAAGATCTACTAAAGGAGAAATGCGAATGCCTGATCCCAACATGGACACGTAGCCTGAAGTAGATTTCCTGTCAGTGTTGTCTCCTGCCCAGTCTGAGTCAGTAAAACCAACTAGATCTAATTGAGCACCAGCAGAATAATGAATCCCAAACTCTTTTGTACCCTTTGAGCAAACCATGTGAAATCATGTAACACAACAGATCATTGAGCTTGGGAAAATCTCACGGTGAAATAATTAGCAAGGAAGAAGAATTGCAGTGAAATCTAGCAAGAATTGAGCAGTAAAATCAAACATGCAAAGAAACTCAGATGTGCATCATAACTGGTGTGATATTCCATTAATCAATATAGTCAAAGAATATAGTACAATAGAGAGAATTCGATTATCCAGGATGAATTTGAATCCATGTCAGTCTAGCAATAGGAATTGTCCCCACTACAGTGCTCCGATAGTGCCAAACTCAATTGAATGTCAGTGAACTGATCATGAAGGGCACATCGGTGAGTTTATCATGCAAATCAAGCTAGAGAGGGCGCATTAGTTGACAATCAGTGGCAATCGGACTTCAAACCCCTCACTACAGTCATGAACTCAGGTGGATTGAACCAGATCACTGAGTTAGCTGCTAAAATGTAGGGAACTGACTTTGCATGGCCTAAATTCACGCATGCATGCATGCATTCATGGCCTAAATTCACGCATGCATGCATGCATTCATGGCCTAAATTCATGCATGGAGGGCGCATTTGGTGGCTAATGAGGCCTAGATGATAACTGAACACCACTAGGGGGTCAACATCATCATCCAATACAAGGAAGAAAAGGGAAATAATACTTGGTGGACAAAGGTTGGAGTATTAATTATCTTAACACCCCCCTTAATCCAAACTTAGACAACTTGGGCCTTGGTAACTGAGACCAAAGGTCACCCAATCAATCAATAATAAAAAATAATTGTTCATGAAACTAAGGAAATGGAGAAAACCTCATGGGGAAACCCCCCTCTAAAAAATGAACAGTAGGGAACTCAAATAACCTTCACACCATGCCAAGATATGAGATAGGCAAATCTCTTCTGAGTGAAAGACTTTGTAAAAATGTCTGCAGTTTGCTCCTCTATAGGACAGTAATGCAGTGTGTTGGTCCTGTTGTGCACTAGTTCCATGCCAAATCACATGGTTCGTGTTCGAATTCAGAGACCTTAAAATTCGACAATAAAAAATTTAGTGATAAAATTCGATAAAAAAATCGACATTAAGTTCGAGTGAATATAGGTTTTTGAAATTAAAAATATTTCATTATATATGTATAATTATTAAATATAATAATAATTTATTGAAAAATATTTGATATATAATATATTGAAAAAAAATGTGATATATAATATATTAAAAAAATGTATGATATATAATATATTGGAAAAATATAAAATATATTAATTTTATTCTTAATAAATTAAAAAATATATGATAATTTTTAATAAAATTTCTCAATTCTGTAGGCTATCCACCGTTCCACCCATCGATCGACCGCGAGGAAGTCTGCTCACCGTCGTCCCTGGAAAATAAAAAAGGACCGTCGTCACCAAGGATATCGCTATAGAATAAAAAGGAGGAAGAATAAGAGCCGTCACTGGCGAAGGGACAAGAGAGAGCCGTCGGTAAAGAAGAAGAGAAAGCCACCGGGAAGTATTAAATAAGCAAGGATGGAATAATAGATGGGGGTAGGGACAAAGATAGGGATATCCACTACCTGCTGGCTGCCAGGAGCCGACCAGTAACCTGACTCACGAAACTTCAAAGATCCACGACCTGTCGGCTGCCAAGAACTGACTAGAAAATTGATTCACGAAACTTCCACGACCTACCGGCTGCCAGGAATTGACCGGAAACCTGACTAAACTTAAGAGATCCACGACCTGTCGGCTGCCATGAACCTACTAGAAAACCGACTAACTGAAATGATTCACAAAGTGACGGATGACGAAATTTAGGGTAGGGTTTACCCGCATGAAATTCGACGAATTTTTTCAAACAAATTCGTGCTGCTGCAAAAATCGACGAATTTCGATTTTGAAGGTGAAAAATCGCCAAATCCGGTGACTTAGGTTCCATGATGTAGTGCATATGAACCTCAGTTTGCCTTCTTGGATCATGGCAAGCCTCTTTGAAGGATTGTGGATCCGACCCCACCATCATGTAGCACCTCTCTGGGAGAAGTGGATCTGTATGACATGGTGCAAGGTTTGCATCTTGATGCTGAGATCTGGTTCTTCTATGGTTAGATGGATCCCCAGCTATGTTCCCAGCATCTTCAAGGACTTTGTGAGCCCATTTTGGCCTTGGCCATGGATTGGGAGTAGGTGCTGGTTCTGGATTTGGATCTGCTTGATCGTCATTCTCAACATCAAGATTTGATTCAACTTGGTCCTCATCAGAAGAGACATCATTCAAACCTAAATCTAACCCTACCTACCATGAAATGCAAACATGTACATATGCAAAATGCATGAAATTTTGATAAAATTTGATAAAAAAGGGTTTTAACGGATGAAACCCTAAACCCTAGGTCTAGAGGAGAGGTGACCAACCTCCCTCTTGGACTGATTCTCTTCTTGACTCTAAACTAGGGCTTCCTACAACAACCCTAAGATTCGTTGTAGGGGCCTAATCTAGGGCAAATTTAGAGATCCAAAGCCAAACTAGGGAAAACCTCCTATAGGGAGCATTTTCTACCATGCAAAGTAGATAGAAGGCAGACAAGAAGGCAAAAATCAGAAAAAATGCAGCTCTATGGCCACCATCCAATCATCAAAGAGCAAAACTTACCTACCTTCACCAAGAAAGATCAAAACAAGATGTACTTGAGCTTCGTGTTATTCGAACAATTCATAGCATCGACCATGCATGAGTTAAAACCTTAGAAAACCATCCAAATTTGATCCACAAGCCAAATAAGACAATCCTCCAAGAGCTGCGCATCACTTCCAAAAAGCCTATCTTGGGTAAAAGAGCAACATAATGTAATTTATCCCTTGTGTTATGATTTACAAATGAGTGAGGAGAGGCCTATTTATAGTCTTCTCAACTCACTTTTACAAAATAACCAGGCCGACAAGCCAATATAATGTCAATGTAAAAATATAACATGAAATAATATACAATATTCTAAAGGGTGGGTAACCTGGGGTATTTTCCCCCTAGGTGACCAAAAACTAATAAAAATAGCTATAACTAAACAAAGGCTTCACTCCGAAAAGTGGAATGAGCCAGGGGGATCTTCATGCCCCATCTAACCCCAACTGTGCTGAAAAACCCTCAACATTGCCCCTCTATCAAGCATGCAGACCTGGTGGCTAGGATGACGTCATGACTGAGAAGGCACCAGGGAGAGAGGGCGCTCTACTAAAAATGTGCCATGATGGGTGCATAAGGTGATTGAAAGAGGAGGCAAGTGCCTCTGAGCTGAAACACTGTCACCTGTGTGGAAATCAAATAAGGGGTCATGTGACCCAGTGACTTGCCCCTAGGAGCCCTGGACACCAACCTCAAGGCTACAAGCCCCAGAATGAGGCAGTCAACAATGCCATTAAGCCATAGTACTCCAAGAGGGAGAATCAGAGGGTCTGGCCATAACCAACCCTCAAAACTGTAGATAATACCCCCATCCTGGCCCTCCTCCATCCTGGCCCTGAAGAAGAAAAAAAAATGACCCCTCTCCCTCGACAGATATCAGAAAGTGAGCAAGTACTGGTACCGCGTAACACCATCAATGGGCTCCCCCAAAAAAGTGGCTCATGATCTCCAAGATGCAGATTATGTGTATAATCAGAAGTCCCTAAGTTATACCTCTTGTCAATCCCATGCAAATCTGAATGCTCCTTGTGCTCGACGTTCACAAATGTCAAAAAGCTCCTCCATCAAACCATAAGTACCACTAACATCCTCATGTGTCTTGATTGCCATAGATGACTGACATGATTAAGAATGCGCCAAACTCAACTCCTTGCAAAGCTCATCCACCTGAATTTTTGATTCTTGAATGGCCATTTGAGTGCTCCTCAAAGAATCCCTGGTAACCTGAAGCTCATGGGTAAGCTTCTCAACTTCCTTTTATTTCCCTTTAAGCGCATCAAAATAAATCTCATCAAGCATGAGAAGATGATCTCTATCTGAAAGCAGGTGTAGGTAATTAGATTTCATCACCACTAATGCTTCTCCGAGTGCCTGAAAATCTGCAAGGGAAAGTTCTCCTGCAAAACTCTGATGTGTCCTTGGATGCTCTTCCTTCCAACAACAGTTTGGCATCAACTTATGAGTATCATCAAATTTTTTTATGGCTACCATAATCATGTCTTGGCTTACCTTCAATTGCCCTGCCAAATGATGGGACCCCTGAGACATATCATCTCCACACAATTTGTCTGATTTATTATCAACAACTTGCTTTCCAAATTCAGCTTCCTCTATGTCATCCTTCATACATAACTCACGAAGAGTTAGATTGGCATCAATGGAAAATTTATCCAACACCAAATCTTCATCACGAATAGGTTCTACAACACCCGAACCATCATGAGCATCATCATAAGATGTTGAATCATCATCATTCGTTGATTGGAAAAATTCATCATATTTGTTGGTGTTATCAACCTGATAGGATAGCTCTAGTGGTGTATTAGAGGTTGCTGTTTTGTCAACCTCATTGTACACATCCTCAACATCCAAGAGTTCATCCTGGGGTTTTGTCAAACTTTTCCCGTCATCAACCGCTTCAGATTGGAATCCATCTTCTTTCATCTGCTCTTGATCAAACAAGTAGGGCTTCAACTTATCCTCACATTGTTTGAAAACACTGTGTACCAACTTCCAAGTTATAAGCTGCTGTGGAAATAACCTGTTTTTGTTTTAGAACAACCAACAACAAAGGTATGATAAGCTGGAAAATAACATCACTTTTATCAATAATTGAAGCCATAATGATTCTCATGTAATCCTGAATAGATTTGTCATGATCCTCACTGATAGCAAGCAGGAAATGATGAAACATCTGTAGAATAAGATCATCACACTCATAATCAATCATGATAACACATGATTTCACCTTTGCCATCAATTCCAGAACCTTAACCCTCTTACCGAAAGGACTTGTGATATCACCTAACCCATCAAAGCTTGCAATGATCAATTGCAATATCTCCCTCATTTTGTCATCATTACAAGGAACTTTGGGAGCTGTAATCCTTATAATTTCACTAAGGCAATGAGTCTTACCTCCTTATTTTTGTTTCTCAACAACTTGTGCTCACCCAAAGAATTCACTGCCAGAATCATACCTATTTGAATTAACTGGGGAGGTGACTGATCCACTGTATGCAAACAATTCACTACTTCCTCCATTGAGCTGAGAAGAGCATCTTTTGACGGAGACAAGTGACCAAGTTTATCGTCTGCAATAAAACGTCTCTGTCCCAACTCTTAGTCACCCATTGAATCCATGATTTAAATCTGAAACTGAATCTCCCCACAGGCTGGCAGGAACTTAGGCTCTGATACCACTGTAATGTTCCTAACGAAAATGGGCTGAATTTGTTTGCCTAACTGTTGTTGTAGTTTGGTTGAAGACTTCCGTCAAACACTTTGTCATCAATATTGTATTATGACTGATGTTTCCCCAATCTAGTCGACTACCTTTGTGTTAGTTTTTGAAGTATGTTTTGATTGATAATGAAAGGTACTCAAGAGACCTTTTATTTGGAACTAAGACTCAAAACCATTCACTAACACACAAGAGATTGACTGTAATTTCCTTAGGAGATATAACAGCAATAATAAATCAGATTACATTAAAATATCAGACCTGGGAATGATGAGAAATGTGTCCACCCTTTAGTATACCAAACTGGTTACTCTTTAACGCCCTTGTTGACTGTAGATGACTGAACTGGAAGTTGATAGAGGCTCAGAAAGAGAGTAATGTGCTCAGCTGTGAGAGAGAGAGTATTGCGTCCTCCAATAGTAGATTTGTGCACTACACAGGCTGCACGATTTGACTGGAATGGTGCTCAGACAGTAAGTTACCAGCAGTGAACAAACCCAGCAGTGCACACACCCATTTCTTCAGCTGTGTATGACAGTAGTAAGTGGCAATGTTATAAAGAGGCCCTGCGTCCTCCAACAGTACCCACGCCCTCTGAAAATGAGACCACGAATCAGCAAAATGGGCCTTTAAAGTCCTTCTTGAAGAATGGGCTCGGAAAGAGATATCAGATTTAATCCTCCCTCATCAACTGTAGCAGCGACTTCTCAATAACCAAGCAACTCGTCCCCAAACAAATGAGACAGTCTCCAAACCCCAAGCATATTCTCCTTCCAAGCACCCACAGACTGTAGTCTTGGCAGCGCCCTCCTCCAACAGTAGCGAAAATTGGGTTCCCCAAATGAAAGAAGACTGACCTTGACTTTCTTCCCCAACTAGTGCACCCTCATATACTTGTGCGCCCTCCTCAAGAGACCAATGAAACGCAGCCCAAACTCTACAAAATCTGAAAGCAACTGGTGTTCCGGTCACGGCGATGAAGTACAGTGGCAAAATCTGAGTGATCTTGCCTCTCAATATCGACTAGGGTGGATGGTTTCACCACTGATATCAATTTCCTTCTTAGGGTTTTCGTTCCAAGAGCAAGAAACCACAAGAGCTCTCCAAATTTCTTTTTTAAAAGTGAAAATAACATGAATCCATGAGAGAGGGGCCGATTTGCCCTTTTAAGCTCATGTAACCTTTTTGGGCCACTTTTAATATTTCTCGCCACTTTTACCTTTTTCTGCCTTTAATTAATAAAGTGACTTTTTCCGCTCCCATTAAATAATATAAAGTGACTTTGTGAAGTAATACTTCCCCAAAGTCACTTTATAATACCCCTTTTTAATTTAATTGTTGAATCCCAATGTCACTTTTTAATGTTGCTTTTCACGCAACTGACATTGAATAATTAATTAATCCACCTCTAATCAGGCTGACACAAGCCCCAAAAGTCATCTCTACTTGCAGAGCAAGAGAACACAAAAATGGGGACATTACAGTACACACTATTCTATGAACCCTTCATTGGCAAATCAAAAACATTTGTCTTGCTTGTAGTCCTTAATTGAAAGATGTCATTAATCCATTTTTTTGATATATTAGTTCTTTCTGTTTTCTCGTATTGGATGCCTGCTCTTTTATTTTTAAGGATCATTCATAGAGTAGATAGTTGCATGCTATCTTTTATCACATTTATTATGAGGAATTTAAGCTTATAGCATATCATATCAGTTGGTGTGATATTTGGAGTTTTGATGTATGCACAGGAAGCAAAGGATCTTGGAACAAAGGCACTCTTTACCCATTGCTTCTGGTTAGTTGTCTTCCTAGCAATTTATATGGTGAAAATAATTATAGCTGTTATTTAAATGTTTAAATTCTGGAAGTAACATTGTGGAAAGTCATTGTTATTAATTTAATTAGAGAATGTAATTATATGTCATAAATTCATAATACATTTACTAGGACCTGACATAATGTTTTAATATGGAATGGGTTAGGCCAAACACTCTGTTAGGGATCTTGTATTATAGGCATTAGATGCAATTGCTTTTATGAATGTAAATTTATTTGCACAGTGAATACAAATCTGTCACCATGTTATTACATTCATAACAAATGCCCTGTCAGCCCCGGTCACTCTGCAGAAGGCATCATTTGCCGGTGCATTGGCTCCTTCACAATTATCGACGACAACTCTGATGAGGACCCTGTATCGCGGTCCCTCACTCATCCTCAACAGCCAGCTGCCAAACACTTTATTAGGGATCTTGTATTATAGGCATAAGATGCAGTTGCTTTTATAAATGTAAATTTATTTGCACAATGAATATGAATATCACCATGTTATTACATTCATAACAAATGCCCTGTCAGCCCCGGCCACTCCCCAGAAGGCATCATTTGCTGGTGCATTGGATCCTTCACAATTATCGACGACAACTCTGATGAGGACCCTGTATCGTGGCCCCCTTACTCGTCCTCAACAGCTAGCTGCCAAACACTTTATTAGGGATCTTGTATTATAGGCATTAGATGCAGTTGCTTTTATGGATGTAAATTTATTTGCACAATGAATATGAATATCACCATGTTATTACATTCATAACAAATGCCCTGTCAGCCCCGGCCACTCCCCAGAAGGCATCATTTGCTGGTGCATTGGATCCTTCACAATTATTGACGACGACTTTGATGAGGATCCTGTATCGTGGTCCCCACTCATCCTCAGCAGTCAGCTCCAGCAGACCTTGACATTTTTTGTTTTGCATAGAGGCTTTATATTACTTGCACCTTCTTTTATATCTTAGCTTTTAGCTAGACACTTAGTTCTCTATATTTTCTGCTTTCAGTGTTGATCTATGGGTTGCTTTAACACTCCCACGTTGTATTTATGTTGAGTGTACCCTTTTTAGTCCCATTGACCTACTTTTGTGGTCCTTTGTTGGATATTAATAAAATTATCTTATCTTATCTTGCTTGCCCTTTTTACTCTTTGATATCATAGCCCAAAGATGAAGATTATTTTTCCTTTTGCCTTGTGTATATACTATATTATTGAATGAAGATTTCCTGAGTTTGTTGAGTTTAGAGTAATGACATTGAAGCATAGTAATGAAAAGTATGTGTGCAGATCACTTAAATGAATAGAATAGTAGAAATATTAAGATTCATAAAAGCACAGATAACTCATTAAATTCAATTAACACATTACTCCATTTACATATGTAAAACTGATCAATAGAATGGAGTTATGAATCACAGCAGACACGGATGCACTCTCACTTTGTATTGATGGATATAGTCCCTTTTTCTTTTTCTGTTGCTATTATGTTTCTTTTTTCCTTACCCTTAGCTTTTTGCTTCTAGTAATAGAAGTCACTTTTGCACTCCCACTGCTTATCACTAATGTATTTTTTGAGTCCTATCGACCTACTTTTTTAGTCATTTGTAGACATTAATAATATTTTCTTATCTTATCTTTTCTACACAAGGATGCCTCCACCTGTGCTCTATTTGAAAAAGATAGCCCTCAGATTGAAGTCGTACATACACAATGTTTAGATAAGGGTATATTCATTCCCAACTAATCAAGACTTCAGGACATCTTAAGGAGGACTTCCTAATCAAGACTTCTTAATGATTTCCTCCTAGCTTAACTTTATGATCCTTTTTATCAATTTATAAAGTGGTTACAACATTCGAGCACATTATAACTTTTATCAGCGATTCAACACTGCTCTTATTACCGTGGCATAGTTATAACATGACAAACAAAATACAACTTAGTGACAGCTTAAGCTAACGATGTGCCATCTGAATCTTTGTTTCTTCAAAGGATGTCTAATTTAATTGTATAATTATCTTTTCTCACCAGTTATTGATTTGATTGGTTTGTCAATTTAACTTCTTTAGAGTTTAGTTGTGTTGAAGGGGAGCTTTTAGTTGTAAATTGTATTACCTCAATATTTACATTAAAAAACGTTTAGTGGCAATCTTGGATTAAGGATATAGAGTGGTTTGGAGTAACTATTGCTGGTGAGTGCCGTATGTCCATGATCCTAACCCTTGCTTGTAAAAACTGACTTTCTGATGAATCACTTGTTTGTAGTCCTATGCTTCTAACCTTTTGCGTTGGAGTTGTTTGTAAGGGATAGCAGTTTGTACTTTGCACCCTACCTTTAAAATAGTTTGCTGATACATTATCGTTGAGCTAAAATCATTCTATCTTTGGCTTTTAAGTTTTTCTACCATTTGGTAACAGTAACACAACCAAGAACTGTTTCTATTTTTCATTGTAGGTAAGACATTCAATGTGTCTACTAGTAGTCTAGTATTAGTTAAAAATTCAATGGTCAGTAGCTTTCTTTGTTGTGTAAGACAAATAATGTCAATGTTTACAACACATTTTACTTGCATTTTTAAACTAATATTTTAAAGAAATATTGGTAAATAACTGAAGGATCTTATGGTGGATTTAGAGATTATAGATTTATTGCTGTCTGTAGAAGTTTTCATGAGCCCTCAGTGGTAACCATTGAATTGTTTCATAATTGGTTGATAATGATATATTCTTTTTTAGCTGAGAAAAGACTGGTGGAAGAAGTAAGGAAGCATGACACACTTGTAGTGGTTGGCGAGACAGGAAGTGGAAAAACGACCCGTAAGTCTTCTCTCTGTGACCTTTTATTTTGTACTTTTCTATTGATGTTTACTAGAGGCAATGGTTGTTTATATTTATTTTGGAGTTGCTTGTTGTAATGATGTGCATTTCCTTCTATTCCTTTCCCGAGCAATCCACAAATACAAATGTTTGGCCTTCTCCACAATTCAAAAGTTACTCCACTATGGCAAGCAGACTCTTGGGCTAGCTCAAGTGGTTGAGTGCTTTAAGCTTCATGCTGGAGGTTTCAGGGTCAATTCCTCAGGCTGCCTGCTTCTGTTGCATGTTTCACTTGATGTCCCTACCAGGTCAGGTGCCCGTAGTCAGCATCGGCAGGTTTGCAGTGGGTAACATCTGCGAATGTGGGGAAGTACCCAGGAGTTTTCCTGTAAGGTGTTCCTTATAAAAACAAAGTGGATTTTTGAACTTTTAGAGTTTTGAAAAATCATGTTCACTATGAGTCACATGCCTTAGATATCAGGAAAGAAGAAGAAGGGAATAGGCCACCTGAAAAATTATGTCAATATTTTAGGTATGGTAAGTATAGGAATTGTATACCACTAAGCACAGTAAAAATGAAGAAAATCATAAACAATTGCATACAAAATTGAAAGTTTTCTGAGGTTCAACCCAACCCGGTTTCAAGTCAAAATATGAGAGAGTTTAATGCCCAACCCAGTTTACATTAGAGCTGGAAAAATTCATATAACATTTTCAGACTTAGAAACACAGACTGAACATCACTGTTAATGGCAGAAAATTTAATAATAAATGCACACCATGAAATTTTCAAGACTCAGAAATTTTTGCAAATGCCCAGGAAAAACCCACAAGGGGAAAAACCTGTTAGAGAGAGTTCTTCATTTTATTTCTCCAACAAAATAAAAAAAATGCAACAGCAGAATTCCAACTTATCTCAACAACAAAACCCAGAAATTCTGTTTTGGAATGTGTGGCAAACCAGCAGTGTACGAACTGTACGGACCTCAAAATTTATGCCCAGAAATTTATTTCCTGCCTCGAAAATCGTGTTCACCACAGACCTGGATTTTCGTGCCACTGTACGGACTGTGCGGAATTTATTTTCTGTACCTGCCTTGAAATTCGTGCCCCTGCCTGGAAATTTGTGTCACTGATTTTCTCCTCGAAAATTGTGACCAGAATTGCTGTATGGACCTGCTGTACGAATTCTTGAAATTCGTGCCACTGTACTTCTCCTCCCTCCTACAAATTTTCTTCTTCTCCTCTCAAGAAGTCAAATTGCTCTCAGCTTTCTCAGCTCTCTCAGCTGTCTCAAATCTCATGAAAGAATGAATGTGAAAATCCTTTCCCTTGCCTTTTTGTTTGGATGCTAGGGTGAGTGAAGAGACATCTAATCCAAGGGCCCACATTGACTTAGATGGATGGATGAGAATAAAAACTAATTTAATTCTCTCCAAAATTAATTTCACTCACTTACTTAAATTTATCAAAAAGTCACTTTAATCTCTAAAGTGGAATTAAATGCTCATCTCAAGTATTTAATGCAAGGGTCATGTTATTTTCTCCTTTTGTGACTTAGGCTAATTTTGAGTAGGGGAACACTTTCCTAGGTACAAAATCAACACTCCCTCTTACCGACGAAGGTGTTCTGAACCACTCCCAACTTGTCCTTGAAGAAGACAAACTTGCCCCACCCCAAGGATTTTGTCAGAATGTCTGCTATCTGCTCATCAGTGGAAATGTACTATAACTCCACAGCTCCTCTTTGAACATAGTCTCGGATGAAATGGTATCTGATCTCTATGTGCTTTCACCTGTCATGGAAAACTGGATTCTCAGAGAGCTAGATGCAACTCTGATTGTCGTAGTATATCATCGTGGGCCTCAACTCCCGATCAAATAAATCCACCAATAATTTGCGAAGCCACAGTGCCTCGCAACTAGCCTGACTGGCTGCCATGTATTCAGCCTCAGCAAAACTCAAAGCAACAGACTTTTGCTTTCGACTGAACCACGATAGTGTTGTTGAGCCCAAACTGAAGCAGCAACCGAAAGTGCTCTTCCGATCCATCACACTTCCTGCCCAATCTGAATCCGTGAAGCCAACCAAGCTAGCTCCACCTGAACTCCTGTAGTCCAAACCATAGAAGAAAGAATCGCCGAAAAATCGGTGATGCCGGTGATGTCCCGAAAAATCGCGAGATTTTCGGGACCCCGATTTTTACCGGCGAAATTTTCGCGAAATTTCCAAAAAATTGTACCGCGCGGAACTTTTAAAAAATCAGCGATTTTTTTGAAGATCTTGCGCCACGATGCAAAAAATCGTCGAAGTGTCTGTCCGGTTTGTTAAAGGCGGATTTGGGTTTTTTTTCGGTCATTTTTACTTGGACAGCGAGCAGAGAAGGGCAGCCACATACCCGTGGAGTGTTTTGGGCAGATTTTAGGGCAGCCGCATACCCCGTTACCACAGTCGCGACTCAGTGACTCACGACTCACCCTTGGTTCCTTAATCCACGAAAATCGTGGTCTCCAACTGGGCATTCTAGTGCAAGATTGGAACGGTTTCTCCACGTAATTAGCTTTATCAAAATTTTAGTATATTCTTTTTTTACAATTGGCATTTTGGGTAAGCACGGGGCACATTTAATTTAATCGTAGCACGCAAATCTTTGCTTAATGTTAAAAGTATGAACTCAAGAAATTGTATAGGTTGATGCTCAACTTTCTCTAACAGGCCCTTCTCTATTCTTTATGCATTGCTGTATTTTCTGTGTTTATATAATCATGGTAATGAAAGTTGTGAGAAAAACAATACAAGAATTTTATTAGTTAGAACTTAAAGCGGTGCCTGTTTTGGCCTAGTTTCATACATTTCTCAATTTGAACATAGAGGGCCAGCGAAGACTCAAGAGGACTTAGGAGGTTGCAGATTTGGCAAAAAGGGCCAGCCATGTATTAATATATATTATAAATATAAAGTTTAAAATTTTATTAAAATTTAAAATGTGCACTTTGATGTATCATTTTATATTTGGCATATGACTACATGATATATATTAGTGTTTTCTCCATATTTATGTGCCAATGTATTTATCTGATGTTGATGTTGCTTTATATGTTTAAAATTATGAAAAAAATGAATATATTTTGTGTTTTTTTAATGTTTGTTGCGGTTTGCCGATTTTTGCCGATTTTTTTGCCGATGTTGCCGAGAAGTTGTATTTGGGACCCTCGCCGATTTTTTGCCGATGTCGATTTTTTCCACTATGGTCCAAACCATAATCCACTGTCCCTGCAAGGTATCTCAACACATGTTTCGCGGCTGACCAATGCACTCTCTTAGGCTCCACCATGAACTGACCGAGAGTGTTCACCGCAAAACACAAGTCTGGCCTAGTGTTGACCAGGTACATCAGTGAACCAATGAGCTGATGATATAAAGTGGGATCTACCAACTCTCCCTCAGAAGCATGAAGCTTCTTCCAGTTGGTGATCATGGGTGTGGTCATCGGCCTGTAATCCTCCATCCGAAATCTCCTCAGAATATCTGCAACATACTTTCCTTGTCATAGGAAAATATGACCAGGCTCCTGCCAAACCGCCATCCCCAAATAATAATGCATCAACCCAATATCGGTCATCTCATACTCTGAAGAAAGATCTCTCTTGCAAGCTGCAATGAGGCTCTCCTCCCCTGTGATAAACAAATCATCAACATATAATAGAAGAATGAGTGGATCACCACCAACCACAATGCAGTAAAGGTTGGGATCAACCTCATTCTTCTGAAATCCCATCGACGTCAAGTAAGCATCAATCCTGGAATACCAAGCTCGAGGAGCTTGCTTCAGACCATACAAGGCCTTCTTCAGCCTGCAGACATGAGAATCTCTCCCATGAATCTCAAATCCTTGAGGCTGCTCCAAATAAACCTCCTCCTCTAGAAGACCATTGAGAAATGCGGTCTTCACATCCATTTGGTGGATCTTCCAACCCATCTCTGCTACTATGGAAATCATTGCTCTAATAGAGGAATATCGGGAAACTGGCGCAAAGGTCTCATCATAATCAACTCCCTCTACCTGAGAAAACCCCCGTGCCACAAATCGAGCTTTGAACTTCTCCACACTGCCATCTGCAGCGTGCTTCACCTTGTAAATCCACTTGGAAGTCACTACAGACTTCCCTTCTGGTCTCAGTACAATCTCCCATACATCATTCTTCATGATGGAATGGTACTCCTCCATCATGGCATCTCTCCAAACCTGATGCTGAGAGGCCTCCTCAAAAGTGGAAGGCTCCGAATCACGAAGACTAGCATCACCTGGTCTATCTGGCATCACAACTGTCTTAACTGGTTCCTTGGGCTTACCAAAAGAATCTACTTCCTTCAAGGTTTCACGAAGCCACTTGGGCTTCCTCTTCCCTAAAGGTGGCTCCCAAACTGGTCTCTCATCCTCTGAAGAATTGCCAGAAGTAAATGGCCCAGAAACTTGTGAACCAGTAGCTAGTGAACTAGCCACTGGTAAACTCAGTGATCCAGAAGCTACAATTGGTGAACTTGTGATCTGAGAACCAGAACCTGTCCTCGAAATACCTGTTTGCTGAACCACTGAACCTGTAGAATCTGTGCCTGTAATATGTGGCCCAGTCACTCCAGAAACTTGTGATCTTGTACTTTGACCTTGTGGTACCTGTATAACTGCCTGAGGCGTGGAAACCTGTGACTCCTCCTGCTACAACTCTCTGGACTTCCTAAAGGCACGCTCCTCCTCAAATCTCACTTCCCGCCTCACAACAACCTTCCTTTGGGCAGGAAGATAAATGCGGAAGGCCTTCGAAGTCTCATCATAGCCCACAAAGATACCCTTCTCTGCGGTGGGCTCCAACTTTGTCCTCTTCTCAGAAGGGACATGAGAGTAAGTCAAGCAACCGATTATGTGAAAATGACCAACCTCAGGCTTCTTGCCTGTGAACATCTCCTCAGGAGTCTTTCTTCCCAAGGCACGGTGGGGACTCCTGTTAAGAAGGTATACTGCTGTACTACAAGCCTCGGCCCAAAGGAATAAAGGAAGACTCTGATCATGAAGCATGGCTCTCGCTGCTCCCACAATAGCTTTGTTCTTCCATTCTGCTCAGGAGTATATGGTACTGTCAACTGTCTCCGTATGCCCTCTTGTATGCAAAAATCATCGAACTCCTTGGAGGTATATTCACCCCCATTGTTTGATCTAAGTGCGCAAATCCTCCCCCCAGTCTGGTTCTCCACAAGAGCTTTAAACTCTTGGAAACTCCACAAGACCTCATCAAATTTCTTGCTCCTCAGTAAGTAGATCCAAGTCTTCCTGGAATAGTCATCGATGAATGTCACATAGTACTCAAAACCTCTCAAGGAAACATATGACATAGGGCCGCACAAATCTGAATGAATCAAATCAAGCACTCCTGCTGACTTGCTGTCACTGCTAGGAAAAACAGTCTTGGTGTACTTTCACAAAGCACACCCTCTACAAACATCATTGTGCTTTGTGCTAAACTCTGCCATACCTGTAACCATGTCCCTCAACAATCTCAGAGCTGGATGATACAGATGAGCTATCCTCTGATGCCAAAGCTCACAAAGATCACTGCTGCTGCTATGTGCCAAAGCAAGCTGGGGCTGAAACAAGAGCTTGTACAGCTTCCCACATCTGACTCCAATGACAAAAGAGGCAGATGGTCCTGCAGTCTTGGGGAAAACACGCACATGTCCATCCAGGAAATAAACCCCAAGTCCTTTGTCCTCGATAGTTGAAATTGATATCAAGTTCTTCTTCAGCCCAGGGACAAACAACACATCCCTCAAAGTCACGGGTCTCATGGACTCCCTCTGAAATGTAACGGTCCCACGATCAACAGCTCTGACAACAGTGTCATCCCCCAACACAACCTCCACATCTATGTCTGCCTGTGAAAGCTCGGAAAAATCTCTCGAGCACCTGTCATGTGGCTCGAGGCTCCACTGTCAATGTACCAGGTGCTAGTGGTGAATGCACCCATGGGATGGCTAGTCAACAAGGAATGCTCCCTCTCAATCTCTATATTAGTGCCGGTGATGATAGAAGCTCTCTCTCTCTCAACATGTCCAGCATAGAGAGAAAACTCTCTCTAGAACATAGCTGCATAATCCTCAATCTCAGCGGAAGCTGCTGTCTGTTGCTTCTTCTTCTTCTTGTTTGGACACTGTGAGGCATAGTGCCCAAACCCCTGACAAGCAAAGCACTTGACTTTGCTTAAATCCTTCTTCTGTCCACCCTGCTGCTGTTGCTTCTTAGCCCCACCCTGCTTGGGACCCTTCTTGGACTTTTTCTTCCCTCTTGCAGTCAAAGCCACATTTTCTTAATCCTCCCTACTATATGAAGAGCTCCCCTGCACAAGACCTCTCCGGGTCTCCTCTTGCACAAAGTCATCCCAGAGTCGATCCCAGGAAAGTAAGTTCTCCCTGCCAACTATAGCTTCCACAAAAACAACCCACGGTTTGGTCACACCATTCACAACTATCCGCACTATCTCACTGGTCACAATTTTCGAGGAGAAAATCAGTGACACAAATTTCCAGGCAGGGGCACGAATTTCGAGGCAGGTACAGAAAATAAATTCCGCACAGTCCGTATCTCACACCATTCACAACTATCCGCACTATCTCACTATCTCACGGTAAGCTGGGTGCTTCTTGCTGAAGCCCAGCATTGAAGGCCAACGAGTCTTGACTCTTTAAGAGAGAAACTGAAATAGTAGGGTGGAAACTTGGTGCAGAGGTTGGATTACAGGTGTTAATGATGAAGCCATATAAGTGAAATCTAAGGGTTGTGCCATTTCCGAAGCTTTTTAGCGGCTATGGTGTTATGCTTACAATATTGCCTTTTCTTGCATTATAAGTTTTTTATGGTACATGCAATTCCAATGGCTGAACTGCCCTACCTTTTCACAAATGAAATCTTCTTGCATTTCTCTAATCTGCTCAGTAATCTTCAAGGTAAATAGTATTTCATGACCACCTGTAAAGTCCTTTAGTACTAGTTATAAACAATCCTTAAAGTATATGCCAAAATATAGTTATTCAAATATCCATCACCCAACAATGTGATGGTCTCAGGACTTGGTGCTTATATTAATCAGAGCTGTAAAACACAGTCTTCCATGAGATCACTTTGGAAGGAAATGGAAGTAAAATGACAGTCATGCAAATATTGTGGCCGCGAGTATATTGCCAAGGAGTCTGGAAACAAACTTCCTGAAGATATTGGGGAAAATATTGGCAAACTTAAAAATATACTGAAATTCTTAGTTTTTTTCATTTAAAAAAAGTTCTAAAGCTACTACCTCTCTCTAGCCCTATTACAGGCAAAGGGAAAAGGTGATGGTGAGTAACCCCTTTGTTCTCAATCTCCTGCTTTTCCTCTTCAAAACGAGCAAAAAAGTTCCAGAACTTCAAAAAATCTCTTGACCCAGCCAATATTTTCAATCATCCTGTGACATTTTGTTTAGAGAAATAAGTCTTAGAGTTACTTTGGCTAAGCTGCCATGCTATGATGGGTGTATGTATGCTGTCAAAGTCACCAAAGACTTGCACATGGGCTCATCTGCACCCACTCGGGGGATTTTAAACCTGGGTCTTTGCATTAATACAAGCTTGATCACCTCGCTGCTTGCTGCTAGACCACACTCCCGTGGGCATCTTGCAACATTCTGACAATATATCATATTATCAAATGATATTTTCAAAATATCACTATATTTTCATACCTCTCAAAATATTGCGATTTTTTCAGCCGATAGTACTGGGGAGTTAAAAAACTTGTGATATATCACTGATATTTGCAACTACGCTGTAAAATTCTGACGTCGGTACAGCAGATATAAGCAGAGAATCACGAAGATGGTTCAAGATGGGATTCACCAAAGTGTTAATGAAGGGCAGTAACACGCCTATTATGTTTGTTGAACTTTGGTTGTCATTGATGTTCACTGATGTCAAAAAGGATTCAGTATTCCTGTGCCAGTTTGAAGAAATATATGAAAGCCACTGTGAAGAAGTATATCCAAAAGTACATCAAGTATATCTAGTATGAAGTAAATTCAGTACATATGGTACAGGTGCAGGTCTCAAGTCCACCTAGTCATACTACTTCAAAGAAAAAAGCCAAAGAGATGGTTGGACAAGGCTTGGGAGTGCGCAAGTGACATGGAGCAAGAAGTGGTTGAACATGTAAGCAAATCTCGAAAGTGCGCAAGACTCACAAATCGGAAGATTCTTTCAAGTTGTTGAAGCGCATAAGAGTACCAGAAGGAAGTAGCGGTTGAAGAAGTCAAGTGCGCTAGTCACACAAGCGATGGTACATCAAGGGCGCAAGACCACATTGCAAGGGCACAAAACCCACTAGGCAAAGGACCAAGTATGCACAAGACCCACAAGAGATGACACCTCAGCAGTGCAGAACATGACAAGTGGCAGAACCATGAACCGTGAAGCAAGGAAGAAGGAAAGCCACAACCAACTTGTGGACATACAATCCGCGCAGGACAAGTATAAATAAGAAGCCAAGTTGGAGAATTGAAGTAAGCTTGTGTAGCTCAAGACTGGAAAATACAGATTTAGCAAGCTTCTTATTTTGGGGCATCAAGGGCTTGCAGAACCATAACAACATGATCTAGCAGAGAGCCGAGTGCGCATGAACAGGAGAACATAATTACTGATGGTGTGTCGGATGATGTAGTCTATTTGTGACGGATGCGCGAGGATAGAAAGGCAAAATTACCGAGGATGCGCAAGTGCGTGAGACCAGAACGACATTATCGTTGATAGCATGCAGATAGTCCCAGATAATCTATGATAGATGCACAAAGACTGACTTGAAGAATATCTAGTGATGCGTGAAGTGAAGAAGTTTATTTGATTCGCTAAGACAAAGTTGCAGTAAAGGATGCACATTATGATAAGGATGATCTGAGACTAGTGCGTAACACAGAAAGGCCAAATCACAAATGATGCACAAAAGGTCACAGTTGTCTAAAGACCGTGGCACCAAGACATAATAGAAACATCACAAAAGGTGCTCAGACCCATCTGATACTGATGCACGAAGTTAGAACAACAACTTATCATAAGATGTGCAGTATCAGTTGAAGTTGCAGATGCGCAGAAACAGAACAACACATTGAACCGGAGCGCAAACTGCAGAATATGATGAAGTAGCACACAGTTTGTGAAGTGCGAAGTCAATTGTAATGTTGTGATAAGTTAAGTGTGAAGTATGCAACACAACGATAACAAGATTACAACATACAAAAGGTGTGCACAACATAATGAATAACAGTTAATCTGAAGAGTGTGCAGATCAGAAGTACAATAAAGCAATATCTTCTTCTATCATATTATGGCGGTAGGACGGGCAAGGAGCAGGGGGTCGAAGCCTCCTTCCAGTTGAAGCTGGTAAATCAGGGAGTTGGTGCTTCCTTCAGGTCGGTACCTGTAAAACCAGGGGGTCGGTGCCTCCTTCCAGTTGGTGCTAGAGAACTTCGGAAGTCGGTGCTTCCATGAATGTAATCTTTATATTATAAGAGAGCATTCTGTGGTTTTCTCCCGTTTGGGTTTCCACGTAAAAATCCGTGTGTTCTGTATTTTGCGCATATGTGGATGAATGCTTTTGTTTACGTGAATGCATAATTTGAGATCAAGTTAAAATCTGATAAGAAGTAAATATTGTTCATAACTGCGCTAATACTGATTCACCCCCCCTCTCAGTATTAATAAGATTCCAACAATGTTAGTGTCAATAATCACCACCTCGATGTGTTGAGGATGACTCCGAACGATAAGGTACATAGGCCATAGTTAGATGTAAATTCTATAAGAGAACTATATAATATATATAGTACTGTAAAAAATGCTGTACACTCATAAGAGTGTAAGGCTTGGTTAGTTTTAGAGGCCAGCATTTAGATTCAACTAAAACAAGTTTGAAGCTAAGATAAGATCTACACAATAAAAATACAATGGAATTAACATAAAAGAAGCATGTTCAGAGTCTCAGACTGAAGGCTATCATAGTGCAAGTGTTTTACCTGAAGGCCTATTGTTGGTGCCAAAAGATTCTTCATGGACTCTGAAATTCAAAATCTTATATAAATGCTAGAAAATGTTTGCCTCGTCTAATCTGTTAGTATCATATGCTATGCATAAGCTGACAAGCATCATGTGAGATATTTAATAATTTAAATTTTATACAGTACCAATTTGTGGACACGTACTAGTGCCAATAGAGTGGGTTAAAAAGAAATGATAACCAATATTGCACATAATTCTTACATATGCTTGAATAATAAGTATCTTAGATTACACATTACATCTATTATCTATGACCTTGGTTATGTAGCACAAAGTTGGGTTGTAGAAATCCACTTTTCTCAGTTCTACATAGAGGATGTATACAACAAAGTCACAACTCTAGATTTTACCTTGCAGATTAGTTTAGTCTAAATTCATAGTTTTCATATTTCTCTTTGTAGAAATTTACTTTGTTTCTGTTATTATCATCAAGAGACCTGAGGCTGAAAGTGCTTCCTATTTATCAGCAGCTCATGTTGTAGCTTTTATTTGTAACTTTTTTCCAGTGTTACCAGACCCATCAGATTTGAACTGGACAAGTGGGTCAAAATCAGTTCGCCCGCTGAAACAGGTCAAATCAATGCAGGGCTGAGTTAAACCTGCGGCCTACGAATGTGATTCATGTCGATGTGGGAGTACTTGTGTGTTAAACTCTGAGCTGCAAGTTCCGAGAGCTTTTGATGGGTCAATGGATTTGACTCGTGGGTCTGTCAAAATCTCACCAGCCCTCATTATTTAACCCAGAACTCAGGTTTTGTCTTAGTTGAGTTTTTCCCGAGTTTAAGTTGAACTCTTACCTTTTTGCCTTGCCAGGTTTTCGCTGAGCCATGTTTTGTAACTGTGCTTCCTCCCTTATGTAACATGTCAGTACCTGGTTTGAGATGATGTATTAAAATTCTAATTTCATTATATTTGATTTGGATTTATAGAATGGAAGAATATCATACTGCATTAGGCTTGATATTATAGAAGAATTTCAGATGGCTTGATGTACTTTATGCTGGTTTGAAATTCCAATTTCTTGATAACATAAATGGCTGCATATAGAATATATTTCACAATGTTGAGTCAACATAGCGTTTCCCTTATTTTGGCAATTATGCTTGTAGAATTGCCACAGTTCTTGTTCAGTGCTGGCTTTTGTCATTCTGGGAAGATTATTGGAATCACTCAACCTCGGCGAGTTGCAGCAGTTACAGTCGCCACACGAGTTGCTGAGGAAGCTTCTGTCCAGTTGGGTGAGGAGGTTGGATATACAATCAGGTTTGAAGATGCAACGTCTAAAGCCACCAGGATCAAGTACATGACTGATGGCATGCTGTTGCGGTGATGTTCTTCTGCCATGAACCATCAAGATATTCTTGTTTGTTTTTCATTTTTTATGAATTACTTTTGTTGCAACCTCAGTAAAAACTTTTGTTTTTTATTATGACTACATATTTCAAGGCATTTTTTATTGGTTGGAAACTTGGATAAAGAAAGTGAATTCCTATGGTTCAGACAATTAGCAGACTAGATATCAAGTGTCTGGCAGATGAAAACTAATAAATAAGGATAGATGAAAACTTCATATTATTTTTTCATGCATTCTTCTAATTATCTTCAGGGAAGCATTGCTGGACCCACTTCTTTGTAAATATTCCATCATTATTGTAGATGAGGCACATGAGAGAACAGTGCACACAGATGTGCTATTAGGTCTATTGAAAGATGTACAAAAGAGGAGATCTCTTTCAGTTGCTAGGCAAGATAAGGAAATTGCAATGGAGAATGAAAATTCCAGACAGTCGGCACAAGAAAGTGAAGAGAATCTGAATGAACATGGTAGTTCTATTTCTAAGTGTTCAAAGGTATCTCAAGATACAAAATTGGATCCCTTGAAACTGGTAATTATGTCTGCTACTTTGGATGCCAGAGGATTTTCTGAATATTTTGGTGGGGCAAAAGCTGTTTATATTCAAGGACGACAATACCCTGTAGAAATCATGTATACATACACTGCAGAGCCAGACTATCTTGATGCCGCATTGGTAACTGTGTTTCAGGTAGCTGTTTAGTTTCTCAGATTCTCAAATTGACACTAAATTTCAAGTTACGTATTAATACTTTATGATTCCTACCACATTCTGAATTCCATTTTCATTTTTGGCATTATTTTGATTGTACAAGTCCCTGCTAATAATTTCTTTCACATGCAAACCTCATTTTGTAAACTTACATTTCTATCACCATCTAACCTCTCTTAAGAGTACGCTTCCTATCATTTTTGTGTCACTGGGTTAAAATAGTTCTCATTTTATCAATGGTCACCATTTAGAACTAGATAAGTATTTAGTTTGGCTGCAGAAGTTAAATTTTGATTTTATTTTGTAGATTCATATGGAGGAGGCTTCGGGTGACATTCTTGTCTTCTTAACTGGGCAAGAAGAAATTGAATCCATGGAGAGACTTCTGCGAGAGCGTGCTGCACACTTACCTGAAGGCATGCAAAAAATATCTGTTGTATCTATATATGCAGCCCTTCCTTCTGAGCAGCAAATGCAAGTTTTCAAACCAGCCTCTGTTGGTTATCGCAAGGTGGGTAATGTGTTCTTTGGATGCCTCTGCTCATGGGAAATACATGTTATGTAGGATTGGATTTCATGAATGATTAACCATCTTTATTTATTAACATATTTGTTTCAACTTTGACATGAAACACAATTCTCTCAGTATTAAGGGGCGGGAAACCAATTTCCAGAGTCTTAATCCTGATCCGTATAATATATGCCTATCCTTTGGCTAGTAGCACCTTATTTGGTTGCATACAGTGATGATGAATGGGACAAAATGAATATGAACTTAGGAATTTTTTTTTGGATGGGTATCTTTAGAACAACGAGATTAACTCCCAACTAGAAGCCATGGGATCCAAGGAGACAATTGAAGTTGCATTTTGAGCTTTTTACCTGAAGCCAAGGTTGTATTATGTTTGACAATTGCTCTATTAGTGGATTGGAGTTATAAAAAGATTTGTTCATTGACCTTTTCAGTGAATGACCGTCTCGATTCCTGAAGAATATAGAGCTTTTGATTGGGGAGGGAGTTTCACTATAAGCTTTATTATCGGTGTTGGCATTGGAAGAAATGCACACAGTTTCCTTGTTGACACCCTTTTGTCTTCATTTGCAGACAAGTGTACTATAACAGGCTGGTGCATAGCTTCTTGAGGAAGTTGATTACCAATATTCTCAAACCATTTCTTCCTCATGCCATTTTTCAATATCTTTATTGGATAGACCCTCCTCAGGCATACGACAAGAAGTGGAGAGGGCATGCTCTTGAAAACAATAAACACTGGTGTTTTTGAATGCATAGTGTTTCTACTTTTCAAATTTGAAGCTAAACATTTCAATGAATCTCATTTTCCCCATTTATGTCGAAACCTTCTGAAACAAAATTTCTCAGCAAAGGCCTACATAATCCCCTGAATTTTCCTCCAAGTCTTACTCTTTCCGAGGTGCCTACTAAATTTCACTCCATCTGTCAAAACTTTCATCAATCATTGCATCATGTCAATCCAACCTCGGTGAAATAAATACGTGGAGGAAAAGCTTTTACCTTGTAACAGTATTCAATTCAGGGAATTCTGAATGGTGTGCCCTTTGTCAGCCATCAGGATTGTATGGCATGTTCTGAGTCTAAATGTTTATGATAATATTTTCATATATTCCCTCCTTAAGTTGACCTCTCACTGGGATAGTCGAAGTTCACTGTTTTCTTTAGACCTTGTTACTAGAATTAATATTTTGTATGGGGCTCCCAAAGTATTGATAAAGCTTTAATTGTGATCATATAAATGCAAATAGTAATTACTGATCTGGAGAGTCGTTGGATGGAACTCAACATTTATATAAGATATGTCTAATCAAGATCATATATGAAACAATCAAAGGGGAGCATTTTCATGTCATCCTACTCATCACAGTGATATGATATTACTGGGAAAGAGGGCTATTTGAAATGTTACTCATATTATATGATTATCTGTGGTCAAATGCCTATTTGAAACAATCAAAAGAGAGGTTTTTCATTTCATCCTACTCAATATTGTAGTGTGATATTTGTGGTCGAGAGCCTCTTTAATATGAGTAAAACATCATTTCATGCTTGAATGCCTCACCAATAATTAGTAGGATTCAAATTGTTTCTTTTTCATCTTTAAAATTCAAATTTATGAAAAACATGAATTTTGGTTTTTTTATTTTATTTCTTTTTCATCTTTAAAATTCATTTCATCCTACTCATTTCAATATCTGCTTCATTTGGTTCAGGTTCATTGTTTGCATATTCTAATTGCTCTCCAAGAACTCATTGCTTTCAACCATTGTTGCAGACGTCGGCGATATATTGCAATGCTTGCAGCTAGGGCATCTATTATCGCTGGAAAAAATTGCCATTTTGAACATATTGGCAAAAATCGGAAAAAATTAGCAAATATCGGCCGAGTCAGGAAATTTTTGGAATTTCTTGCTCAGTTTGAAGAGGGTGTTACCGCTCAAACTAGCAGTCATAAATAAGCAACATGATGTAGACTAAATGCTAGTGATTGGTAACCATGTGGAAGAGGTCTAGGCCCAAATGTCACCACAGCCCAGCCTCTTAACTTCAGCGTGTGATAAATGGCACTCAAATCGCCCCCTGCCAGCGACGAAATTTTTTCCGGCGAGGCACAATTCCACCCCTTGTCGTTATTTTTTTGGAATTTCGACGATCTGGTTCGTCTTAAAATGGGCCAAAATCCCTAGGGGCACATTTCCATGGCATAGTTCTGCAGTAAACGGGCTGGAACTACGATTTCGCTGGTTTTTATAACCGGATCTAGGGAACAAATCGTCGGAAAAGCGGGGCGATTTGAGTGCCAGTTATCCCACGCCCTTAACTTCTTCGGGTAACTCCTAACCCAAGGGAGAGCCCTAAATGATACCTGCAAACATCACACATGCAGATACCTTTCCACGACCTTGTAACTAGATCAGTGACTTGTATGGAGTCAAAAAATATATAAAGAAGACAACTTGACCTAATTAAGGCGTTAGTTCAATAATTAATCATGTATATCATCAATCACCTTTCCAATTTCATAGATTCCAATGCAACTCACATATACCAATGCACCTCCACATATCCCAAGGAAACCCTTAGAAAGGTGTGCTTTGAGGAAGAGAGGAAGGAGGCTAGGGCGAAGCCCTAGATGAAGTCAAAACCCTAACGTGGCCCAAGGTAAGTGAGATCTAGGGTTCTCACGCTTCCCATTGCACTAGGGCAAAATGGAATGCCCTTCAAGATCTGTGGACAATTCGACTAGGGCGAAATTGAAGGGTGGACAAGATTTTGCAAATTCCAAATATTTTTAGGTTTTTGAATTTATGTAAATTTTTAGGGCTTTTTTGACAATATATGATTTTTAGGGTTTTTTATACATAAATTAGGACACCCTTCAAGATTCGTGGATAAATCCACTAGGGCGAATTTGTAGGGAGGACCAGAATTACAAACTCACGACGATTTTTTGAGTTATGAATTTTCTAATTTTTAGGGTTTTTCTAGGGTTTTATGATTTTTAGGGTTTTTGTGGTTAAAAATGCAGCTAATTAACATGAAAATGCAACCTAACTATAATATATTAAATGCTGAAATTTTGAGTAAAAAAGTTGACAAGAGAATGGCATTATGATATCATCTCAATCCCTAGGGCTTTGAAAGATCATGGCTAGTGTCCCTCTCTTAGAATGTCCCTCAAGTATTTGCATGCTAGGACATCATCTATCAATCTCTAGGGTTCAGTAGGTGAGCCTAACCAAGGCAAATGGAGAAGTCCAAGGCCCTAAAAGCGAAAGGAAACCCTAATACAAGGCGTTTCCTTCACACAAAGTTGATAGAATATTGATAAAAAGCCCTAATTTAGAAAAAATGCAGCAATACACCACCATTCAATCCACATAGAAGCATTGACTTACCAATATTCACCAAGACATGAGCAAAGAAAGAGCTTTAGGTCATTCTTGAGCATGTGTTTTAGCAAACAATTCTAGTACCAACCATAGCATGTGCAAAAAGAAGCCTTAGATTCATCCACCATTCACCATTCAAACAAGAGAAGACATCCAAGAGAAGTGCACATCACCAAGAGAGCTCATAAAGTAAGAGAAAAAGAAGAATAATCATTTGATCCCCAGTCTTGTGCTTTACAAATGAATTTGGAATGGATATTTATATCCATCCTAGCACAAGATTTAATTTTTTATCAAGCCTACATGTCTTAATTTGTCAATTTAAAATTAAAACAATAAAATATTAAAATAATCTAATTAAGACAAAATTAGGGAATGTCACCCACATGTTGGGGACTAAGCACTAAAACCAACATAAAATAATAAAAAATACTAAAATAAGCAAGCTAAGGCCTCACTGTGATTGCAGGAGTGAGCCTAAGGAGGACGTTATGCCTCTACTAACCCTAGAATGATGAATAAAGTTCCTCAACGCCCCCCTTGCCTTAGCTTGAGGCTTGATCAATTGTGAAGACATCAAGGGGTCGATTTGGTTAGAGGGGGTAAAATCAATTGCATAGAAACTCCAAGTGGGGTGTGAGAGGGGTGGTGGACTTAGGGATGACCTCCCTAGATGAAGCATAGTCCCCCCCGAAGAGATATAAGGATGGTGGTCATGTGACTCAATGGATTACCCCTAGAAGCCCCGGACATCAACCCCAGGGCTAAAAAGCCCCATAAAGGGCAGTCAACAATGCCATTAAGCCATAGTACTTCCAAGAGCAAAACCAAGGGGCCTGGTCATGGCCAACCATAAGCAGAGAGTCCCCACACTTGGCCTTTTAGCCCTCCTCTACCAACGACCTTTTGGAAAGCTAAAAACTGCAGAGGCGTAACAGAGGGAAAGCAGGGGATTGAGAACAAAGGGGTTATCCACTGTCACATTTGTCCATAAAAGGGCTAGAGGGAGGGGGTTGCTTTAGATGTTTAAAAATTTGAAAAAATGATTTTTTTTTATGTTCGTTGATATTTTCGTCGATGTTGCCAATAAGTTGTCTTCCAGACCCTCGGCAATATTTTTGCCAACACGATGTTTGCAACATTGCTTTCAATCCCTAGTCAAGGCTCCAAGAACTCATTGCCCTCAACCCCTAGTCAAAGCTCCACGAACTCATTGCTCTCAACTTTCAAGCTCTAGTCGAGGCTCATTTGTGTGGTAGGTAGATTAGTGAGGCCATCTCATTGCTACGTAAATGTTCTTTTCTGTTATTAGTTATGCTCTCATTCTCCAAGTTGAATTTGGTTGTTGGGTCCACCCTAGGTTTTAGGTACATGTTTTTTCTTAATTGAGATTTTAATCATTTTTTATGAAGAAATTGTGGGAGATGTCAAGGTGCTTGAGGGAGTTGCTAAGAATCTTTGGGGAGACCTTTCTCGTGTCTCTCGATAGGTCTCTAAAGGTAGGGTACAAGTCCTTGAGATACACCCATGGAACCCTTTTGTGAACCCTTCCTTGGCTCGTGTACCCTTCCTGGGTGTGTTAACCCCACATTAGTCCATTGCATGGAGGACCAAGAAAATTGCAACCCCTATCCCCTAGGACTCGACCGATGCAAGTAGCAACAGATTCGGCCCCTCAACTGGTCTCTTGCCTTCATAATTGTGAAGTTGGCCTCCTACAGTCAAATCGACCTCCAACAACTAATTCGCCCTCAAGCAATACAGTTGGCCAATAGAAATCGACCTCCAAGGTAGAATGACAATGGTTCAATGAATGGTTTGGCTAGGGTAGATTTCTCACTACCAAAACCAAACAAGATATGGAGGGGTTTTGCCAAACCCCAACGAAAACTCTAGATCCTCCAGATGGTCACAAGAAATCAGTATCAAATCAACATCCCCATCATGGATGTATTCTTCCTCTTTTATTTTCTTTCTTGGGCCCAATCCCATGGGTCATCCCAATAGCACTCAACCCCTATTGTATGCGAAACACCTTTTTCTAGTCTAAGTGGCACCAAAATAACTCCTAGATATGGTGACTATAGCCTATGGGAGTGTAATAGGCTACTCAATCATCCTTGTAGGCAACATCAAGCGGAAGGGGACATCACATGCGGACTATATTTTGTATACAATGCATGGCTTGAGCATCACATTCACATAGTTATTTGAGTAGTTATGCATTGTATGCTAACTACCATAACCATGTCTTTTCTTTTTGTTAATATGTTTAGGGTTTGGAGAGTCGGGCACTAACAAATATGGCCACGATGAACAAGTTGTTTTGAAGGAATTATACAAGTTTGGTAAAATTCAGTATCAAAAATTGCATTCTAAGTTTTAAATACATCCATTCTTCATTGGGAGAACACTATTTCAGAAATGTTCACTCAATTTACCCCTCTTCTTGATGACCTTTTTGATTTTTTTCCTTTATATTAATGTAATTCATGAGGGCAGTGTTACACCTTAGAATATATGAGGCTCCACATTGGGTTTTCAGCTGGTACCTTGGAGCATCTTGATTGAGCTTGGGGGATCTACATCTTCATGCAGTTTCTTCTCTTCTTCAAGGTGGATATTTGATAAATATTTTTGGTGGAGGATGTTCACCTCTCTCTTGGTCGATGGTCAAGTTGATGGTCGTTCTATGATGGGATGGTTCTTTCATATAGTTGCTTCATTCTCTTGACTTATTGATGCTTCCTAGTGACTATATGTGTTGATGTTGTATTATTGGTGTCACTAGGAAGGGGGTGTCCACATGGTCCCTTTTGGTTGAATCTGTGGTGGGGACATACTTGATGGTAGATGGAGTTGTCATTTTTCTCATGTCCCCATTTCCTTTGGTGTTGATGTGTTGTGGTAGTGCACTTTGCCTTGCTGGGATTTCCCTAGTTGATATGACTTGATGTTGTAACATTTAGTAGACATTGCCTAGGGGGGATGTGCGATGAATGATGTTAGTACCCTTGTGATGTAATTTGTCCTAAGTTTGAGTTAGAAAAAGGGGGGTACCTATGTTGTCGGTGGGGAGGAGCGAGAGCTGAGCAAATAGTGAAATTTTCAAAAGCTCCCATTTCGAGAGCGTTTCGGGAGTGTTTTTTAGATAGTATATATTTTAATTTATTTTGATGGATTTATATCTAAAAACATGTTGGATGTTGAATTGGCTATAGAAAACATGGATTAAACCATATAACATCAATCATCTATTAGTTATAACTTATAACATTGTCATCAAATGATCAATCATAACAACTTTTATAGGAGCTTGGCAAAGAAGGGAGGTACCATAACATTGTCATAAAATTATCAACTTAGTATAGGAGCTTTTAGTATAGGAGAGGTAGGGAGTGCCTTGGGAGCATGTTCCCAAAACTAGGAGTGTTTTGGAAGCGAGCTTCGAGAGCAGGAGCGAGGGGGGTGGGGGCGATCCCATCAATAGACGGGGGTACTACACATATTCTTGATAATCAAGTCTTTTCCTAAGTTTTGTTGTATTAATAGTCCTTTGGTGGTCTAGGTTCAAGCCTAGGTAGAGCTTTTAATTTGTCATCATGTTGCTATCATAGTGTGGTTTTACTAGGGAGAACAACTTATTTGCACGGTACAACACTTGATGGAGCACCCCCACCTCTTTCATTGGCACACATGTTCATGTTGATTTAATTAGTTCGTGACTAATTGAAGGTTGGACATTTGCCAACGAATTAGTCCACCCTTCTCTAAGCTACTCATATATTCTCGTAGATCTTGCAATCTGATCCCTGATTTTGTCAGCATGGGGAGGGATTGGGAGTGGAGTTTTGGGCATCCTTGGATCCAGTATAATTCTCTTAAGCTCTACTCCATCATTCATCAACGACATGAGTTAGGCCATGTCCTTAATGCCTGGTGTGTTTTTGTGGATGCTGAGAGTTGATGGATTCAACGACTGCATGATGTCTGATTGACTAGAGTTTCCTATAAGATCTGATGAATATGATTGTCATTGATGACAACATTAATGACAAAGGTTAAGCATGAATGATGATATGGACAAAAGAAGGTTGATGACATGGCAACTTGGATGACAAAAGAGTCACAAATAATGATGACATGGCACGAAGAACCTTGGATGTGGGCATTGGAGCAATTGGAACACCTAATAGGCCAAATGACCCATTCTGTGGTCATTTGTGTCTTAATGGGGTCATGAAGCCCACAAGATTTGAAGAAGCCCATGAACATGAACAAGCTCTAACTTATTATGGTAACATGGAGCTTGAGGACTTGATAATTATTATTGTATAATGGTGGAGTTCTAGTTGAAGTCCTTGATATGTTCTTGGTAGTTTGATGGTCCGTGTTACCACTATGATGGTAATGTCCTCACACATTGTATACATGGATGGCTTGAGAAGATCATGCACTTGTTGAAGAAGCCCACACACATGATGAAGAAGCCCTTAAACAAGTATAGAAGTCCCCTCGCAAAGAATCCAAAAGAACTGTGAGAGGTCAGCTCACTTAAATATGGTTAAAATTAAATTAAAAATAAAAATTATAATTTCAATAGCAAGTCGACTCAGATTAATTTAAATAAAGTATTTAATGAGTAATTTTTTTTTTTGAGATGTCGGCTCAGAAAATTATATGAAAAATAAAAAACCAGTATAAATACCCAGTCAACACTTCCTTTAGATGTAGAAGTCACAAGTTCGATTTAGCTCCGATTTTCAGGTACTGTAGCAGCTACAGTGGACTGAAATTCGGTGGTCTGATATTTGGGTATACTATCCATTAAGGCAGCCATAGTAGAGGTCATTTTCAGCTCAGAAATTCGGGTATACTGTCCACAGGAGTAGCAGCTAACCTCTGTGCAAATTTCGGACTGTCTCCTCTGTAAAATTTTGGGCTACAACAGAAGATATTTTTGGGGTTACAATTCTAAGGAGACTGGCAGCCACAGCATTTGTTGATGATCTAAATTTGGACACTCAAAAATCTTTGTCTTCCAGGGCATCCGAATTTACAGTGATAGTAGAGATGTTCTTGATTTATGAACAACATTGACAATGATAAATTTCTTGTGATGTTAATGAGTATCTCTTGATGCCAAGTTATGAAGAGCATAGATTGGAGCCAAAACAGAAGCAGTTCTGAAGTAAGAGATGATGCAAAGACTAAAGCTCTAGTAGAAGATAAATTTCGGACTGTAGAAGAAAGTGCATCGGAGGATAGAAGAAAGAAGAAGATATCATGCCGAGGTTCAGTCTGTTCTTATGAGTATATCTGAGCTTGGAGTGACTTTGATTTGACAGTGCTTTGCGAAGACAGTGAAAGATCTGAGTTGTGACTGGATAGTGATACTTTTGATAAGTGAGAAGATGAATTGTAACAGGTTGATGAGCAGACTCCTGGCATGTGATACATGAGATGACAGTGATCACTTGTTTGACAAGGTAGTGACAAGTTGCTGAGCAGAGGACAGATCTGTGTATTATGACCGAGTTATCTGACAAGTGACATGATGACATGGCTATTACAGGTTGATGAGCAGAGATGACATAGTGGATAGGTTGAAGACTTGAGTAGAGGGCAAGATCAGTGATATGTGGATGATGTGTTTGTACAGCAGAAGTGGCAGAAGTAATGATATGTGATGTGACAAGTGTTTACATGTAACTACAAGCTGGGTCTTGTATACATTTTCTTAGTTGGATCTAAGAAAAGACCAAGCTGAGTCTTGTATACATTTTCTTAGTTGGATCTAAGAAAAGACCAAGCTGAGTCTTGGGATAGAAGTTGGTGCTTCTGATTCAGTTGTAGCTGATTAAACCCCCGGTTGTAGCTGATTGAAGAAATACAAAAGATTACAAAAGTATATCTTGTGTCTTGTTGCCGCCTGGTTCCACACCTGGGAAAAACGCAGCAGAAGTCTTCAAGCTGCTAGTGTGGCCTTGGGGGCAAGTCAGAGTCAAGTGCTGTCACTTGGGACTCGACTCCTCCGTCTAGGGTTTCCTAGCGAAGCCAAGGGGGGTGGACCCTAAAAATAAAAACTAAGGTGTCTAATCTAGGAGTCTTGTATACATTTTCTTAGTTGGATCTAAGAAAAGACCAAGCTGAGTCTTGTATACATTTTCTTAGTTGGATCTAAGAAAAGACCAAGCTGAGTCTTGGGATAGAAGTTGGTGCTTCTGATTCAGTTGTAGCTGATTAAACCCCCGGTTGTAGCTGATTGAAGAAATACAAAAGATTACAAAAGTATATCTTGTGTCTTGTTGCCGCCTGGTTCCACACCTGGGAAAAACGCAGCAGAAGTCTTCAAGCTGCTAGTGTGGCCTTGGGGGCAAGTCAGAGTCAAGTGCTGTCACTTGGGACTCGACTCCTCCGTCTAGGGTTTCCTAGCGAAGCCAAGGGGGGTGGACCCTAAAAATAAAAACTAAGGTGTCTAATCTAGGAGTTAGAAAAAATATTTTTGATAACTAAGATAAAAGCAGCATATACTTATATAAAGCAAGACAATCATTCATCAATACATCATTTGCTCCCATTCACTATTATCATCATTCATTTGCAACATTTGTTAATAACATGAAATAATATCAATATAGACCAGTGCCTTATAATGGAGTCGAAATAGATGCATGAGCAGAAAAGTAAATGTTGTGCGAGTGTTCTTGGTTTATTTTAGAATTAATGTGAAAGTGATCTTTTTATTATGGCTGGTGGGTTCCCAATATACGCAAAGGTACGGGGAACATGTCCGGAATTTTGATGTGTGGCTTCCCTCTCAGACTTGGGCTGAATCGGAGTCTCAAGGAGGTGTTCAGATGCTGTACCAACGAGGGCAAGCCTAACGGTTTCCAAGAGGTAACTACTCAGTTTTGTCCCAAGCCTTCTGAGAAATTTCCCCACGACAACAAAATGTTCGCGATGTGCCGGATTTTCACATAAAGGTTTTTTTATTCGGGGCGGTGTTAGATCCTATTACTAGCCATCTCCCCCTTTCTGATGCGTACCAACTGGGTCAGACTGAGCTGCAAGTTGGCCACAGAGCATACGGGAGAAGACCTTGGTATTTTTAGAAGATTTTATGAACCAAAATTTTATCTTTTTAAACCCCAAGAGTCTTTTCAGGCACGTACTCGGGCAAGCCCTTGTATAGAAACCCTACTTCGGGAAAGCAAGGGGGGCATTTGAGTTTGTAAAAAAAATTATAAAACTATGTTTTGAGTGAACTTGTAGCCCGCCAGTGGAACGGACCAACAAGGTTAATTTTAAGCCTAGTTCGATTTTATTAAGTGCGGAAATGAAATCTAAACTAAAAAAAAATTGCAAACCACGAAAATTGAGTCAACACAGTTTTCCCCCCTGGGGGGATGCGGTGTGGGCGCTTGGTTAGCCCACTTGCTCTCGTTTAATACTTTAGTTACAATGCAATAGAAATGCCCCAGTCTTAATTGACTCAGTGGCTTACAAAAATTGGAGAGAAAAAGGTATCCGGTTTGCAAAAATTCAATAATGGTCCTTCGGATTGCCTGGATTTTTGAAATTTTGGCAGCACCTCCTCCTACCTGATCGTCTTTTGCTGCAAACCAGCAAGCAAACGTTAGTATAAGATGCCCAAAAACACTTTAAGAGTGTCTTTGGAACACCTCCTAAAAAACCCAGAAAATACTAAGTGTAAAAACTAGTTAAAATGATGGAATTTAACCAAGTAAAACAAGCATTTGGGCCTTGTTACTTGGAATCTTTGCAAGTTTTTAAGGGCTGCAAATTATTAGCTCTTTAAATCAGCCAAATGAACTTTCAAATCAGATCTAACACTACTCCTCAAAACTTTTAAAGATTTGACAATTTTTTACAAGTTGAGAAAAGTAAAATGCTAGATAAATGAAAAGATCTAATCTATTAAAGATGAACACTTTGTAAATGGAATAGATAAGACATTTAGAGTAATAAATCAGAATGTAAAGTTCAGATTGCAAACCACTATTACTCTTTCAAAAAGTAACCAGTAACCAAGGTGAAAGTATGAAGTAGAAGAGAAGGAGATATGGAGAGTTTTTATCAATTTATCAATTTTTTCCTTGAAGAAGCCTTGGAGCCTTTTTGGTGGAGAATTGAGGAGCTACATCTGCAAAAAGATGTTAGAAGAGTAAACGAAACAAACAAGATCCTCCACTCATCCACTTGAAATAACTTGCAAATCACATCAACTTGAAACCAAATGATCAAATCTAGAAATATACATATGAGAAATCAAAAGGAAATGCTCATAAACAAATGGCACATTTAAATCAGATCTCTACACTTGCATAGATAAAAGACTAAATAATAAACAAATTATCTAATCCTTCTTATAAATCAATACTGATCCTTCCCAAAGCTAGATTTAGATGCAAAAGAAAACAAGTAGCTCAAATACATGTTACCTCAATGAAAACCATGACATTCACCCACTCATCAAAAGCACTACACCAAGCTCGACCTCCAAAGTCTCTTTATTCATTAAGCAAAATGACAAGTACAAAATCGAATTACAAGTGCTAGCTCTAACTCCCAAACTCCAACTCTCTAGAGAACAAGTGAGATAGCACTCCAATTTATAGAACATGAGAGAGTGAAGGGTGCACTTGGGAAGGGAGAGAATAATGGAGTGGTGGCATAAAAGGTGGAGGGGATAGGGCTGCCCACTCCACCATCCTAGCTGCGCCTACACAGTCTTTAATGCTAACATCCAGCACCAAAGGTGCTGCTCCCCCCAAAACGTGGGCTGCTCACTCATGAAATGCGCCCCTCACACATGGGCATGATCTTCTCCTTATTTGGGGCTGCCAAAACACTATGTAAATCAGCCCAATATGCTCCTTGAATGATGCTGATCCAAAACTGACCCTCATTTACTCCAAAATCTTTTTTATTTTTTAAGTCATTTTTTCAATTTTTTGATTTTTTCATGACTTTTTTGACTTTTTTGGGTTTTTTGGCCATAGGAAAAAATTGAAGCACCCAAACATTAGGAAAAGTGGGTTTAGGGGTTAAGGGGGTGCTTTGAGTTAGAAAACGAGCACCCCTAAGGCAAAAAAATACCTCCAGATGCCCTCGATAGGCCAATTACAAATTTTTTAATTGAACTATTAAAAAATGGCCCAATTTTACGGAAAAATTAAACTTTGCCGAAAATTAAAAAAACAACCTAGGGGGACTTAGGACATGTCCATATGACTCAAAATTAACGCCTAGCGTATTCATATACATTGACCCATAGACTTTAACAATCCCCTAAGGCCCGTCAGTCTCCCCAAACATTCCAGCTTTGGAGGAGCAGGAGAAAAACCCATTAATTATGTTATGCATTAATGCAACAAATAATAGATAGGTGAAAAACTCCTTGGAATACCTGACTTAGCCAAAAAGTCCTAGGGAACCAAGTCTTTTACAAAACACCATGCTAGTACGTTTTGTTACAAACCCCGCAGGGCCATGGACATGTGGAAAAAATTTAAAAACGGGGGCCTCTAAAAGGCCAGCCGGATATCAAATCACCAAAAATGAACATGTATCATGTTCCACTCTGCCCGCTCGCTTGATAATCCAACCAAGTACAACTTAGTTGGCAACATGTCTCTTGCAATGTGTTGATGATAATGTGTTTTACTTGATGAATGACATGTGCTTAGCAGTTTATTGAAATATAGTTCATTGATGAATATGATATTGAAGTGAATTTGTAAATGATGATATAAGATTTGAAAAAGAAGTTGAAATTGTTAATAAGTCCAGGCTCACTGATTCACCCCCCCCCTCTCAGTGAGCCATTGTGTCTAACAATTGGTATCAGAGCGGGCCTTCATCATAAGCCTAACAAGCTTGAAGGGATTTGTGGACACAATATGGAAGGACTAGCAAAACTCTTTCACAATGAAATTCCAGTTTTTGAGAGATCTGATTATTTTGGATGGAGAAGCAAAATGAAAGATTACTTGAAGCAATTCAGTGTTTGGGAAATAGTGGTTAATCCACCTATCCAACCTAGCAAGAAGACAAAGACAGCAGTTGAGAAAGACAATAAGATTGCATTGAAGTTTTTGATGGATGGACTCTCAAGCCCCATCAAAGAAAGTGTAAAAGATTACACCTCTGCCAAGGATCTCTGGTTCAAGCTGGAAGAACAATACCAAAAGAAGAATCAAGACAAAGAAAAGGAAGCAGAAGTCAAGGATGAGAAGCAAGAAGAAAAGCAGGTACAAGCTTCAAATACAAGTGAAGGTAAGTACTCTTCAATGGATGATAATTTTGAATGTAATGATGATGAAGTGGTACTTACAGAAAATGAAAAGAAGTCTTGTTGAAAGCTAATAATGCATTTACATGCACTTTGTTGGATATTGATCTTAAATTAAATCCGAGACTCGAGAAGAAAATCTTGAAGTCATTTGAAAGATACAAAGAGGAGACAAAAGCTTTGCTCATGTATATGAAATTTAAGAACAAAGACTTGCAAGATGAGTTAGAAGTTCAAAATCATGAAGTTGGAAGGTTGAAAATCAAATTAGCAAAAGAACAAGAAGAGATGTGTAAAAACCCTAAGGAGCTTGAAGAGACAAGAAGAGTTAGTATTGGCCTGAAGACTTAGCTGGAATAAGCCAAAAGAATAGAAGATGTTATAAAGCTTCAGCTGGAAGAAAAAGAAAAGGAAAATCAGAGGCTTGAAATGGAAATTGTTGGTCTTAGAAAGAAAATTGAGAAGTCAAAAGCTCATGTGAAGTTCAATGAAAGTTCAGTCATCCTGGATGAAATTCTAAAGTGTCAAAGGCCTTCCTTTGACAAATCTGGGCTTGGGTTTAAGAAGATAGAAGACAAATTGGAAGAAGACTTGTGGTCCCCCAAGACTCCTGAAGTTGGATCTAGCAAAGCTGTTCATGCACCTGCACATGTCAACAAAGAAGTTGAAAGCTCAAAAGTGCCTCATGAAGCTGCTCGCTCTCATCAAAACAATTTATTTAGAAGAAAAGAGACAACTCCAAGATGGAGCCAAACATCCAGGTATGAAAGTAGATTTAATGGCTATTGTTATTCTTGTAATGGATTTGGTCACAAGGCTATGGATTGCTCATTCCAAGGAAGAAGAAATATTGGAAGTCAAAGTGATCAAATGAAATGTTGGGCATGTGATCAAGTTGGACATGTGGCTGCTAGATGCTATACTTTGAAATGTTTCACTTGTGGTGGTGTTGGCCATAAAGCCCAAGTATGCACAAGTTCAAGAAGACAGTTCATTAAAAGCTTCTCATATCCATCAACAAGAAAAGTCAAGGAATCGTGGAAGAAGCATGACACAGGTAGATATGAAGACCAAGGGACAAATAATCAAGACCAAGGACATTCTAAGGTTTGGGTAAGGAAGAACATTTTGCTAGACTTAAATGAAGTTGATGATCAATGCAAAAATGAAGATGGCTGCCATATGGAAAGCCAAGTTTAAGGTCTCTTAAAGACCTTGGCACACCATGAGTCCATGAAGTTGGAGGATGGACTCAAAGGTATTTGATGGTCACTCCAAACAGGTCTTAGGATCAGATTGCAGATTTTAACATAGATAAAAGCAAAGTTGATGCAATGATGAAGTCTGGAAAGTGTAGGAAGATGCATGTTATAGGGGGAGCAGTAGCAGTAAAGTAATGTTTTATTTATGCAAGCAATTTGTTGATGCATTCCTAAAAGCGATTGACAAAAATGTTCTCAAGAAACTCCTGTTGTTGGTATTTGATTGGTAAAGATGGTTCTCAAGATTTTTATCATTGTATGAAGAACAACTGGCAGTATTGTCATAGGATATGATGAAATCCTACAGTGAAGTCAAACTACTAAAATGAATTTAGCAGCCTGAGCACAAAGAACAGAAACTTGATCGCTTATGCTAAGCTTACTTTCACAATCTGGAATGATATATTCACTCGAACTAGATGGATGAAAATTTTTGACCTATTAATGGATTGTTCCTTGTACTAATCTTGAAGCTTTAGAAGATATGGGATAGTAAAGCAGGGAATGACTATTTCAAGCAAAAATATGCATGATGATAGGGGGAGTTGATTCAAAGGTACATCAGCATGACTTATATTGGGAGCAACCAAGGCATCCGAATCTTTGCAGCATCATACACAAGGATATAGAAATGCAAATTGCAATGATGAACGGTTCTTGAAGAAGTGTTTGGGAATGTGTGCAAGAGTGATACTATGATGCTTACCTCATGATAGTGCATATACATGCTGATGATACTACTTGATAGACTCTTGTACATGACAATGCATATCCTATGATAGCATGTCCAGATGTTTGACAGACCAGATTGATGAAGCTGATGCATGATTTTGAATTGAAGATTACAGCTAAGACATTGACTAGTGTTGCAGCAGCAAGAATAATGAGTAGCAGATGGACATCGCAATGACATATGTGTGACAGAGATATCTTGAACTTGACATAAGCAGAGTTCTGATGATAGTACAGCAGTACATATATGAAGATCAAGGAGCTGAAAAAGAATTTTGGATTGAAAAAATGTGATTGATAGGGGGAGTTTGTTCATTTATAAAAATTTGAAGATGGCAAAGGTACATAATGTCAAGCTCAGTCAAAGGGGAAGTTCAGAAATGAGAAAGTTGCAATAGTACAATTTCATGAAGCACTCAAAGATACAATTTTTTTTTTGGTATTGTGAAGCCTTTAATGGCTACTTGGCCCTTTGTCATTAATGTCAAAGGGGGAGACAAAGTTTGGTTGGTTGCCATCAATGACAAAGGGGGAGATTGATGAATATGATTGTCATTGATGACAACATTAATGACAAAGGTTAAGCATGAATGATGATATGGACAAAAGAAGGTTGATGACATGGCAGCTTGGATGACAAAAGAGTCACAAATAATGATGACATGGCATGAAGAACCTTGGATGTGGGCATTGGAGCCATTGGAACACCTAATGGGCCAAATGACCCATTCTGTGGTCATTTGTGTCTTAATGGGGTCATGAAGCCCACAAGATTTGAAGAAGCCCATGAACATGAACAAGCTCTAACTCATTATGGTAACATGGAGCTTGAGGACTTGATGATTATTATTGTATAATTGTGGAGTTCTAGTTGAAGTCCTTGATATGTTCTTGGTAGTTTGATGGTCCGTGTTACCACTATGATGGTAATGTCCTCGCACATTGTATACATGGATGGCTTGAGAAGATCACGCACTTGTTGAAGAAGCCCACACACTTGGAAATGAAGGTACCTTGATGATGTTCTTATAGCCCATGCTCATGTGGTTGGAAAGCCCACACACATGATGAAGAAGCCCTTAAACAAGTATAGAAGTCCCCTTGCAAATAATCCAAAAGAAATATGAGAGGTCGGCTCACTTAAATATGGTTAAAATTAAATTAAAAATAAAAATTATAATTTCAATAGCAAGTCGGCTCAGATTAATTTAAATAAAGTATTTAATAAGTAATTTTTTTTTTTGGGATGTTGGCTCAGAAAATTATATGAAAAACTAGTATAAATACCTAGTCAACGCTTTCCTTTAGATGTAGAAGTCACAAGTTCGATTTAGCTTTGCTTTTTGGGTACTGTAGGAGCTACAGTGGACTGAAATTCGGTGGTCTGATATTTGGGTATAAAGTTCATTAAGGCAGCCATAGTAGAGGTCATTTTCAGCTCAGAAATTCGGGTATACTATCCACAGGAGCAACAACTTAACCTTTGTGCAAATTTCAGACTGTCTCCTCTGTAAAATTTCGGGCTACTGCAGAAGATATTTTTGGGGTTACAATTCTAAGGAGACAGGCATCCACAACATTTGTTGATGATCTAAATTTGGACACTCAAAAAGCTTTGTCTTCCAGGGCATCCAAATTTACAGTGATAGCAGAGATGTTCTTGATTTATGAACAACCTTGACAATGATAAATTTCTTGTGATGTTAATGAGTATCTCTTGATGCCAAGTTATGAAGAGCATAGATCAGAGCCAAAATAGAAGCAGTTTTGAAGTAAGAGATGATGCAAAGACTGAAGCTCTAGTAGAAGATAAATTTCGGACTGTAGAAGAAAGTGCATTCGAGGATAGAAGAAAGAAGAAGATATCATGCGGAGGCTCAATCTGTTCTTATGAGTATATCTGAGCTTGGAGTGACTTTGATTTGACAGTGAGAAAGATCTGAGTTGTGGCTGGACAGTGATACTTTTGATAAGTGAGAAGATGAATTGTAACAGGTTGATGAGCAGACTCCTGGCATGTGATACATGAGATGACAGTGATCACTTGTTTGACAAGGCAGTGACAAGTTGCTGAGCAAAGGACAAATCTGTGTATTATGACTGAGTTATCTGACAAGTGACATGATGACATGGCTATTACAGGTTGATGAGCAAAGATGACAGAGTGGACAGGTTGAAGACTTGAGCAGAGGACAAGATCAGTGATATGTGGATGATGTGTTTGTACAACAGAAGTGGCAGAAGTAATGATATGTGATGTGACAAGTGTTTGCATGTAACTACAAGCTGGGTCTTGTATACATTTTCTTAGTTGGATCTAAGAAAAGACCAAGCTGAGTCTTGGGATAGAAGTTGGTGCTTCTGATTCAGTTGTAGCTGATTAACCCCCCGGTTGTAGCCGATTGAAGAAATACAAAAGATTACAAAACTATATCTTGTGTCTCTTGCAATGTGTTGATGATAATGTTTACTTGATGAATGACATGTGCTTAGCTGTTTACTGAAATATAGTTCATTGATGAATATGATATTGAAGTGAATTTGTAAATGATGATATAAGATTTGAAAAAGAAGTTGAAATTGTTAATAAGTCCAGGCTCACTGATTCACCGCCCCCCTCTCAGTGAGCTATTGTGTCTAACAAGATCCGGGTCTTTGCTTTGTTGGTGATTTATCAAGGTCTTCCCTCCAAAGCCTAGTTGGCCAAAAGTGGTCTTTGCTTTGTTTTTTCCCAACCTAACCTAATCCTAGGGCCTAAATCTACTTAATGAACCCCCCCCTCTAATTCCCTACACCTTTTTCCTATTCTCAATGTGGAGTAGCAGTAACATTTTGCAAACAGTGTGATGGTGTGATTGAGGGACAATCATGGGGACAATGGACTGTGTAGTATGTAGTTGATGATGTATGACAATTGACTATGTAGCATGTTGGTTTTTGGACTCTACAGGATATATAGCCTATAGGCCTCATAGATTATGTATTTTGTTCCAATCCTAGTCTCCTAGATATGTATTGCACAATACACTTTGTGCAATTTTGATATATTCACTCTTATATGGTATATACATGAGCAAACTTTGGATATTTTGTCTCTAATGCTTTGGAATCATGGATTAAAATCTTGAAAATGTCGTTTTTCTTTAAAATTTAAATATTTTATGTATTTTTTAGTAAACTGAGTCATTAAATTCAAATCGGCTGATTTATGACCGATTCATTATCGATTCCGAGTACGAGTCCGAGTTGACCCTCGATCAATTCCGAGTCCGATTCCAAGTTGACCCTCGACTGATTCTGAGTCCAATTCCAATTTTTAAAACTATGGGTGATAGTGGCCTCTATCTTAGTTACCCCTGAGTTTTCATTTTGTGAATTAGGACTTAGAAATCTTGGGTGAGGGGTTAAGTTGTAACATTTTGCCATCGTTGCCGGGGATAAATTCATATGGTGACTCCACAAAGGGACAAATGTCCTACTTTGTTACAGATTTTGAAGATCTTGTTGGGTGTAAAGGTGAGCACATTGAACAATTTTGAAGGCATCTTGAAGCTTCACCTTGGCAACTCCACAGGTTGACATGTGGTATATTTCAGATTTAGCTTCAGCTCTATATTTTGCATTTTAGGTTGAAGATTGATGAAGTAAAGGAGCATGGCATCATCCCAAGAAATCTGGAATAGAGGGTTGAGCCCTTCAGATTTTCATGCATTTTGGCATATCCTCATGAGTGCCATTATCAAGTATGGAAAAAGCATGTCCCAAAGTTTTATGGGGATCTACATCTTACTTCACAACATGTTACCTCTTTCATTGAATTTCTTGCACATTTTAATATTTGCCATGAGGATGTCATGATGAAGGCTTTTGCATCTACTTTCAAAGCAAGGCATGTGGTTGAATGGTTTTTTATTTTGGAGCAAAGAGTATATTTTCATTTTCAGATTTCTTCAATTTGTTCCAAGAGGATTGGAGTGGTGATTAGAAAAATGATGGGGTACATGTTGCACAAATTCTTATTGATATCTATTATAAGATGAATGAACGATTTGAGGCTTTGAAGCATGCAAAAGTACGAAGCCTTTCAAATTCCTTAGATGAGCAAATATGTGATAAAGCCTTTGCAATGTGGTCATTGGAAAAATATATTAAAGATGTATATGTTTTGCATGTTTTTGACCCAATGTTTCTTTCACCCCATGAGTCACTTGCATTTATTGAGGAAAATGAGTTTGCTGAAGACCTTGGTGGAGCATCTTGTGACCCCATTGAAGACCATGCACATGAAGAGCAAGAGGGTGAGGAATAAGGTAGCCGTAAGGAGGCTAACATTGCAGATTTTGAGCTTCGTAGGCAGCCACATAGGCTGAAATTTTTCGCAGAAAATTTTAGTATTTTCTAACCATATGTGACAATGGATATTGAAAACTTTTTGAAGCATACGAGACAGCTTTTTGGTTATGACATTGTAGATTTATTTCAGCCATATATGCCTTTATCTCTTTCTTTTTTCATGCATAAATTTTTAGCTGAAACATACATGTTGGTGGCTGATTTTATTTTACGGAAGTGTGTTTTTCAGATTGTCATATCTTGCAGAAATTTCCCGCCTTCATTTATGGTGAAAAATGTAAATTTTTTTCTTCATGTGAGGAAGTTTTGTGAGTGAAAATTTAGAATTTTTTTGGATGTCTTACGAAAATTTTCTAGCCAGCTTTACTTTCAGATTTCAATAATTTCATAGATAAAAACTCATCATTGGAGCATGTATATGCGGCAACAATGTATTGAATTCAGAGTCTACGGCAATCATTTCCAGAAATTAGTTTCTAGATCCGAAAATTCATGCTCATGCTTATTTAAAGACGTTTTACTATTAGAGCAACCTGCACCTTTACTTCTTGAAGGTATTAATGATGTTTGCCCCACAGATCAACCTTTGGAGAGGGACTTAGAAGAATTTTTTTAGTTTGATGATGAGTTGCGATGTTTATTTTAGAGCTTTATTTCAACCCTTTTCAACATTGTATTGAGTTAGCATGTGCTGGAACTATTGCTGCACAAACTAGCAGCCGTTGGATTGCAAGGAGGAATCGGTTGTTAACTTGGTGAAACCTCAGGACACTACTCATAAGTGTCACACGAGCATGGTCCTCTCTCTTTAGGTTTCCCAAGTCCACCTAGGAAAACCTAGACTAACCATGGGAGGTGTTCCTAGCCAAGCTTTTCCGGGTACTTGCCAGAGGTTATCTAGCTTTCCCACAGGTACTTGCTTGAATGATTTCTAAGGAAATAATATGCCTAAGAGAAATAACAAGGGTTTGAAATATGATGCAATGTGGGTGAACTAAGGGGTTCTAAGTTTGAGAGATTGAAATACCCCCTAGATGAAATATGGTAAGAGTAGACCTTGTGATAATGGGATAAATGTGCAAGCTACCCTGAGATAGGCTATGACACTGGATAATGTCCAGGATGGTAATTAATGTTTGTCTCAAAAGGATCAAATGTGCCACCATTATGTTAGGGTTTTGTCTTGGTGAATATTCAGATCTAAAAGTGTTTGTGATAAATATAGTGCTAGTTTGGTGTTAAAGAAAGGCTCTATTGTCACACGATTTGACGATCTAGATGTTGGCAGAGACTAACGATTGCCAGACTAGTGGAACCTCAGGACTCTACCTCAAAGTGTCACACATGCAGGGTCCGCTGTCTTTGGGTTTCCCAGATCCACCAAGGTAGACCCAGACTAACTGTAGGAGGTGTCTGTTAGATTTTTAATGATGTAGTAGTATAATATTTCAATTCTGAATTATTGTCATCCCACATTCATCATTGCATAATATCATCATTCATTAGCAACGGAAATAAAACCAAGGATCACTGAAAGGTAACCATGCACAAGAGACACAAAGATTTTACCCTGGGAAACCCAAACGAGAGAAAACCCAACAAACTTTTCTTAGAAGAAATAATCAATCCAATACAAGAACAATACCAATCATGAAGATTAAGCCTTAGCACAAGAATGTGCTCTTCTTCCACAAGAACCTCGAGAGAGATAAGATAATAAGATAACCCCAAAATTATGCTTCTTGTCTTCTTCACTTTTCTTCCTAGAGAAGTGCACACCACTTGAGAGAGAGAGATGAACTTGGTTGTGTTGTCATAATGAAGTGTAAAAGCACTTTATTTATATTCTTCTTTTCAGTTGAAGTTTCCACAATTAGGTCGGCTTGACTTTTATTTTATCTTTCAAGCCGACATGTCTTTTTATCTTCTAGGGTTATTCTACCCATTTTATTGGGGTAATTGTGCTCTTCATTTCTTCCACTTTATCTAGGACTTTTTAAGAATATATTCTGATGCTACATAAACATCAACACTCCCTCATAGCGAGGAATCTATTCTTCTTGCATGATCTTCAACATTGTTTGTCTTATGGAGGTTCTTCTTCAACATTCTTTAGGACTTCTTCAATGGATTGTCTTGACTTCTTTGGATATTTCTTCATCATCGAAAAGTTGTCATTGTTGATGTCTCATCACATGCGGTCACATTCTTACCCAAGAGCTCTAATGTTGATTTGACCATACTCTAAGAAGTCCTTACACTTCTAGAGCCAATTGTCAACTTCAACATTAGATTAGACTTTGCCTCGTATACAAGGAGATAAGATATCCTTGTAACATAGACAAGTCTTGACATTCTATAAAGAATCGATCACTCATGAAAACATGAACACTCCCTCTCAGCTAGGGAGACATCACCACACTGGAACACATCTGGATATCATCTGATCATCACGGCTTTTCCCGTACATCTCGTCATCATAAGAAAGGTCTCTTATGATCCAGTCCTTCTAACTAGAACAACTGTTCCCACTGGAACTGTGGTCACATCCATAGTAGCAGGGAGCTACCATGATTGCACACCAGTTTTGAGCACATTCTTGAGCCAGTCCTATGCTATCATATGCATGAGATCAATAGTAGATGAGCATTTGATGATGATCACTCTTATATTCAGTGGGCCTAGAGTATGTACACAGTCAGTTTCATGTCAGGACTGAGCCCCAATGACCCCAGGTCGGTGGCTGAGTTAGCCATTTTTCACCTTGACAGATCATATATGGATGATGATAGTGCCTTAGGATGCACACAGTAGCAATGTACCAGTGTCTTTCAGATGTCTACAAATGCATTTACATGTATATGACCCAACATGTATATGGTTATTATACTTGGATGATTATTTTGCTCGTTTACTTATCTTAGTAGCTTGACTGGGTATATAGTGGCTATGCATTGGCGATCTCCTATTTTGTTCTTTATTGATGGTCTACGGTAGGAGTGATTGATTCTATTTGAAGAGGTTCTTGTGTATACTCATTGTTTTTTCCCTTGTCATAGTATGGACTTGGTCATTCCCTTAGGGTCTTTGCTAGTCATTGCATCACCTTTTCATTGGCCCCATCCATCCATTATCTTCCATCTTTGGATTGATCCTGACTTGTACTTTGACTAGTGAGATCGAGGACTTCGCCCACTTATGCCTTTGTGTTGGATAGACTCCATGTTTACCTTGTGTGTCGGCTTTGGAGTGTGGCCTATGTCACTGGGATGTTATCCTTTTGTCCTCAAAAGCAAGTATTCCTACAAAAAACATCGGACCACATAAACGCTATATCTAAATGGATGCAAAAAGTCAGCAACAAAAGTGTTTTGAAACACTAAGCAAATAAATAAAAAGTCTTCACTACCTAGTCAGTGGCCAAGGGAAGAATACTCATCCCTTGTGTGATGTAAGGTCGTTTTCCCCTACAGGGCAGCAGGGTGGTAACTCCATTGCACCTATGGACGGTGGCGTGCAATGGTGGTAAGACCGAGTCATTATCTGAGGCCCGCAATGCTATTCAGGGCACTTGCTCTTGTAGGCTGGCTAGTGAAAGTTGATTAAAGTATTAAATGTAAATCTTAAATGTGCAAAAAGCTGACAGTAAATCAAATGCAAGAAAGGTTGTTGGTCTAGAGTCTATTGGAAGCATTGTAAGCACTCTACCCATTTGTGAGGCATCGCCATTCGCTAGTGTCTTCTATTCGGCATAAGTATAAGTGGTTTCCCCTTTCCCTCATGTCTGAGAGATCATAGTGTTGAGATTGTCAAGTCAAATCCCCTTAGCCTAGCCTTGTTTCATCCACTTCACCCATAGCTAGCAAAATGGTCAAGTCTGTAAATGAGTATTCACTTGAGGCTTTTACTTGGAGTGATGTATTGCTTTTATTTAGACTTATTGTTGATGATTTTTATTCATCATCGCCAATTAAAATGCCACTTAATGCTTTAGTCTTGCTACTAATATAAATAAGGTGGCATATTTCATCCATCTGTATATGCAGGATCAATTGTTTTCAGCGTGAGTCATTATTTTGATCATTTGTGACCTGGTCAAACCAGTTTGACCAAGTCAACAGTAGGGTATGGGATGAGTTTGTCCGATAGAGTTGATCAATTGTTTTCAGCGTGAGTCATTATTTTGATCATTTGTGACCTGGTCAAACCAGTTTGACCAAGTCAACAGTAGGGTCCGGGATGAGTTTGTTCGACAGAGTTTGATTTTGGTTATTCAGTGCCTTTTGATGTTCATTAGATGGTTCCATACTCCAGACAATGATTTTTCATGGTGGCTTGCAATATTTTTATTATTATCAGCATTTACAGGCCATATTTTTATATTTTTGGCATGGATGAGCTTCTAGATCTATTTCTTGATGGACATATGGTGTATGAGTACTCCTTCCTAGTGGATTTGGACATTTTGAGTCCATTGGTGCACTTAGATATCGGTTCCGGGCATAGGTACTTGATGATATGGCCAGTTTATTTTCCAGCAGCAAAGTACCATGGAAAAATAACATAAAAAGATGAAAATGGCTAGCAAGGAAATCGATTTGACTTAATGGGGCAAGGAAATGGCATGAAACTTGTTTGATGGATATTATTGATGCTCTAGACACCTTCTGACATTGTCGACATCAGTTGTTGGGGTCCACACGATTTTATCTCTCCCCTTGGGGGCGTCATCTTCCATAGAGGGGATGCAATTCCTAGTTGTACCTTGATGATCACATGTTGTATCTTATATTGATGTACTAGGGGGTGCTAGTGGAGTGATTTTTGGACCTCCTAGCCCCCCTCTTTTATGTTATTATGTTGTACCATGTCATATCTCATGTTATGTTCCCTCGCTAGGCTTCATTGAGGAAAGTGCATCCCCCTCTTTGAGTGATCTCATGTATATTATCTGGCACAACATTAGCCGTTGATCTTGATGTATTATCTTTTGATCCTAGCCCTCCATCTTTTTGGGTTTAGGGTTTTTGTATCATGAGAATCTATTTATTCGATCTCTCACTCATTGTAAAGGATTTTTGGCAATAAAGGAAATTTTTGAAGAAACGCTTGTAAATCTTTGATGAATGTTCTTATGCATGATTGTAAAGCCTTTTTCTTAGACATTTGAGCAAAATCGTGGTGATTTCAAGACAACATTGTCTAAATTTCCTTAAAATCCACACTAGAGTTAAAGAATGCCAGATTTATTTTATTAAACCCAATTTCCCCTGTTAACCACACATGGATTTCTTCACTATGCAGCGAAAACTAAATACTGAAAGAAAATATAACACCAATCACATCAATGGAGACAAATCTTTTTGGGTATAAACCCTTGGACAAAACCCAAGATGGGAAAACATGTGCAGTAGTCTGAGAAGAAATTTTATTATGAAGATATGAAGCAAATACAATTCAGAAAATCGATTTAGCCAACCTGGAAAAATCGAACCTCTGCAACTCACTAAGAAATACCTACAGACCTGTACGGCCTGCCCACGCAGCTGTACGACCCTGCTGCAAATCGTACGGAATCCGTACGACTTCCACGTCAACTGTATGAACGGATTCTGTACGGCCTCAGCTCACACGTGCGACTCCTCTGCAACTTGGCTGTACGGCCCTGCTGATCTGTACGACCTCCCTCTCTCAGCAAATCGTACGACCCTCTCTCTACCCGAATACTCTGTCGATCTCTGAATGATTGCTCCTCCATCTTCTTTTCTGCAAACTTCTCTCTCAAACTTCTCTCTGTCTCAGTGTCCTCTCCACCAAATCGATCCTCCTTTTAACTCAATGGCCAAGAGAAAACCCTAACATCTTAGTATGGATCAATGGATGAGATCCTCCGGTGAGATCAATGGCCAAGATTAGATTAGCCATCACTTTAATTATTTTCACTTGCACTTTATAAAAGTGACTCCATTAAGTCAATTAGTAATTAGATCACTTAATGTACTTTTCATAAGTCTTAACTTTGGAAAAGACATCAAATACATTTGGCTTCCTGATTTAAGTCTTCTAGTATGCAAGGACACATGCAATGCAAGAAGACCTTCCTTGTTGCCACTTTCTAACACATTGTGGAGGCCGATTTGGTTTTGCAGTGGTGCGATTTGGTTTAGGGCATCATTGTGAGGGATCTCCATCTCTCTCTCTCTCTCTCCAAGTGTCTTCATCTCATGGAGTATCCAATTGTGATTAGTTCCATTGATTTATTTTCTTGAGATGTCTTGCATTTCCATTTCCATTTCTCTTTTCCTATAGATCAAATCTGACAGTTTGTTGTTTGCATTTGGAGGAAGAGAGGGGCGTGCTACCTTCATCGGGGAGGACGATCTAGCTTGGAACTCATCGGATCAGGCTTGAAATTGTAACTACTTGAAAGGATCATCATTGCATTTGGCGGCCACAAGATTTACAACTAAGATATTTGAAGTTTTCTCTTGTTTCAAATTTCTATTCCACTAGTCATTTAAAATTCAAAGTTTAAAACCCTTGTTTCTTAGAAGTAGTAGATAGAGTGATTATTTGGGCTTGTCATTCAAAACCCAAGTTGGAAATCCTCATAAACCCTTAGAGACCAAGTTAGAGCTTAAACCGACTCCATTTGCCCTTGATCTAGCACTGGTCCTCTTTGGGGCAATTCGCCCTCCTTGGGAAGTTGATCATTTGCCCCGATCTACAATTTGGGTGTTGCTATGGTTATATTAAACCACTAACCTTTTTGCACGCATGTTGAGGCTGATTTAACCATTCAATGGCTAATTAGACCAGTTTCACCTTGGACAAGGCCCACACATGACACTTGTGCATATCTCTACTTAGTCCACTCTCTTGGAGGAGTGCACCTTTTGAGTATTTTGTTATTTCTTGGAGGATGCACATGTGGAGACACTTGTTTATTATTTCATGGAGCATCTGATATGGTCAACCAACCACTCACATCCACTCACATGAGAATCCTTCCCACTCTTATTGAGTTCATTTTGCTGGAGGTTGAACCACTCCATTATTTTATCATTGTTTGACATGTCTCATGGAGTTAGTTACACAAGAGTGTTATTATATTGTTTTCCTTGAGAATAGGGATGTATCGAGATAACTCTAAGCCTACTTTATCATTTATTCCTAGAGAAAGTTGTGGATCTGGGAAAACAATTATATTTTATTGCTAGAGAGGGATGGAGCTCAACTCTATTTAAATAGAAGCTCTCTCATTCATTTGCATGGTTAGACGTGGGGATTTTGCCCTTGAGACTATAGCTTCATAATATTGAAGGTCATTTTGGAGCTTGTAGCCTGTATGTCATGGATTCAAATTGCTGAAGATTTTGCTGGAAATACTTGCAACAAATGTGTATGGATTGCTGAAATACAGGTAAAATTATTCATAATTGAGAAAATTTCACCTTTATTTAGGAGAGCTAATTTGTGTTTTATTTCCCTTAGATGCCTTTGTGTTTTATTGCTGAAATTGCTTGATGTATCTCTCTTTCTAATCCAAGTTAGCTACAGATTTGCATACCTATCAATGAACACACCTCTATGCATGTATGGAATATCTCCTTGATCAAGGGTTTTTATCACATGCAAATTTTCTGCATTTTAGGACAGCAAAGAAGTTGCTGTAGGTTGTTAATTCAAGCGACATACACCCTTTTTTTCATTAGAAATAATCATATAGTTGCTTCCCTAAAGACTCCATGTGCCCAGATTTGTATTAACCACTAATCTCACTTCTCAACCACCAAAAAATCATAAATTTACCTTTCCGTTTTGCTATCCACAGATTTGGAAATTAATAAAGTATAAATGTAAAAACTAGTTTCCAGTTTTTTTTTGCAAGCTAGATTCGTATATTGTATCATACAAAATTTACAAATACAAGCATGGCTGTGGCCATGGGGATTCAAAAAAGAGAAGTCATCCATGCCAGATAATAAAGTGTCTGCAAACTGTGCATATCCACTTGCACAGAGCATGCCCGAGACTTTCTGCTAGAAAAAACTGACTTGAAATGACCCCTATCAGACTCCAAAGACCATGAGAATGTCCTCTTTCAGACTCTACAGACTCTACAGACCCTGCAAATGACATAATTACAAAAAGGAGGATCCAGGTCAGCTGATCGAATCCCCATAAGCACCGGCAGTTCATAACCATAATAAGACAGACTATGATAACAAAAGATAAAAGGAGGGAAAAGTTGATCTGCATAACCCGTTGAGGAAGCCTGGACACTCGTCATTGTTGGCACGCCATCTACGCACTGGAATCCAGATGTCGACGATGCAAGGGTGGCTCCTCTTCCTTCTTCACAGTGGTTTCCTCTTTCACATTGCTCGCAAGGAGATTTATCTCGCAATCCATTTTTGTGACCAAAGCAGTCGCTTCGTCCTCCACTTCCAACTTTGAACTTGAACCACTGCCACCAGTGACCATTGTTGACACTGCTTGAGCAATCGCAGGAGCCGCTGGAGCAGAGGTAACAGTGTCCATCGGTTCTCCCATCTCGAATTGCGTGAGGGGAATATGCATCACTTCCGCCACATCTTCACACCAATCAATTACACCCTGAACCTTTCGAGCTAGAGCCTGAGTCTTGGCCTGTAATTCTTCCCCATGGCTACGGACATTTTTCTTCATATCATAAAGGGCATCAATCATGGAGGATATGTGTTCAGCCATTGCACCTCCCTGAGACACCATGGAACAGCCACGTTGACGTCCCCCCCACCGACTTGAAGCTCTCAGGCGCTCCCTCACCATGGCTGTGAATGCTAGACCAATTGACAGCTCAATCCCTTCGCTCTCAGCGCAAGACAGGCCTCTGCAAATGAAGAGTAGCTTTTGGGGTGGACGATTGAACCCCCGCACAAGAGACATTATTCCCTGGAGCCTCAAGATGATTGTTTCCCTGCTTTTCATCATATCACCATTAATACCGAGGGAGAGGTGCATTGATACTTGACTCATTCGGCTGCACAGGTGGGATGGGCAATGAAGCCGCTGGTAGCTCAGGCGTCCCCTCAATCCCCCTGCTAGTCACTTCACCATTAATTCTGCATTGATTCCCTGCAGTCACCCCATCTGGGGAACTAGTTTCCATATTTGCCATCTTAAACCTCTTTCATTTCTTGTAACCATTATTCAGTTGGATTTGGATTTCCTAGGGATTGCTCCCTTGAGTTATTGTGGTCCTAACCTAAAGTGTAGAAGAGGGTTGGTGTGGTGATAGGGGCCTCCTTCGTAGTTACCCTTGTCTTCTCCTTGTGAATTAGGACTGACACCTTGGGTGAGGGGTTAAATTCTAATAGGCAGGGCAGTATTTTAATGTTATTGTTCTTTTGATATCTTTTGAGGATGTGTTATTTTTGTTTACAAACTAACAAAGTTTTCTGTGCCAGTGTTATAGTGTCTTGTCTTGAAATGAACATGAAATAAAGAGAACTGAGTTTAGTTTTTATTTAATTTCCAGTTTTAGCTAATATTTTGTACCTGAATGATCAGATTTTTATCCTGTCCACGTATTTGGATGCCTTGCTGATTTTACTTTCCTGTTCTTATTCATTTTTCTTCTGGTACAGGTTATCTTGGCAACAAACATTGCAGAAACCTCTGTCACAATCCCTGGAATTCGTTATGTAATAGATCCAGGATTGGTAAAAGCCCGTTCATACAATCCTCGCACAGGAGTAGAATCATTAATTGTGATACCGATTTCAAAAGCACAAGCTCTTCAAAGAAGGTAAGAACACTGAAGTATCTCTGAAACTAAAGTATAGCAGACAATTATTGACTACTGGCTGCTGAGGAGGTTAAAATGAGCAAATTTTTAAATTTGACATATTCCCTATGTTATCATGAGCATATGAGGTATCTATACCATGACTGATGAATTGATCAAATTTTTATCATCCCATTAGCTAGAGGATTGCGCATAATTGACGTATGCAGCCAGGAGGTTGATATAAGCAAACAGGTCTAGTTGTAAGGTAGTGTAGCAACTTAAAAGTTAATACAGATTGAATCATTAGGCGTTCTTCATTAGCAACACGAAAGTGGATTTTTCTTTTTCAGAGCGACTTTACTCTTAGAATGGTAGTATGTGTAACAGTAAGATAGTAAAGCAACTATGGGTGATAGAACTTTTAAGTGTAATATAAGATGCATTTTCAAAATAAAAAAGATAGTGTAGATACCTAATAAGTAGAAACCATTAGAGATACTTGGTAATAGGCATGTTGATGGATTTTCTTTTTGAGGCATCTTCCCTAAATTTCAAGGAAAATCTTTTATATACTTATAGGCTATAGCTCTATGGATTTCTATTAAAAATTAAAAAAAACAGTTAAGGAAAGCTCAATTATTATTTCGAAGTACCAAATTATTAAAGCCATTTGGGAATGTTTTAGGGCTAGTACAGTGATGATTTAGCATCAGTTGTTTTAACATGTCAAAGATTTTCCAGTGCAGTCGTTTATTTCTGGTTACATATTAGTGAAAACATTTGCATCTTCTTTAGTTTCTGCTCTGTTTTAATTATCAACCATGTCCTTTTTTTGTTGTCCTTTACCCTTACGCATGTTTTATCCTGTTTTTCAGTGGGCGTGCAGGGCGAGAAGGATCAGGAAAATGTTTTCGCCTCTATACTGAAGAAGAGTTTGGAAAACTTGCAGAATCAACTGTCCCTGAAATTAAGCGTTGCAATCTTTCCAATGTTGTACTCCAGCTTAAGGCATTGGGGATTGATGATGTGACTGGATTTGACTTTATGGATAAACCTTCAAAGTGAGATTCAAAGCAAACACTTTCTAAATAATTTATTGTTCAAGAAATTTCTAGTTATTGTTTATGCATACATTTCATGCCAAAAGAGTTTTTTCTTTTCTTTTTACAAAATACGTCTTACATTAGCAAATTTACAAGATAGCTGGCAACAAAAACAAAAGAAGGAAGGGTATATACAATGGAGAGTCGTATCCTAGCTGAAAAAGAAAACAAAAAACGGAAGGGTATATACAATGAAGATTCATATCCTCTTCGTAAGAGCAACAAGATAGTGATAAACTCAAAGTAAGCCACAACACTGAACTCTTTGGCACTCTCAATCTGTTAGATTTTGTACAATTCTAGCAGTATAATTAATTGCATTTAATAAAAATAGGATCACTAAAAGAATAACCAAGCACATAAACAATAGACACAGAATTTTATCCTGGGAAACCCAACAGGGAGAAAACCCAGCAACCTTTGTATAGAGATAATAAGTTCAGAGATCAGAGTACATTCAGATATCAAGAATAAGAGAGAGAAAGAGAAACTTCTCCAAATGTAGAAACCCCGAAAATACTTCTCCTAGCTGCAGTAGCGAACTTCTTCCTCTCCTTGAGCGAACTTGCTTGTGTTGAGTGAGTGACCAAATGATAGGTGCAACCTCTCTATTTATACTTGTCTGTTTTGCCTTTTTTCTCTAACTGTCTGGGCCGACTCCCTTCACTGTCTGGGCCGACTTGTCATGGGGAAGATAAAATTACATTTATAATTTATTGCTTTTGGGTAATTCTAATCCAAGGTTTACATTGATTATTTCATGATCTTTTACATGATCAATTACATTAATAATTGCTCCCGAATGAGGTACAACAATAACCTAATAAAATACAATAAGAATAACTTCCGAAGTTACATTATTTCTAACACTCCCTCTTAACAAGGAAGGTATTCTTTGGACACGGTCATCATCAACATCACTGGACACGATCATCTGGATCTCAACTGTACATCACATCTGTCTCGAACATCTCTATACATACGGAAGGTCTACATCTCTATACATACGGAAGGTCTCGAACATCTGTTCTCATTGCCTACAAAATGAGAACTAAAGACCCAAAACAAAAAGAAGTTGCTTTCAAAGCCACAAAGTTGAATAAACAAAATAAGACGAGCTCGTCATTTTCTCCACTAAGTCCAAATGAAGTTTCGGACGAATAAATGGCAAACTTTGTCAACGAATTACCTAGGGGTACTGGTAGTTACAAAGGAAAGTTACCTCTAAAATGTTTTAATTGTGAAAAAATAAGACACTTTGTTGCAAAATGTCCACTAAAGGAAGATAGAGACAAACCAAATCAAAGAAGAGATTTTTCCAAAGGAAGATTTGCCAAGAAACGAAATTTCTACTCAAAATTTGAAGATAAAGCATCAGACTATGATGAAGATGAAGAATTTCTAGATGTTGATAGGAATGAAATCTTATTCGTAGCCATGGAAAATCAACACCGTCAAGAAAGCGATCCAGATGAAGAAAATGAGGGAGCAGTTGTTGTTGTTGATCTTGCTTTTGAAGGGAACCTATTGCATAACGAGAAATAAAATAAGAATACTATTATTTCCACCTGTATGTGTCATCCATTAACCACAGTTATTGCTGCAGTTTGTTTTATAGTATGGCATCTAGAGCAATTTCTATCTCATGCCTGATGCTAGTGTTGTCCCATTAATAAATTTTAATGTGGCTAATTTGTGTTCTTTCACATCTTCGGGCAGTCTTTTTTAAAGAAGCTTCTAAAATGCATGGGTATCCTTGTGATAACAGGGCTGTGATAGTGAAGTCATTGGAGCAGTTGTATGTGCTTGGAGCTTTGACAGATGAAGGCAAACTATCAGACCCTGTTGGTTTGCAAATGGCTCGATTGCCTTTAGAGCCTTTTTATGCGAAAGCTATTCTTGTGTCTTGTTCATTCAACTGTTCAGAAGAAATGTTAATAGCAGTTGCTATGCTTTCGGTTGAGTCTATATTTTATTTTCCTCGTGAAAAGATGAAAGAGGTAAACCTTATAAGTGACTTTTGTACCCAGCTGTTTTTCTGATCTGATAAGGATTGAAAGTATGTTAGGTACAACTAGAATTAGAATTACATGATTGTTTTACAAGGGAATAACATGATTTTATCTAAAGGCAAGAACAGCTAGGCAACGCTTTTGCAGTCCAGATGGAGATCATATCACATTGGTGAATGCATATAAAGCTTGTTTAGAGGAGTTGCAGAAAAACAAGTCTACAATTACTAGTGATTCCAATTTAAGTACGCATGACAAAAGGATCCAAAAATGGTGCAAGTCAAATTTTGTTAATAGCCGTTCTTTCAGGCATGCCGTCAATATTCACAGGTAATGTTATATGTATGTATGTATTGATTTTTACTATTTTTTACATTTAGTTATAAATTATAATGATAAATTTTTGTGTTTCAATTTTCTCTTTAATATTCATGCTTTTCAGGCAAATACATGGGTATGTGCAAACAATGGGGTTGCCCATAGTCTCATGTGGAGAAGATTGGATTCAATTCCGTAGATGCCTTGCTGCTTCCTTTTTCCTTAATGCAGCTTGTAAGCAACCTGATGGAACATACAAGTACAGCTCTAAACTAAGCATTAAATCTCTGTATTTTGGTCTTTGATGAAATTATTCCTCTTTAATTTTCTGCATCTTTTCAGCTAATAGAATTTTGTTTTCTTGCAGAGCTATGGCAAATGGCCAGCTAGTTTCAGTTCACCCCTCATCTGTCTTGTTTGGCACAAAGCCAGACTGTGTCATTTTTAATGAATTAATTCATACTAATCAGAATTATGTTCGTAATGTTACACGAATAGATGCACTTTGGTTGGCAGAACTTGCTCCTCAGTTCTATGCAGCCAGAGATGCAACTCTGACTTCTGCACCCATCTGAAGCAGCATAGTGTAGGTTCTCAGAATTGCATCTGATGTTGATTTTAGTTTTATTATGCCCTTCTAAAAATGCTATTGAATTATGCCTCATACTGTACTATTTAAAAAGGGATGTAGCAATTTATGCAATCTTGGCAGTTTCTCTATATGTTCATTTAATTTGATGACTTTTCCAAAGGCCTGACTAGAAATTGGTAAAGTATGAGGCTTTGTTAAAAATACTTGTCTCCTTGGCACCAGATATATATATATATATATTTGCAGAATACATTCCCTAGGGATTCCCACCAGGCAATTCTCATTTCGAGGATGGTACCCAGGCTGAACCAGATTTTTCAGGGCTCAAGGCCGGTAGAACAATATACTCATAAAGAGCTCAACATGTCACTTATGGGAATTGATCTTGGGTGGGTAGGGTAGCAATCCTTCCTCCCAATCATCCTCATTCTGACTTATTTAATTTGAAGATCATGGGGGTGGGATTTGATCTACTTATGTGTGGAAGGGTCATGAGATGATTTAATACTATCTCAGGGTGCAACCACACATTCAACCACTACCTCAAGGAGACCACATGGCTCCAAGAAAATTCCTCACAAGAATTTTTGGCCCCAACTGCTTGTTCATGTCTCAGTGAATTGAACCTTGGTGGGTGGCATGACATGTAACCATAATCACCGGTGAACCACGACCCCATTGCCCATCAGAAATAATTTTAATATCATCGATATGCACAATGAGTCCAAGGAAGGAAAGCCTTACTGTGTTGCATTTTGATTTCTTGTCTTCTGATCCAGAAAAAATGTGAATGCCCAAGCAGGTGACAATAGAAATGGCCCTTCATATTGATTATTTAATGCAAAGATGACGGTTTCAACATGTTTGATAACATTGATAAATTCCTAGATCAACACATCATTTTGGAAATGGAGATCATGGATGTAATAGGAGTGCCTAGTTTCAAGTAAACGGATCTTGGGAGGAGATAATGAGGTGAGGGAGCGACGGTATAGCAGAGGGATTCTGTGCAGGGGGTACAGATGTGATTCATACAGCCTTACAGGTAGGCACTCGTTCTGTACAGGTATGGATGGGCAGGTCGAGCAGGTTTCAGATGCAGAAACAGACACGTGTTTTAGGTGCTGAGAAGCATATGGATGCAGGGGCAGTGAGGTAACATGGCTGTACGGGTGGACAAAGTGAGTATGCCCAGCTGTATAAATGCAAAGCCGCTGCAGGGGCTGATTGAGAAGGGTTTGTTCAGTCATTTCAGTGAGGAAGGGCTGAGCTGTGAAGTTTGAACGAGGGCACTCAAGGTATCCTTTGGTTGATAATGTGTATCAGAGACAAAGCCAGTCTCGGAAGCGTTCTCCTTCAGAACTCATAGCACTTAATTTCTTTGATAATGATGTCTCTCTGCGAGCTGTGGTCTGTTCATTAAATGCCAAATTCTTCATGGGCACTGTTGTTCCCAGTTTGCAGAAGTCCAAGGAGGAGTGGCTGCCCCTTCCATCAATGGGGAACGTGGTTGCCAAGGAGGAAGAACTTGTGGTGGGTCTGAGTCAGGATTCAGAGAATGTGATCAGCACCATCATGTCGATAAGCCTTTGTGTATAGAGGGTGTCAGCTCCTCGGTGTACAACCTAGGAATAGTCTCTCCCCCTATGGATTTTGCGTTGGTAGTTGTGGGGATGGGTTTGGAGTTGGGAGATGACAAGTCTGCTAAATTGGAGAAGCCCGTGCAACCTCCAGTGGAGCTGCAGGGTGAGGGGACTGAGATCCCTTCACAAGCCTTCAGTCGATAATGGTGCCAAGCCTTTGCCGGATCCTGAGGATTTTGACGTCTTTCTTATCGATCAGATAAGAAAGGCATCCCTGTTGGTGTTAGAAAATGCCTTCGAGGCGCTCCCAAAACTGGGAGTGAGCTTCGGGAGCAAGAGGGCGGGGGCGGGGGGGGCGCTACCCCGCCGCAGAGGATCGGATGCTCAAAGGCACCCCTGTTGGTGTTAAGAAAATGCCTTGTTCTTCAAAAAGCTTTCTTCCCATAACTCCCCCGCCGCAGAGGATCAGATGCTCAAAGGCATCCCTGTTAGTGTTAGAAAATGCCTTCTTCAAAAAGCTTTCTTCCCATAACTCCCCCACCGCAGAGGATCAGATGCTCAAAGGCATCCCTGTTGGTGTTAGAAAATGCCTTGTTCTTCAAAAATTTTTCTTCCCATATTGTTCAAGTCAAGCTTTCAAGGCTGGAAGTGATGACAACATGTCCTTGTCTTTCAGTTCATCCAATACAATTCCTAGTCCAGTAGCTTTAATGCATGTACTTAGAAAGTTAGAACCTGACGAAGCAACCAAATGCACTCACATTTAAGAAAGAGAGTACATGCACCGAAGTACTTGAATGCGAATGAAATCCATGAGCAATGTGACGATACAGGAGTTGCTTCTATGCAGTGACTTCGAGGAATGGATTTTAAAAACTCTCTGAATAAATGGCAAGTGCAGTGAGTGAACATCCTCAAAAGATGGTTTAGAAGAGTCCTTTCAAATACTTCACCCATTCTCTCAATCAATAAATATCAAAAGGCCAGGAACTGTCTTATGCTCAACTTCTGTACAAATAAAGGCAGATGCTTGTGGAATAATTGCAATTCCATGCCCCAAAGTGAATGAGCATCTGCAGTTTGTATAACATATGTGCGATCTGGATATAGAGCTATCTTCGAACCATTAGCATTTGATCACAAAAATCTTGCCGACATTTTTCAAGAGGTGACAGACACACTACAGGGTCAGGACTCTACCCAACTAAAGACTGATGTGGCAGCAATGTGTGCGTAACATTCCCGCTGAAGCCAATTGTAAAGCTTGCCTGCCATCTTGTGCAAACAAAGGTTCTCTACAGCCTGATAAAGTTCCTCCAGGCTGCAGGATTCTGGTTGCTTCAAATGAATGGCATTAACAGTTTCTATAAGCTTCAAAAACTGCGTTTTCTTGTCACTTCTTGTGCCACTCAGTGCTTACAAAAGTGGATTCTTGAAAATACCTCCTTGAAACTGAATCGCTCAAAAATTTACATTGCATTTGAACCACATTTGAACTTAAAATGACAGTTTGAATTCTTTGCATACCACCAATGAAACAGCTTGCTGAACAAAGAAAAATGCCAAGGGACGACGAGCAACAGCTAGGATAATATAAGGCTTCGGAAAAAATTGACAGTCGTGGTGAAAGTTGAAATGAACCCGATAAGAGCGTATAGTGTATAGTAATGTTAAAAATTTGAAGTTGATTTACAGATTTCAATTGCATATACCAAATAAATATAAAAATAATGTATAAAATAATGAATGAATAAAATAATTAATGATGTTTTACAATAAAGACTTACGTGGTGACCATTCATATAAATATTCATATAAAGATAAAGATACGTACGTTTTAATAATACACTAAAGTCCTAAGCATATATATACATATATTATTGGCAACATTATTTTATGTACATAACAGTGTTATCTTCTTTAAGACGCTTTGTTGTTGAAGCGTTGTAATTTGTGCTAATTATTCTGAATAGATCACATTGCTTGAAGTCACTTTAAATCATAATCAATTAATAATATCATGCTGTGAGCTTGAGGATATTTATATTTGTGTGTATTTGATGGAAGATATGTTGTATTGGAAGTTTTCTAGGAGAAGATGATTTTAACAATTTCCAAAAATGTAGTGCATTTTAATATGTCTATTGTTGAGCTATAGTTTCCATGTGGCACAATAAGTTTTGGAGCATGGTAAATAGGTGTCATAACAGATATTGAATAACATCTTGGATTGTTTCCATTGTTGGTAACCTCTTCAACTAGGTGTGAAAGATTGAAATTTCAAATGTTGACAGTCAAATAAATGATATTAACAATATGTTTCCAACTTTCATATCCCAATGCCAAACATTGCAAAAATGCATGTATTTAAGCCCCTATAGTTTCTGCCACATGAGATGCTTGACATTTTTAGGATAGTGGACCTTCTAAATCCTTTTTGTTAGTTCTATTCTTTTTTGTCTTTAGGGCTATTCAGAAAAAAACATCTATCAAGGAGAGTATGTTAGGGTGAGATAGTCAACATATACTGCAAACTTCCCAATGGACTCTCTTCAAGATAGACTTAGATTGCATCACATCTTTCGCCAACTTCATAGCAACAAACTCCTTAGTTCGTTTGTCTGGGGCTTTATAGACTCAACCATATGCATTAGTCCAAAAAATTTGAGTATCTTGTATTTGCTTCCTACTTGCCACAACATGCCATCAACTTTATAATGGCCTTTCTTAGCATCCACTTTTGTAATTTTTGATGGCTCCGCACCTGTAAAAAGAGGTTTCCTTGGCGATTCCTAGCTACTCCTGAGTCGCGCTTAGCCCAAAATATTCTACGTTGAGGTTCCCCTTATTTTCTAAGAGAATATTTCCAGGCTTGAGGTCTCTGTGGTAAATTCCCTTGTCGTGACAAAAGTCTACAATGTTGATTAGTTACTAGAATTATTTCCTCGATATATGCTTTGGTTTAGTCTATTTTGTACATTTAGCTATGTTTATTTTGCCTAAAAGGGTTCCTCCATTAACATACTCCTTCACAGAATATATTTTGTCTATGTTGGTCTTGACTTCATAGGGATGTGCAATGTTGGGATTCTTCGTGTTCTTATAATTGAGATTTTCATCTTCATTTGAACTTTCATTTTGCTCGGCCTTGATGGCAACACTTTTACCAATTTTTAGGTTTTTGGAAAGGTATACCTTGGCAAATGCCCCTGTTCACAAGACTTTACTCGATATATACTTTCCCAACATGATAATCCCTTCTTTATGATGGGCCATTGAGAACTAAAGAGCCTATGTGGGCCATATAAGGAAAGCTTTTACTATACCTTGTTAAAGACCTTGATGGCATACAAAATTTCTCTACCCATTTACAACTGCTAGGGGATCTCTTAGCGTTGGAATCAAGTGTTGACCTAATACCACTATAGGTTCTACAATCATTGCTTTATAGAAATCCTTAAACCGTGGTAATTGGTTGACTTCATTGTCAATCCCCATATCCTCATCATAATACGTTCCGGTTCAATGCATTCCTTATATTTTTAGTATTAAAATATTTTATCTATTTCACCTTTACACTTTTTGGTATTATCATTGACTTTATTCTTTATTTCGTAAAAAATGGCAACTATAGTATCCCTAGTTATATCCATGACATATCAAAAAAAATGGTGGTGGTTGTATGGTGGTTTAACCTGATGTCCACAACTTTGGCTTTGATAACTTTGTAGTGGAAGCTTAAATTGATTTAAAAAATTTAGTTTGATATAACAAAAAACTATAATAATAAATGTATAAATAATGAATAATATTTTACAATGAAGAATGACCTTGCATTTATTGGCTTTGTGATGACCTTTCATGTAAAGTTATACAATAAAGTCACGCACACATATATTGAAAATGCTATTTTATAAACATGATATTGAAAAGGGCTCCCTGAGCTTTATTTAGGGTTTTCTAAAGATTTGAGTTATCAATGTTTCGAAAGGACCCAATGAAATCCAAACCCACCCATTGGGTCTCTCTTAATTTTAGAAAAGTCAATGCCTAATGAGGGCTGGTGAACCCTTGTGGGCCCTTTCTAAACCTCATAATATTCAATGTTGAAAGGGACTTGATAAACTCCATTAGATCCTTTTCAAAGTTTTAGAAAGGGAAGTTATGAGGATATGACAACCTCCCATTATACCTTTTCTTAGAAAGACAATTCAAGTAATGGATAATTGGTAACGTATTGGACAATTTTAAAAGTTCGAAAAAGCAAAGGTGGAGGGGGATGTCTAATGAGAATGCGGTCATTAAACTTTTCAAGCATGAGGGTTCAACATTAAATCATAACATCTATCTTTCAAATGATAGAAACTCAATTAATATGGGCATTAACACCCTTGATTATTTGGATTTATAAATTTGTAACTAGCTTATATGACCTTAAATTATCAAGATGTCTTTCATAAAACGTAGAGGATAGATAGAGCTTTCCAATGAATGCTCACACACCCTATTCCAAACTTCATTGCCTTCATAACCCATGAAATTCGAAGTACCTCATTGACATGACATTTGTAATGTGCATTTTCATACATGTAGGCCTTGGAATCCAAATCCATTAGTTTTGTTGAGTTTGTATGCCTCGAAAACCAACATGCAACCTTTTTTAGAGGTCAAAATATCGTTTTGGTTGGGTGCCCATTTCATGTCTAAAGACATTTTTAATTGAAAGTCTAAAGAGTCATTCAAGATGATGCCTTGTTGAACTTGCAAGGCCTATGTGCCTTATTTTTTTACTATACCACTAAACATTACATCAACATTATTACTAGTTGATCGAGGCATGATATTTTGATGAATTATTCAATGACAATAGCTACAATAACAATCTTTGAAATAAGCTTATAACCATGATAAACAACTAAAATAATCAAAGTATATCACAAATTTAAGCAATAACCCACAGAAAAGTACATGGTTAAATGTCAAATTGGTCAAGAACATAGTAGTATTCTAGCATCGACAATCAACCTCCTTCATGCTCATAATGGGATTAAACCTCCTTGCCAACTAGGAGGCTAGCCGACTTCCTAGCTCCAAGAAACGTTTTGGTTTCTTGACCCTCCTGTCCGTGACTCTAAGAACAATAATTCTAAGAACTTTTCCATGAAAATATTTCTTCAAAGAATTCTTCCACCTCTCAACAAGCTCCAATCTCTCTACAAACTTTCCACAAAAAAAAGAACACCTAAACACCTCTTGACCCTGTCTATTTATCAAATTTCCATACACATCTTACCAAGTCTCCTCAACCAGTCTCATTAATGAACCATCAACCACCCCTTTTGGATTTTATGGAAAAATAACTAAAATAAAATAATGCATTGAATAACAATAAAATAAAATGGAAAGCCTTTCCTTTCATGTTAGCTTATAAATGAATTTGATTCTGCAATTAATAGCCTTGTGGCCAAACTTGATTCTTGATTCTGCAATCAATGAATTTGATTCTTGATTCTGCAATTAATAGCCTTGTGGCCAAACTTGTGACAGTAGTGACAATATCCATAGAACTACCTTCAGTTTTGAGAAATCTTTGACCTTTCTAATTCATAGCTTCCATCCTTTTCCATCCCTTCCTTTGTTCTTGGACTTTTATTGAAGAATTCCTTAGCTTACATTTTCTAGCCATATGTCCAAAATCATGACATGTGTAGCATTGACCTAAATAGATTTGCTGGACCCTACTTGTCATTGGTCTTTCAGGCATCATGTTAGTTCTGTTTTTGTTATGAGAGGAGGGAGCAGACTTCTGACTTTATTTCTTTAGTGCAGTAGCATGACTTCTATTATTTCTTTCTCGGTTTGTGAAAGAGGAACATGCAGGCTTCCTTTCATTGCCATACCCTAAACTAGCTTTATTATTTGATGGTCTTTGGCTACTCAAAATGTCATCCAAAGTCTTTGAGCTATTCTCAAACTTGGTTTCAATAGATTCTTCATTAAGCTTTTTTTTAAGAAAAGTAACTTCTTCTTCAAGTCTTCTAGATTTTTGCATTTCTTCCTTGATCTTTTCATTAATGATTTGCTGGTCTTCTAGCTTATTTATTTCCTTTTTGAAGTTAGCAATTTCTTGTCTTAAGCTCTCAGCCTCTTCCATTCTAGCCATCACTTGTTGTCTTGAATTGTGCAACTCTTCTTGGAGAGTCTTGACTTCCTCTTTATTTGACTTTTGCTCTTCTTGATATTTTGAAAATTTTCCTTCCAAAGACTTGTTCTTCTTCCTGCTTTTTCTCAATTCATACAAAGCACACTCAAGCTCAGCTTCAAGATTGGCTTTTGTTTCAATGTCTGATTCTTCTTCAAAAGAGTCTTCATCACTAGATGTGTGGTAGATTGAACTTTGTTCTAATTGATATGCTTCATCTAAGTAGATGTCTTTTATCTTGTCCCAAAGTTCCTTTGTAGAGTTACATTCACCTATCTTCTCTTTGACATCATCAGGTAATCCATTGAGGATTGTATCCATTGCCATTGAGTTACTTTTCTTGGCTTTCTTTTGAGCTAGAGTCCTTATTCTCTTTGGTGGGATGTAATCAAAGATCACTTCATCCCATACATCACATCCTAATGACTGCAGATAACTTTTCATTCTTGTACTCCAAAATATGTATTCTTCTTTTCCAAGTATTGGAGATCCATTTTTTGTGTAAATCTCTTCTTGTTGATCCATAGTGGTTTTTAATAGGATCTTCCTTCCAGTGGTTAAACTGTTAGTGAAGGATCCGACTCTGATACCAATTGATGGAATATTGGTCAATATTGAGAGGGGGGGGTGAATCAGTATTGTTAACTTTTTGCCTTTTAACCACTTATTAAATTTTAATCAAAACATAGAATTAACAATAGACACAAAAACAAAGATTTTATCGTGGAACCCCAATTGGGTAAACCACCAACACTTTCTATACTGCAAAAATTATGTTTACAATAAGTTTTGCAAGCCACAACTTGCTGGAGACTCCAATCCCCAAGTTTCTCAGCCACCACTGAAGGATGCACCTACACCCTAGTTTCTGCCTACACCTACAGACAAGGATACACCAATACCTTGATTTTCCAGCCACTACTGGAAGGAGGCCAAGACCCCCCTTGCAGGCATGTATCCTGCCCTAGCACCAACCTACCGCCCTTATATGTTTCTTCAGTCTTCTAAATCTTTTCTTCAACTCTGTCATAGATAATTCTTCATGTCATTGGTCTCTGCTTCTTCTAACTGCTACTACTTGTATCTGGACTTGAGAGACTTTTGTTCTTTATAGTTAGTCTCGAACTTCTGTTCTGTGCACCTTTAGAACTTCATATTTAAATGTGCAGCCACTCTATTCTTCTCTGGTCTCTATGCTGATCTAGTGCTTCATAATAAACACACACCAGTGCCCTCTGTTATTTCTTTTCTTGCATTACTGGTTTCTGCTCCTCTTTAGATCTTCTTATTCCATGCACAAAGACATACTGTACTTCTTTTTACCTTCTCTGGCCTCTTACATTACTTCAGATCATTCACAGGTTAAATTTCATTATTACAAAAAACCAGAGACACACTTCTATTTCGATTTTTCAGCTTATATATGAATCTTCATCCTTTAAAAAAAAAAAAAACATCCCTCTCTTCAACCTGGAAAGACACCTCTTTTCAATCTCACGCCCTTTTAAATCATCATGCTGATCGCTCTTCAAATCTATTGTAATTCTGTCTATTAATTTACATAATCACGCCCTTTCAGATCTTTATCAATTTACATATTTTAATTAAATAACTAATTAAAAACTCTATGAACATATCCAACTTCATGCCCTTTCATTCTGTCATATAACTGACATTTAACATTCTGTCATTAATTTAAAACACTCATGCCCTTTCAATTTTAGAACCCTTTCAAATCTCTGTTTTAAATCATTTTAATTAATTAATTAATTAATCAACTAATTAAAGCCTTCAGATCTTCTTTCTGACTTTGCTGGCTATCCTTCTTTCATGTCTGCAAGCTTCCTCATTTCAGGTTATGGGCAAACCTTTCTCCATTGCGGGCTTACCCTCCATCTACAGGCAACGAGCTTCTTTCTTTTGCTGGCTCTCATATAGCGTGGCCATCAGTCTTCTGTGCACTTCTTAAACCTTCCTGACCAAACCCTGCTCTCCTGTGGGAATCTACTGGCCTTTTCATAAGCCCCTGCGGGATTCCTTAAGCTTCTGTGGTCACACAATACTTGCCCCATTTTTATTTCAACACTTAACCATTTTTTTTAATATTTCAATATATGAATTAATATTTTTTTTGGTTTTGGCAGGTTGATAACTTGCACGTGTGAGAGCCAAGTGAGAGTTTGACTTCATGGATGGGTTTCCATTTAAATAGAGAACAAGACCCTGACATCTTAGAGTTTTGCTGACACACTCATTGCAACTGGCGGGCATTTGAAAGTGGTCTCCCAAACCTTTTTTATGATACTTAGACAAATTTTCTCAAGCCCTAGTCATTACTGTGCCAAGAGGCATTTTGGCAGGTTCATATATTTCTCCTCAAGGACCTTTTGGACAATCTGGGACAATGGCTGGGTGCTCCAACAAACCCTCTAAAGGACCAAACTCTCAAACTATTTTCCTCATCATTCTGTGAGGCATGGAGGGCATTTCAAAATGACCTTTCAGACTAGGTAACCACACTTTTTCCCAACTTGGCAAGCTCCTATTTCACACTTGTGAACACCTAGAAGGAGACTGACTTCATGGCTGTATAGTCAGGTCACCAAGGAGCATGCATATACCTTCTGATGAATTTATCATCACTCAGATAGTCTATGGGCGGGCATTTCAAAATGCCTCTTCAACCTTGTGAATTTAACACTTAGTCTCATTTTCATAGTTCATCTTTGGTGGCCATTATGATTTCTCCTCATTTTGACATGTGTATTCCTTGCACATGTGATCACCAAAAATAAAACTAAAAAAATGGATAGATAGACAGATATCCAAGGAACAAACTCATGTTGTGAGATGAATTTTTGGGCACAGGAATAACATGTGGCGGGCATTTCTAAATTACCTTTTATTACCAGTTTTAATACTTAGTCAATTTCAGGACTTCCTCCAAAACTTATTCTGAAACCCCTTGTCATCATATCTGATTTCCAATTCCTGCCATGCCAAGCTGCCCTATTTGCTACTTTGTCATTATCAGGTTGCCATCAATGACAACTTGAACTGCCATATTGCCAACAGCATCCCTGTGTTTCTCTCAGTAAAACATAAGTTGAATATGTTGTAGCATGTTCAACTTGTAGTGAAGCAGTCTGGCTTTGCAAGATGTTGGAAGGATTGTTTGATGTAGAAATAGATGTGACAGATATTCTTTGCGATAATTAGAGTTGTATCAAGATGTCAGAGAATCTGATGTTTCATGATAGATCGAAGCATATCGAGATCAAGTATCACTATATCTGGGATATGGTGCAGAAGGGAGCTGTAAAGCTCAAGTAAGCTCCTACGGAGGAACAAGTTGTTGATGTATTGACTAAGCCTCTGTCTCGCATAAATAATCAATAATTTCGAGACAAGCTTGGTGTGGTCTGTAAGAAACTCCCTCAAAACAGTGAGTGATGATGATGATGGTACGACAGGACCTTCTTCGAAAGAAGGAGTGAAGATGGGTCTGAAAAGCTCATCCTCGAAAGAGGTAGTAGTTTCCTGGAGCCTTGGTATGGAAGCTTAGTCTAGGATTGGTACATCATCCCGACAAGGCCTAGTTGATCCGAAAGGATTGGTATGTCAGCATTGGATAGATCCTAGGGGGATTGGTATGTCTGGCTAGTCTTGTTTGGTCTGGAAGGATTAGTAATCCAGACAAGGCATGTTTGATCCCTAGGTAGATTGGTATGTTTGACTAGGCTTGTTTGGTCCGAAAGGATTAGTAAGTCAGCATCATCTACCAGAGTGCCCACCACAGTGCATATTCTAGATGATGATGATGTTGTTCCAATATTTCTATACTGATGGTTCCATCATTCACATGCTGATGATGATGTTGTTCCAGTATTTATATACTTATGGTTCTAGCATTCACATGCTGAAGATGATGTTGTTCCAGTATTTATATTCTGATGGTTCCAACATTCACATGCTAATGATGATGTTGTTCTAGTATTCATATACTGATGGTTCCAACATTCACATGCTGCTGCTGCTGATGTTCCAGTACTCACATACTGATGGTTGATGATGTTCCATCATTTACATGCTGATGATGATGTTCCAGTATTTACTTACTGATTTTTTATGTTGTTATTCCAGTATTTACTTACTGATGTTTGATGTTGTTATTCCAGTATTTACTTAATGATGTTTGATGTTGTTGTTCCGGTATTTACTTACTGATGATTGATGTTGTTGTTCCAGTATTTACTTACTGATGGTTGATGTTGTTGTTGATTTCAGTATCCATGTATTGATGAATGATGATGTTGTTGTTCCAGTATTTACATACTGATGATGATGATGATGTTCCAATAGTTTCTTGATGACGATGATGTCGATATTCCAGCAATTTATTGTCGACGATGATGATGTTGATGTTCTAGCAGTTTCTTGCCGACGATGATGATGTTGATGTTCTAGCAGTTTCTTGCCGACGATGATGATGTTGATGCTCCAACAGTTCCTTGTTGATGATGATGTTGCTGACGATGATGTTGATGTTCTTGCAGTTCCTTACTAATGATGATGTTGATAATGACGATGATGATGATGAACATGATGTTGATGCTCCAACAATTCCATGTTGATGAAGACCATGATGATGATGCTGATAGTGATATTCCAGCATATGATGTTGTTGATGACAATGATGTTGATGATTCCCCAGACATATGATGATGTTCCAAAAACTTCCTACGACATATAGAGTTTCACCAGTCAGTTGTACACCTGTTGATGATGATGATGATGTCTGTAGAATACCTTTCTAGTTAAGAGGGAGTGTTAAAGAAATGTAACTGCAGAAGATATTCTAAATGTACTTGTCTATTGTATTATTGTTATTTTTCCTTCGCGATATGTCATTGATGTAATTGATCATGTAAAAGTCATTAAAAGAGTCAATGTAAACCCTAATGATTAGGTTGGCCTGGAAAGATCTAGAAAATAATATTTTATTGTAAAGTGTACAGGTCGGCCCAGTTAGGTGAATCAAGTTGACCTAATTAGTAAAAAGGTCAATTCATTTGATTAGTATAAATGAGAGTTCGACCTTTTCATTTGCACCATCCACTCACTCACTCAAGTTTGCATAAGAGAGAGAGAGAAGTTCGATGGTGAAGGAGAGAAGTTATTTTGTCTTGGGGTTTTATCTTATACTTGGTGAATTCTATATTGAGGAATTTTTGTTGGGGTTTTCTCCCTTGCGGTTTCTGTTATCACACCATAGTAGCAGGGCTACTATGCTTGCTTAGCAGATATCTGCACATTCTAGAGCTTCCATTATTCAGAGCTTGGCTATGATGATTGTGTATTTTGAGATCACTCATGATCAGAGCAGTGCATTATTCAGACTTATGTTAGACCTGGTGTCAAGGCTGAGCCTTGAGAGTTCATATTTGATGACCAATGTGACCCTTTATCCCATACAGTTTCAGTTCAGTGCTTAGAGATGTATTGCAGCAGTGTTTCAGATGATATATGATGATTACTATTGTGATGATGTTATATGACCTATGGACGTTTTATCATTGACTGTGGATTATTATCTTGTTGATTTAGTCATGTTCACAGCATCTGCTTGGTATATTATTCCTGATGTGGCAAACTGTTTAAAATGAACTCTAAATTATAAAATGGACATTTACTTGCACATTTAGGTTGTTTGACAAAACTCACTGGTTTACCACCTTACATAGATATGGTATTTCTTGACACCAGTTGTCTGCTAGTTTAGGATCCATACTCATTTGATTCCATCCATACATGACTTTCCTTATTTTGACTTTAAACCTTGACCTGTCTTATTTGACTTTCTGATACTGAGGACTTCCCCATTTTCTACCTCTGTGTTTGGACCGCATCCCTGTATGTTCGGTGTCTCGGCTTTAAGTTGGTGACAATACTTGCCTTTGGTGAGTTGGATTGTAGGCCTAAATCATTCTGGTCGGTTGTCTCAATGTTTGGCTTTGGCTCGAACTCCCCCTAGTCACTTGAGATGTTGTTGGCTAAAATTGAAAGCTCATGTACTACTTATGGAAACTTATAAATTCTCCCATGGAAACTAAAAAGGGCAAGAGCGATGAACTGCTAAAAATACTCCCTGAAGAGTATATGAAAGGTCCAAAAAGCAATGGTTCTTAAAAACTATATCTAAACAATTGATGACCTTATATGTATATGAAAACATGCCCTAGATGCAAGCTGCAACTAGTTGTGCTTATCAACACACCTAAGATCTGAAGGGTTATGTAGGCCAAAAATGCCATGAAATGAAATTGAATGATCCTAATGAACCTGGATCAACTTGATGTAGACATGATGCCTAAGTTGAATAAGCACTCTCTAAACAACTTATCAATTTGTGAGGCACAACCATTCCCCGTGTTATTTTGTCCAACACAGAGTGTGTAGCTTTCCCCTTCTCCCAGTCCAAAGTATTTTTGAGTTGAGTTAGACAAGTCAACCCCTTGGCCCAACCTTGTCCCTAGCCTTCATCCTTCACTAGCAGTTTGACCATGTCCAATGGGTAAGTTTGTCATTTAAACTATTGTGCAAGTAATTTCATATAACAAAGGAATATGCTAACTTGATTAAGGCCACTGAATGGATGTTATACTTTGAGCTAAGCTGTGAGAATGATTAGAGGAACATGTCTTAATCTACTGATATGATTTTTCCTTGGTTATATATGGACCTAGTCAAACCTAGTTTGACTATGGTCATTTCTTGGGATCCGTGATGATGTGGGCCACATATGCTTATAGATGATGATTGATGGACCCACATACTCTTGATGATGATTCCATATGATGGATATAGGATGCAGATGATGATTGATGCAGTTCAACAGTTTTATTTATTACTTCAGATCATCATATTATATAGTGTCCATATATGGTGGACCCTACAGCTGGCCCATTAGGGAAACCCATGGTGTATAAGTACACATTCCTAGTGGATTTGGGTCTTCTAGATCCAATGAGACACTTATCTTTTAGTTCCGGGCATTTCTGGCAGTGATTGATGCAGTTTTACAATTGTTGACCAGATTTGGGGCTGATTTCCCAGCCTGAGCAGCAGGGGCCATGAGAGGCCAGTTCACCTAGGGAGTTGTATGAGGAGGGGGTGGTCCAGCCACTTGTTTTTACCATTTACCCCCCCTTCTGGAGAGCCTGGTGGGCTCAGTTGGACGACGCAGATACCCTGGGAGGCAGTTTTGGCACTTTCACAGTTACCGAGGCAGTTAAAAAATGGGATAAAGTGGTCACTGAGGAATTCAATTTGGGCAATTGAGGCAAGGTTTTGGCACTTGGTTTTCACAGAGGTCTTCCAGGGTGATCCCACTATCTTCCAGCCAGTTTTCACCATGTGGGTAGGCCCACAGCTATCACAGGAGGTCTTTTATTGCTTGTCTCTCACAGATTTTGAGGACAGATTTGATCATTTATATTATCTTCGACATATTTTATTATTTTATTATGCCTTGGGGATGAGCTTGTAAGGATTGATGCCTCCTAGCCCCCCCATGTGCTTCTTATGTTATGTCCTAGTCATTATGAGGTGGATTTTTGTACTTTTACCCTCTAGTGGATGACGTCATCCTCACTTTGTACCATTTAGTTAGGGCGTCATCATTATATTGGGTGATCCATGTGATATATTGTTATGATTCATTATTAGCCATTGATCATGTATTGAGATCTTTTTAATCTCAACCACTCATTTGATGTAGTATTGTAGAGTGGTATAGGGTCTTGGTCTTTATTATCCTATATAAGGAGGAGACCCCCTATTGTATAGCTCACCTTTGGAGCTCTAGAATATTGGAATAGAACACTTCTTTGTGGAGCATATCTCTCTTGTCTTGTGGATTCTCTTGCATCTTGAGTATACAGTATCTCTTCTATGTATCATTGTGGTTTTTGGTTCTACAACTATTTGTCTTGCAGGGAAGTCGAATTGGTGGAAAGGAGGGCGATTTATTGAGGGTTATTGTTGGAGGGATCCACATATTCTCTCTTGGGTTGATCTTGTGACAGGGAGTATCATTATTGTATCTTCGTGACATAGTTGATGCTTTCTATTACATCTTTCTATCATTTTCATAATCATCTTACTTGACTTGTTTCCATTGATCTTGTCTTGTAGGAGGAGGACGATTTGGATTCTTGAGGAGGACAATTTGGCTTGGAGAATCAAAATTGCACTCTTGAATATACACATAGGAGAATGCTATCAATTTGTAAGGTGGCCATAAGCAATTGAGGTAAGATCTACAAGGTATGTTCCTCTTTCATTCATTCTTTCTTCATTGGTCACAAACCCTAATTAATTGAAACCCTCATTTTGGTTTTTCTTAGATCTAGCCTTGCTTTTGAAAAGATCTTAAGAAACACCTCTATAGCATCCACCCCTAGTTGGATCTATAGTTTGGTGGTGATTGGATTAAAATAGACACACTTTTCAAGGCAATATAGCCCTCTTGAACCAAATCGCACTTCCTTGGAGAGGCTTGTTGGGTTAGATCTAGCATGTGGGTAGGTGAGATCCCACTTGATTCATAATCTACACACTTGATAACCTACCCCTAGACTTTTACTTGGGTGATTTCTACCTTGTGAGCATCATTCTACATTTTAAGGGATCAAAACCCCCCTTTTGAACTACTTGGCATCTTAAAACTCAGATCTAGTAAGATCTAACCCTTGGATTGACTTGATTTTCAAGATCCATATAGATCATTGCATAAACCACTTGGATCTACAATTTGGTGGCCATTGGACTTGTTTGACACACTTTATCCACCTTTTAGCTCTCCTTGAGCAAGGTCGCACTTCCTTGGGTGACTGAGTTTGCCCACTTCTAGGACCTGGGTAGTTGAGATTTCAGTGGATTCGAAACTGGCATACCTTGAAACCTATATCTAGAGTATCATTTTGTGACGATCTGCCTTGGGGGTAGCATTCCTTGTTTTAAGGGATTGTGGTCCACTTAGGGTCCTATCATGAAATCCTAGATCTAGCAAAATCCAACCACCATATCCCAATTAGCCCACTTGATTTGACTTCTTGCTGTCCCGATCTACACTTTGACATATCTTTTGACTCCATTAACCCATCCAACAAGGCACTAGTCTTCCTTAGGCAAGTCGCACTCCTCGGGAATTGTGTCAAACCTTAGATCCCATATGTGGCTATTCCTAATCTTAACTTAGATCCATAGATCTACTCACTACATACCCCTTAGTACCAATTTCATCCCTTAAATTCCACCTAGTGGGTCCCATTTGAGCCATTCACGTATCCCAAGGAAGTGGGTCCCACTTGTGTAACACATGGTACTAGATCTTGTCTTTTTAGCTCATCATGTGGCATAAATCATATATTGGTTGAAACACTAATCATATCTCAAACCACCTTCAACCATACTTTAACTTCTAGGTCCACTCAACCTTGCATTGGTTTCCGTAACTCATCATTTACTTATCCCTAGGAACCTTTGTTTGGGTCCAATCATCTTTGATTGGTTATAGGGTCTCCCCCTAGGTCTTGATTTATCTAGATCTAAAGTGAAGAGTGCCTCGGTTGACGTGACTCCCACCTTGCATTGGGAACTGTGGCATCTCTTGGGTCACCTCTTTAGTTGTCCATCTCCTCTACCATCCCGGATGGGATACCACTAGGGACAACTACAAGTTGTCTGATAATAGTTTCCTCGAGAGAAATTTTGTGTTCTTTGTGTTGTTGTGCTTGTCTTTCTTTCAGTGATCCTATTGTTTAATGTTATTATGCTAAACAAAGTACAAAATTAACATGCATTAATGCCAAAGGGGGAGATTGTTGGAATCAATGTTGTCATTAATGTCAAGCATGGTCAAAGAGATGAACAACATGCATCACCATGATCATATTTGAGACCATATGTTGAAGTTTCTAGTTTGAAGAAGTACATAAAACACTTAGCCAAATCTAACTAGTCCAAGGGAACCAATAAGCCCTTGAAGTAGATCTGGGAACCCAACTACGACCATCAAGCATGAAGACCAAGGTATTCGGTGAAGACACTTTGTTTTCAAACAGAGATAATATCAGTCCAAAGAACCAAGGCACCAACAACTTGAAGTAGACCGAGGAAAAGAAAATGACAAACAAGGAAGATATAAACCACAACATGGGAGTGATGGGTCAAAGAAGAACTATTTGTGTACTCTTGTATTAGGCTAAAATGTCACGTTTTGTATCCCATGGGATGTAATTCTTAGAACCCTAAGCATGGATCATGACCCTTGAAATAATTCCTTTTGGGGTTGTACAAAAGTCAATATTAACCCGTCCTTAGAAGAATTATGTCATGATTGAATTTATAAAAGTATATTACTAGGTCGACCTAGTAAGTTGTTAAGGAAAAGTTAATTTATAAATAGAAGTGAAGATAGTGTCAGTTAGTATTCATTTTGACTTTGAGATTTGAGGTGAAAAGGAGACATAGGTTTCTGCTTTTGCCGAGGACGAAGGTTGGGCTGATGAATTGATGATCTCCAAGGTATGAGAGTCACGAATTAGGGCTAGAACATAATCCAAGGTATGTAATATGAGTCTAGGACTGATATTTATTTGAATCTATATGCTATAAATCTAGGTGAATTTGTTTTGAGGATATTGGAAGGTTGTGCGCCATTTTGTTTGGGGCATTTCATACCGTTTTGGGCTCTTTCTTAAGTCTATACATTAGATAGGTTAAGGTTACATCAAAGCAAACAATGAAGCCATTTGTTGGGTAGAATTTGAAGTGTTGAGCAATCTGAAAATTTACTCAGATACAAAGTTGGTATTACTAAGCAGAGAATACACGAAAGTGAAGGATCATAACAGGTTCTTGAAGTAATGTGCCAAGTACAAAAGTACTTAAACAATAGGGAAGATATTCTGGACTGAGTGCTAAAATTAAGGGTGTTGTAACATCCTTGTCAGTTGGAGCTAAATAAAACATTAGGGGGTTGAAGCCTCCTTCCAGTTGGAGATAGAGAAGCTAGGTGTTGGAGCATCCATTGAGTTCTAAACTCAAACATTGAATGTAACACTTACTATATAAGAAAAGCATTCCATGGTTTTTTCCCTTTTGGGTTTCCATGTTAATATTTGGTGTTCATGTGTATGATATCTTGATTATGATGTTGTGATATTGACATGTTATAATGAGCTTATGAATGAATAATAGATAAAGGATAATCTGAAGTAATTAAGCTCAAATTTTAAAGAGATGTTGATCCCCCCCTCAGCATCTTAGTGTGTTCCACATCCTATTCAAGTATCTCACCCCTCTTATAATAGACATGTGCAAAATCATCCATGGCACTCTATATCAATCTTCACTGCCAATAAATATTATGAATGAAAACACTACCCTTGCCCCCAATGGACACCCCTTCTTCTTGAGGGTTCTTTCTAAATCAAAACAACTTGTTTCATGGGTTCTCTCTTTATTCTTCATTCTTAAGAAACTAGCATCATCTAATATGTTTACAAGTCATCTTATGATGTTGTGGAACCTCAACGGAATATACTTGAATACCACTACTCTGGTGTGATTAACTTGACTCAACATAATGTTGGATGATAGAAAATGGTCTATATAGCCTATCACACATCATGGTATAATCAAACATATCTTCATGATAATTCACTTGTATTTATGAACATGGTTCGAGGTTGAGAATGGACGTCCCCAGATGGTGTCCTTAGAACACTCACTGGAACACTTTGTGCTACACACTCTCTAAGATTAAGTTTCTTTTCCCCTATACTTTAGGGAGCTAGTAACTTTTATAGAGATGAGATTCTTTCTCAACCCTTATGAACAATGATTTCAAATATATATTATAGCCATTTTTAGATTATATATATATCTTATAAACATTTTCAGATCCTAAAGATTCTAATTACATATACAAATAATAATCTCCAATACCTTAAACATACAATAATTAATTTTTAATTAATAAAATAGTTATTCAAACATTTACAAATGTCTTAAATTTGATTTTAATTACACCAGCATAGATCCATCTTAAACCCCTATCTATCAAGTACCCAGAGGGATCTAATTTCTTGAGGTGTATTTCTTTTTTAAAATTAAACTCAAGAAATTTAATCTCTCTTGATTGATAGATCCTGGTTTAAGTTTTAATTTTTTATTTTATAAACGAACATCTATTTTTTAATTACTTTTCATAATATTTTATTTTATGAGCCGACATGGATTTTTTTTAAATACTTTCCATAATTTTACTTTTTTTTCATTTTAATTAATGGCGGACAATACGTTTTACTTTTTTACTTTTCATTACATTTTACTTTCTTACTTTTCATTAAATACTTTCTGTTACATTTTACTTTTTTTTTACATTTTAATTAATGGCCGACAATAATAAAGACAAATGTTTATAGCCTAGGATTTAATTCAAACGAAAATACATGTCCATGTATTATATAGCCTAGGATTTAATTCAAATCGCCGACATGATATTAATTTTTTATTATTATGATGTTAAAGACAAACTTTATTTATTATGGCCGACTATAAGGACAAACATGGACAAACGTTACAGGATCTCCTCCATACTGAGCTGTAGAGCACGTCGTTTCACTCGGTGCAATAAATTTAAACTTTAGATTTATATTATGATTTTTTTTGTCTTTCCATTCAAATTCTCTCACTACAACATTATAGTAAATCCTACCCACTTTTATATATTAGTTCATGAATCAATACCAACAAACTTCCTAAATTTCCGTAAACACTACTTTATGTTTAGGTTTTCAATCATAAAATATATCAAATATTGGTTAAACCAATGATTTAATCCTTCCACACTACTAATCTTAATACTAAAAATATTATAACTATATAAAATAGTTATTCAAACATTTAAAAATATCTTAAATTTATTTTAATTACATAAATTTAAACTTTAGATTTAGATTTATATTATGATTTTGTTTTCCTTTCCATTCAAATTCTCCGACCTACAACATTATAGTAGATCTTACCCCTTCTATCTTTTAGTTCACAAATCAATATTTGCAAACTTCTTCAATTTCCTTAAATATTACCTCGTATCAAATATTATTTAAACCAATAATTTAGTCCTTCCATACTATTAATTTTAATTCTAAAAATATTAAAATTGATACAATTATTATATATTACTAATTTTAATACTGAAAATATTATAATGAACATAATTACATTTATAAATGAAAACTATGATTACCAATTAATTAATTAATTAATTATATATATATATATATATATATATATATATATATATATATATATAATTTCTCTAAATAATATTTAAATATCATCTCAATATTAAAGTATGATTACCAATTATATATATATATATATATATATATATATATATATATATTCTCTAAACAATATTTAAATATCATCTCAATATTATTTTGTTAACATTTTAATATAATATAATATATACTTGTATTGAATAACAAACTCATAATATGATGTATATACTTATATGGAATAACCAATGAATTTTTCTATACTCTTACTTTTAATACTAAAAATATTATAATTAATACAATTATTATATCATTTATAAATGAGAAACGTGATCAATTATAATATTTAAATATCATTTTAATATAACATAATATATACTTGTATTGAATAACTAATTCTTATTTTTGCAGGAAGAAAAAAACTGTATTTTTGTTTTAACATAATAAAAAATACATCTCCATACAAAATCATAATATAGCCAACTCGTCAGACAACATAGTTCAAAAAACAATACTAGATGTTCCAGTGACCCATGACTGACAACCGACCAAAAAGCTAGTCCAAAAATAGACTTAAACAGGACAAAAGCGGATCTAAACATCCTCCACAAAGACAAAGTGCTAATCATCAAAGAAAGGAATGGATCCTTGACATTCCAAAGATACATCGATCCATTCTTCCCACAGAAAGAGCTCTCTTGTACCGAGAAGGCATCCTTTGATAAGGTATCAACAACACTATTAAGTTCTCTATAAATATGCTCAATAGACCAAGAATAACGAGAGGATAGGAGAGCTTCAATGTGTCTGCACCAATGTTGGAAAGGGAGAATCTTCAGTCTGATGATATTCTTTACCCAGTTGACAACCATCAATGAGTCCCCAAATATATTCAAGGTATCCACACCAATTATTGAAGTAAATTTAAACAGACGCAATAATCTCAAGAATTCATCAAAGGAGTTTGTTCCCACACCGATATTTAACTTAAGTTTGAAGTAATGATGTATGTTAATGATGAAATAGACACTTGTTGCACATTTTCCATTCAAAGCCACCCCATCGAAATATCCTGTAGCAAAATTTGATGCTGCAATGGCATTTTTAATATGCCCACTTTTTTTGGAGATATCCTAATTAGAGTAAGTTTGAAACATGCCAACAATTTTGAATACTAGCTGAACTGGAGAAATTTTTTAATCCTCAAATATGAGGTAATTTCTCGCTTTCCAGATCAACCAAACGACGAAAGCATGGAGAGTTTTATGGAGTTTATGATCTTTGGTCCAAGACCTTAAGGAGGAATCTAGATCCCTGAGTCCCCAAGTGTTGATAATAGAAAGAGTAGAACATACATGTGACCAAACGATCTTTGAAAACAAACAATAGATAAAGAGATGATTGACTGTCTCCTCATCTTTCTGACATAAAGAAAAAAATCCGGGCCCAAATCATCCTCTGCATTTTAAATTGCTCCAAGTCAAGATGCAATCTTCCAGATCCAACCAAAGAAAGCATTTTATTTTTTGAGGAATGTGCAATTTCCATATTTTAACAACCCACCATTTATGGAATATAGGGACTTGATTCCTCACCATTGCAAAGTAAGCCGATTTTGCAGAGATAGAACTAGTATCCAAATTAGAATACCAAACAAGCTTGTCTTCACTATTTGATAATTCGATGTCGGCACGATTGAGTCTTGAAATGTAATGGTTCCATTCTAATTCCCAGGATTTGTTGAGACCAATATCAGAGGCTGATAACCAATATTTGTCGGAGTTTTGTAACCAATGAGGTCGGCGTATATGATTAAGAGATATGAAACCATATTTGGTGAGATGATCTCTGATGTATGATGATAAATAAAAATCCTCCTCATTACCAATATATGGATCAAGACCAATCAAAACATTATGACCATTACCAATGCTCTAGGAGAGATACAAACTGAGCCAAGGAAATATTTTCAAAAAACCATTCCGAATTATAGATGAATTTTTGGAAAATTTTAATGGATTTCTAATCCATTTTATCAAGTCCATTTTGATATACTTTCTGTGGATAATATTTGTCCACAAACCAACACCGAAAACACCACGCCATAGAATTTTCAGGAAAAGAGCCGTGTTGAATCTTGAAATATTTTTAATATTCCACCCACCATAATGTTTTGGGACCAATAAATTTTCCCACTTTACAAGATGCATCTTACCACCTTTGGCATTACCCGTCCACGTAAAATTAAATATAAGCTTCCTGATCATGTTGATGATATATTTAGGAACCATGAATAGAGAAAACCAATTGACATGCATTCCAATGAGCACAACCTTCAAAAAAGTGAGCCTCCCTCCCAGAGAAAGGAATTTGTATCTCCAGTTGTTGTAGAGATTTCTTCCTACGGGTAGAAAGAAGCCTTATTAGGTTAAAGCAGGATAAACTAACTTTAATCTAAGACAAAAATGAAACAAATGCTACCTTGAATCCTAGTTTAAACAAGCATTTCAAGATTTCAATATTGAATAATATGACATAATTACATAACTGACCTTTCACTCTGATGTTTGTCCTGCTTGTAGTCCAGATCTCGAAGTCCTCGCGATGAACCTGTTAAGATCAGACAAGATACAAGCATATACGATTCTCCAAGTACCTTGAATTACAAGTTGGAAACCATATATAGCTAGACACAAATCATGTAATTGAAACATAATCAACACACACGAATTAGGAAACAAGACAAGTTATTTTATTAGAAACTTGATAGTGCTTACAATAGTTGCTTGATGTCCAAGCCAACTTTCATCTCCAAGTTCCTCCTCTAGCTATCTCTGCAAAAGTATCAAGATCATAGGTTGGATGCCCCCAAAAGTCCTCCTTTTGGCTCATGGAAGGCTTCTCCTTTATAGTGCTTGGAAGGGTTAACCATAAGGAGAGTAAGGTGGATCTGATGAGTGTTTAGTGGATCAGCCAAACTAAATAGGGAGAGGGAGTTGGGATCGAATCAGGACTGACAATCCCAAGGAAATATCTCGAAGGATGAGATCCATGATCCATGGAAAAATCCTAAAAAGGGATTTTCGCGCCCATAGGTCTAAGCATAATGTGAAATTATCGCGCCCTAGGGTCTGAGCATAGCGCGAAAAACCTAATTTTTGCTACCCAGCAAGTGGGCAGAGCGCGAAAATCTATGCAGATAGGGTTAGATTTGGTGACACGTGGTAGATAAGGTGATGTCCTCGACATTTAGTCAATGGATTTTGCTTATGTGTGTCCAGATGAGACCAAGGAGGGTACCAGTAATGTATGATGATCATTAGGGATAAGCGTCGTTAGGTCACATGGTATAAGGATGCGACACTAGGGCTTAATGTGTAACTTTGAGGTATAACAGATGCCCCCTAAAGTGTGAGGTCAGAAGAGACTGATGGCCGAAAGACTTTACAAATAAATTTCGCAGAGATAGCATCAAGGGAAGCAACAAGGAGCTGAAACAGAAAAACGATGTCAAAAATACCACCGAGGTGGGCATACCCATGCTCGGAACAACTGACTCAAAGCATGGCTACTGACCAATACATTGCAGATCCATGAGTACTGAGATGATATAGACTGTAGACAAATCATGGCTACTGTGAACAATCGTAGATCCATGAGATAATAATGACACAACCACAACCAATACATAAGTGGATCTGTGTGACAATACAACAATGAGGTTACCCACGTAATGATTATGCGGAAACCTGCTCAATAATCGCCATTGCAACCTGGACGTAAACAACATCGAAATGTGTCCAGGGTCTTCTACCTGATCCCAAAATGATACGAATCTAGCCATGTGATTACAAGGTGTTGAAGTCAAACATGGCAGAGACCACTTCATTACCAGCCAATGATGTGAACCATTAACAAGTGCACGGAAAATCACCAATGATGACAATGATCCCCAAGGTATCCCTAGTACATCTCAATGAAATGTGAATAGATGAGTTGATGTCGAGCATTCGTGAGATCATTCGATCAGAGGTCAATGATGAAAACCTACTGTCGAACATGAGGTAACCTGCCATTGAGGCATGCAGGCACCAAGGTACTGATGGTTGATTCCTAAGTCTAATTCCTGGATAATGATTTGATGTCAACAGGAATAGACTCGTCGAAGGTGGGCCATGATGAATCCCACATCATCGACACGAAATCGATATGAGAGAGGTGTGTAACAATGGAACAAAAGGACATGTACCGACACAACGAAAGATTTGAAAAAATGGATGACTCGAAGCAATGCAGACCCTTTGAACATGTAACAGCATGAAACAGAACTTGGTAGTAGGGATTATAGACAAGAGAGAACAACCCGAATACGAGTGGACTTGTGGCCAAGGAGGCGACTCGGGACTATGATCGGATCTCAGCAGAAAAAGATGAATACCCAAAAGAAGACAATGTGAGGGTGCATGCCATGTTCAAAGGTGACGGCTAACAAGCTTCCAACAAGGTAAACTTGACTCATTTCCCATATTTCCCCGACATGATGGATGAGTACCTCTTTGTTTTCTTACGAGCTTGAAGAGGATAACAAATGCTTGGTATAGATCATCTGACAGATTAGTCCAATTTCACATGTTTTACGAACCTGAGAGAGGAGGGATTCGTCCCAATGTGGGCCCTTCGATGTTGAATTTTAACAAGTCCAAGGAAGGAAAAATCGGAAGTTTTTCATATTTAGAGAGTCTGAAAAACTTAAAGAAGGCTCCAAAATGTACTTTTTCATAAATTTAGTCCCTTGGTCCCAAAAAAGTGTAAAACAATTCCTGAGAGAACTCTCCCAGTTAAAAGTTGACTGAGGTATACCTTTCTCGTAAATAGTCTACACAAGCCGAAAAAGGGGTAACCTATCACCGAATAGACGTCCTTTCAAATTCTTTTACAAGTGTGAAAGAGACAAGTGCACTTGGCAATCTTTTCGCTACAAGGGAGTCCGAAAAGAGCTTAAAGAGAACTCCAATGGTCTTTTTCGTAATTTTTTAATCATTTCAGTCTGAAAAAAGAATAAAATAATACCAAAATGATACTTTCCTCATCGTTTTACGAGCACGAGTAAAGTCGACTAAGCTCGACCCCGTTTACTTAATTTTAACAAGTACAATACGGGTGTGAAAGGGTGCTTGGAATATTTTTTCAGGTTTTAATCCAGAGCGCGAAAAAGAGAAAGTCAGCTCAAGTGAAGGTGAAAAGAGTGACATACCGCTAGTGTGAACAATTTATAGAGATCCCGTCAAAAATGGTTTATGAAACCTTGAAAAAAGGATATTAGTAATGTCGAAAATTTGACCTAGAAGATATTTATAATAAAATAATGAGCAAAAATAGCCATGTAACTTATATAAATAAGAGGTAAAAAGAGAAAGTTACCATTCTAACTTGGCCATTTTCATTTATAGAGGGAATTTTTACCTATTGGAGGGCAAATCTTCAGGCAACCATATCCAGAGATCCGAGGCACCATTCTGACAGCTGCCTGCACTAGGTAAGAGCTCTCGAGCTCCTCTTTCATTTCATGTTTTTATTTTTTTATTTCATGTCAATTTTTTTTATTTTTTGAGGAGCCTTTACGACATCTTTTTCGCCTCTAGAATTTTCGCGGTCTCCCTCTGTCAGGAAGCACAAAAATTCCCTGATTTTCACGCAGGGTTCTTTGACAGGAGCGTGGAAATTTATAGTTTTCGCGCAACCTGAAAATTCCCAAGCACGAAAATCGCGAAAAATAGGAAAAACATTTAGTGGGTTCCTCACGTTCAACACAAAATCAGTTTTCCAACTTCTCATGAATGCTTTGTTTGGCGTTTTTCAGGGTTTTTCAACTTGTTCGAGCTAAGATGGTTGATTGGAAATAGAGAAAGCATGAAGAGGATGATCGATTGGCTGCAAATGATCAAATGACACTGAATGCGTTGCGTGAGTGTGGGTTGCTTAAATTTTTAAAGACCAGGGGTATCCAGAAGCAAGGAAGGCTTTTGAATCACATTATACAATTATGGGATAGTGACATTCAGGCTTTCCGCATTGGGGAACATACCCTTGAGATAGAGCTCGAGGAAATCTACTTTCTCACTGGCCTCTCCAAGAGAGGGGCAAGGGTTAACCTGTCTGGGCATAGGGCCTCAGAAGAGAGTACACATGACTTGATTGTACGTTATTGCAGACAGGGTTCTTCAAAGAAAAGTGGGAAAGTGCCCATTAAAGATGTGATAGAGCTTCCGATGAGAACCTTATTGTTCGCCATAACATGAGTAGCGGGTAGTGTGGGTCCTCACCATGCAACACGAGGGAAAATGACTCTTGTCGTAGAGTGCATGGCACAAACTCTGTTCAACTGATGTGAAGGGGTCTTAACCAACCTCAAGGAACAGGTTACCAAGTGCATAAATGGGGACACTAGCCAATTTGGGTATGGGAGTATCCTGGTCACCTTCTTCCTAGAGAGGGTGCCATTGTTGCGTCCTCAAGTGTCCATGCTTGTTCTTCCTATGACCGATCCTTGGATGGGGCGATGGAGTGATTACGCAGGTCGGCTCGGCGGGCCACAAGTCTTAGCATTCGGCGAAGAATTCTTCTCGTGGCTCGAGGAGCAGATTATCATGATTGAGGACTTCCCCTATGAAGGGGTGGAATTTCATGAGGACATCGACTTGGCACTGCCTGAGGATGCGGATTGGGACAACTTAGGTATATGACCTTCACCAATGTGTTTTTAAATATTTTTTAATATATGTAATTTTTAGTGATTTTTTCAATGTGTAGAAAGATCTAATGTATGTACATGTCCATGTCGCAGATCATGGGCCAAGGAGACCAGCAGGCTACTCGTCGTTGCACCGAGGAGGGGTCCAGCATCAGGATGCTGCTGAGGAGGAGGAGGACGACGAAGAAGAAGCAGGAGGTATCCACGATGTAAAGAGGAATATTCATGGCTTGACTATGGGAGTCCCTGCTATGAGGATGGATGACATCCCTCTTCATATCCAGCGACATACCGTGGGTGTGCCCAGGCATATCGGCCAACTCCTTCGTAAGGTGGCTAGAGCCGTGGTATGCTACCACGCATAGCGCGAGGATGATGATTAGTCTCTTTAGATAGTAGTATTTATTTTAAGTGGCATGCACACGATATGTAGGCTAGAGGGACAAATTTTGTATGGGACGAGATCCCAAAATTTTGTCTTTGGACACATCTTATTATATGAATTCAGGAAAAACATTTTATATGTGATTATTTACATGTGGATCTATTTCTATGACTTTTTCATTTAGAGTGGCTTGTGTGTTTGATTTATGATGTATTTTTATGTATGAGCTAGATGCCAATCCAATATGTAGTTAGCTAATGAGTCAGCTACAATATTGAATTCTCTCGGTACATGTTGATATGAAATATAATCAAATGAACGTTCCAAGAGGCGTACCCTTCTAAATAAACGAAGTAGTGTAGGATCGCGGACAGTGTAGATGCGATTCAGATGGGATACCACGAGTTGGGAATCTAAGTAGACCAAAAAAGTGTGGATTCCAAGGGAAGCAACTTCAGTTAAGAGTCCGATGACTGCATGGTACTCTGCAATGTTGTTGGTTGCGGGGCCCAAGCAAGTGCCCTTGATGATATCAACTCTCCAGCAGGAGAATAGATAAACCATGTTGCGGAAGCAAGGTTCCGGGTGTGTCGGCTAGCACCATCTGCGAATCCATAGTAGGCAGACATTTGCGCATAGAAGCACAAGTCAGGGTAAATAAGGGTACACGAAATAAAATCCATGCACACACACACACAAAAGAAATAAATGAAAACAAGCTAAGTAAATTATGTACAAGATGTCTCACGCAGGGTAAACCTATGCGTAGAACTGTTTTAGGTACATCCCGTTGCGGGGCTGTGCCAAAGGTGTGCCATCACCGTCGATGAGATCGTAATCTCCTTTTTCCAATAGACGCTTCACGATATATGGACCGTACCACATCGACTCTAACTTGGTTTTTCCTAGTTTGTCATGCATTTGGTCGTATGCGAGGATTATGTCTCCTTCATTAAAGATCTGAGGTTGAACGGACTTATCGTATTGTTCTTTGACGCATTTCTTGTGGGCTTCATTAGCCAGAGCGGGATCACGGCGAGTCTCATTTAGCTTGGCTAGATACAAAAATCGTTCTTCCTCGGAGGGTGTATTGGGAAGTAGCTCGACGACTATCTTCAGTGATGGTATTTCACATTCAATTGGTAAAATGGCTTCCAGGACGTACACCAGTTGAAATGGTGTAAACCCGGTTGCATTTTTAACTGAGGTTCGGTAGGCCCACAGAGCTAAAAAAAGAGCCAAGTGCCAATTTGACTTCTGAGTACCAACAGTGCATTGGATCATATATTTCAAGACCTTGTTAATGGCCTCTACTTAACCGTTAGCCTGTGGGTAGTACGGGGTTGATTTTTCGTGACTAAAACCCAACTTGGCACTCAATTCTTCAATCGTATGATTCCTAAAATGGGAACCATGATCGATTACAATAGACTGTGGAAATCCAAACCTAGCTATGATGTGATTGAATATGAATTGTGCTGCTGTTTTTCCATCTTCTACAAAAGTAGGCATCGCTTCAGCCCATTTTGTTAAGTAATCCACAGCTACTATGACAGAGCCATGCCCCCCAGCTGAAGTGGGCATACAATGCGTGAGATCAATGCCCCATTTGGTGAAGGGACCGACAACAACAACAAGATGAAGTGGAGTAGGGTGCGATCACTTATTACTATGGAAAAATTGGCAGGGTGGACACTTCTTGACTATTTCAATACAATCTTTGAAAATTGAGGGCCATAAATATCCCGCTCGCAAAATATTTTGGGTCGTAGCCATCCTAGAAAGGTGACCGCCAGAGTGACAGTCATTGAGAACGTGTTCGGCTTCGTCTAAAGTTAGACAACATCATAGAACGGTGTCAACACCACGGCAATACAGAGTATCGCTAATAATAAGGTAGTACTTAGCATGGTGTTTGATACGACGACATTCATCCCGATTGAGTTTGAGCCGAAAGCTTTGGGTTTGGAGATACAGAATGATATCCCCATACCAAGGATCGGACATGCCAATGAGGAACAATTATTCGTCTGGGAGAGAATCGATGGGATCCGGTTGCTTAGTGACACTGTTATACCTCAATATTACACTTGTCAACCTAGTGTCGTATCATTGCACCAAATAACATAGACGACACTTTCCCCTATTAATAAACAACCAGAACAGAAGATCATTGACTGAACACTGAAGACAAATCCTTTTTCTGCCATTTGTTAACCCCACTTGGTCCTATTTGCAAACACTATTGCGCTCTGCATATCTATTGGGGTGTGGTAGTCCGTACTACCGCACGTTGCTCCTCTAGGGCGCGGTACTGCTATGCTATTCTTAGTCTTGGGGGCGCGGTAGTCCACTTTTAGCCTTTTTTCCATGAAGTGTGGGATCTCAACCCTTGAGATATTTTGTTGGGATTATTACCTTTGATTCGATCCCAACCCCCTCTCTGTTTAGCTGGACTGATCCACTAAACACTCCATAGATCCACACTTCTCTCTTGTTAGTTAACCTTCCTACATGCTATAAGAGAGAGGCCTTCCATGAGCTAAAGGAGGACTTTTGGGGCATCAAACCTATGATCATAAGCCTTTTGTGGAGATAGCTAGAGGTGGAAGGATTTGGAGCTGGAGGATTGGCTTGGACATCAAGCAACCTTTGTAAGCACTTTTAAAGCTTCTTAATAATATAAATTTCCTTGTGTCCTAATTTGTGTGTATTGATTATGTTTTAGTTTCATGAATTATATCTATATAGATTTGGAATTTAACTTGTAATTCAAAGACATTGGAAGATTGCATGTGCTTGTATATTGTTTTGTCTCTATAGGTCTATCGCGAAGACTCTGGGATCAAAGCTACAAGCAGGACAAACGCTGAGAGTAGAGGTGAGTTACTTTCTCTCTTTCCCCTTAATGTAAAATCTCTGAAATACTGGTTTAATCCAGGACCCAAGATTACATTTGTTTTGTTTTTGTCTTAGCATAGAGCTAGCCCAATCTACTTTATCCTAAGAGAGTTTCTCTTTATCCGTAGGGAGAAATATCTGCAACAAAAAATGGCGACTCCGCTGGTTTGAACCCTGTTTGATTGAGTTCTTTCACTTCCAGTCATCCTTGATTGTGATTTTTGCTCTTACTTCAAACCAATAGTGGATTTTGGTCTTTGGTCTTTTTTGACCTCCATTCACCCCCCTTCCCTCTGCATTAGCTCTCTACCTTTGATCATTGAGTCCTCTGGGTTTGCACACCCTTGAAAATTCCAGAACTTTTCTTAAAGTAGCTCCCTATTCTTTCTTTTTATTAGTACCGCACCCCGTAACTGCCTACAGAGCGGTAGTACCACGCCCTTCACACAGTCTAGAACGCGGTAGTGTACCAGTACCACGCTTGGAGTTATGGCAAGCCCACGGTAGTCCCTGTAAATTTTTGTCTCTCTTACTTTGTTTGGTTCCTACAGGTCATTTATGACCTTCTCTGCCTTGGGTTGATTTCCTGTTGCTTCTTAGCACCCTGCAACTTGCTTAGCCACAACACCGTGCTTCCACTTTATCATGTAAAGCATTGTAGACAATTTTCAAAACTTTGGGTTTATGGTCATTACTTATCATCATAATCTACTTCTTTATTCCCAATAGCTTCTTGTATACATACCCTATTACTATTAGCCAGTTGCAAGTTCCTTTGGTTTGTTTGTATTTGCGGTTTGAGCTTGTATTCTTTGAGTTAGTTGCATCATTCGCATCTTGATCAACCCTTCATTATTTTTGCATTAGCTTGATCCTTTCAACATAATCAAGTTTTCTCACTATTTTCTTTCCCTTGATTATATAATCCTTAAGATTACATCGTTCTTACAAGCATTATCTTTCCCATTACTGTTATTAAAATCAATATTGGAAATTATCTTTTGAGAACATTGTTTTTCTTATTTGAAAAGATCCAGTCATATTTTTGCACATTAGGAAGTGAATCATTCATCTCTGTTTGCCACATAAATTCTCATTTTGAAGCATCATTGTTGTAGAGTAGTTACATTCGAAAGTAGTGTTTATTTCAATTTGGCGTATTCGAAAACGAAACAAAAAGTTATTTTGGAGTGGTTTCCTTTTCATTCTTTTGAAAAATTCATGTATTATGATCGAAGAACTCTCTCTTTACTTTAGCTAGATTTCATCGAATAAAAGGCTCATTTCGATTCATTCTCATTTGCATGGTTTGGGTCATCATAACATCACAAGTTTCACTCCCATTTATCCGACTGAATAATACAACCACTAAAATTTACACTCCCTAACTCAACACATCATAACCTCACTTGAGGAGAAAAAGAACTTGTTAGCTAGGTAGGACACCGGGGATAAGCATCCAAATAATTTCCCCTTGTCATTATCATATGAGACATAGTTTTTGTCCTCTAGGGTACCAAAATCCTCTAGTATTTGTTGACACGGTCATACACCAGTTTGTGGAGCGGTCTCCTGTTGTTTCAGGGGTTAAAACACCGCGAGATTGAGAACCGGACGGACTCTATGGAATACCGCACTCCACTTAGCCCTAAGGCAACATCGATCATTGTCTTCCATGTATTCTCCGGCCACCATACTGGTGATACAAGGGTGATAAGGCAGAAGCACCGAAAACCTTTTCCAACATGTCATGAACGAGGTAGCTTAGTAACTTTTCTACTAGGGCTCTTTTACCCATAATCCTTTTCGGTAGGGGGATATCCTTTCATTATTGGTCTCTCATTTTGTATTGTTCGACTTGGATTTCATCACCTTGTGAAGGATACAACTTGTTGAGGTATCCAGCTCTTAGTTATGAGGTTTTTCTTGCTATTTCATCTTCTTAGAGGGTCTTTTTTCTTTCTAGTGATTGCTTGTTGGCATTCTGGCCACGTTTGTTTCAACTCGCTTACTGCGACGCCGGTACCAGTATAGTTTTTAGAGATTGCTTTTTGGCTTGTGAGCCTTGACTTTTTCTAGCTCCCCTTTTGCACATCCGACTGCATCAGGGTTTTTGAGTTCTTTTTTACGAAGCTGTCCCCGGAACTTGTATTCTTACCCTTATGTCCGAACAATGGAGATCATGGAGAGTACAGGGACGAATCCCACCACTACCACCACGAATTGCCAGTACACCTACATCACATATTCCCGCCCCCGCCGGCCGCGGTGCTGGCTGAGGGAATGTTCCACCACCCATTCGCACTACATCTTCAGTTCCGCCTGTAACGGTAACTCACAGCATGGGCTCAGAACCTCTTGCAGTTTCTGTAACTAGTAACACACATGAGATTCTGGCTGTCGTTCAATCCACTGATATTCCAGACATACCTCTCACAGTGGACAACACCACATCTACTAAAGTTAGTATTGCACATGATACTAGACCAGAGGCGATCTCCCTCCCAAATGTTAGCACTACCCTCCCAACAGACACCTTCTATGATGTTCCTGAAGGATCTGTTGGAACCATCGAAGGATCTGACGAAGATATGTCTGAACTGATTACAGTCCTGGATGGATGCGTCGAAATCATTGAAGAAACCGAACTATCTAACACACCTTTTGAACCTGAGTTTGAATTTCTTACTTCCCAGGCGGAACCTCCACCTTCCATCTCTGTGCCGTTAGGTGTTCACACTCAAGAAACCGGTTCTTCTTGTAATGTACCATTTACCATATCCCTCCTTGATCTCCCCTCAGGACACGAAATCATGGCATCAATCCAATCTAGCATGGTTAGTCTTACTAACTCCCTCTTAGCGTCGAAACAGTTCAAACGTGATACAGAGCAAATGCTCTCAACGGCTTCTCAATATCCCCCTACCACCTGTCCTCCTGGTTACCGAGCCCCCAACATTTCGTCCAGCACAGAGTTTCATCACTCCTATGCCGGTGGCTCCGGACCTTCAGATTTTGCTTCACCTCATGCATTTCTGTATCCCAAACTAGGGCTAGCTCGCATATTCAACCCCACACGAGATACAAATTCGGGCCCAGCCCCCGATGGTCCTCCCATCTTTCAAGACCCCATGGATGTGACTCCTGATACCCCTTGGTTAAATTCCCCCCATTTATTTGCATCCAATATGTTTGGCATATCTTCAAGGAACACACCACTTATGAGGGATAACCCAGTTTTGTCTCCAACCCCGCTTGTAACGTATGGAAGACCCCCTCCACAAATTGGCACTTTTGGCGCTATCAGCCAAACAACCATACCCCACCTTTCCAGTATTGGAAGAACATCTAGTCATACTGTTGGATCATCCATGTTAACCAGAGGTTCATCCCCGGCCACCATTTACACCATTTCCGGAGGCAGAATACCAACTATTGGAACCATCGATCCCAACAACCAACCTCCCCCAGGTGGACCATCCAACCCGCCTATTGGAGGACAACCATCTTTTGGGAACACCAGTTCCAGTCACCAACTTCCTCCCGCTAGACCATCTAACCCACTTGTTGGAGGGAAACCCCTTGGCACCATTCAACAAACCTCTCAACCAGCAGCATCTGCTTAGTTAGGCATGTATAATCCTAGCAGCGGACAACCTCATGTTGGTATCCCAACCGAATCCTATTTCCAACATCCCGCATCAGGTACACTTCCTTCTTGGGGATCCCAAAACCCACAAAGTGGGGGATACTCTTTGTTCTGAAACTGGAATCATGCTGGGGGGGAAACTTCTCAACCTTTCATACCACCCAACTTGAATTCTAGCATCCCTTATCCTTCAGCCGCAAACACTCCATGGAATCCATCCCTTCAACCACCACCCCTTCATCAGAATGGAACCCATATCCCATGGACACCATTTTTGCAGGCAACCCCTAACCCTGGTATGGGAAACCCTCCACCCCATCAAGGTGCTGGAAACATTCCCGGGACGCAACCATCTTAGGGAACTATACCTCAACAAGGAACGAGAAACATCCCTAGGACACAACAACCCCAGGCTACCATCCAAGTCATTCCTACTCAGCAGAACATTCAACAACCGGTTGCTAATGTAATTCCCAATCAAATGGTCAATCCCTTGATTTAGAACACACAAATGGTTAGCCAGATGGTCTACTACCCCCAAAAATTCCAACAATACCCCGCGGGAAACATGTATGGGTACAACACGCAGCAGTATGTTGTGCAAGGCCCCACAGGCATCCCTGCGCCGTACAACTACTACTCATACCCGTAGCCCAATCGTCAACTTCCTTTCTTGGCCACACTAGACTTACCTGATTTGTCGAGGCTCATCGACGATTCTATATGGCATGAACCTCATTGGCCACCCATCCCAGCCAAACTCCCATCGGACATTCCTAAGTTTGATGCTAAGCCCGGGGAAGGCCCTAAAAACCACGTGATGACCTTCCATCTTTGGTGTTCATCCAACTCATTGATGGACAACTCCATTCGGTTACGGTTCTTCCAGCGCACGCTTACCGGTATGGCAGTAAAATGGTATATCGAGCTACCTCAACACTCCTTTCACAATTTTAATACCTTGGCTATGTAGTTTCTGACTCATTTCCAGCTCCCCATCCGGTACGAGATTGGAACAGAACTGTTAACCTCACTACGTCAAACCACTTCTACGCATATCTCGGACCATATCCATGAGTGGCGTCGACGTCGTAGGTTAATCAAGGCACCCATTCCGGACCAGTTACTCGCTGATTGGTTCACGAAGTTATTTTTGCCTCCCATCGCCAAGGATATTGCCATGCGCGGGCCGGTCACAGAGGAACAAGCCATTTCTTCTGCTCAATACATGGATTTGGTATATACCCAATCTGGAACTCTACACGAGCTTCTTCCCCATGCCACCCACATTACTACTGATCCAACTAAGGCTGCCTCTGAACCCCCTATCGACGGCATTGTCGGTTCAGTCAAGGCCCATTCTGCTACTAAACCAACGGGGCAACAAACTCCTGCTTCCCCCACTCCACCCCAGGCTGATCCTAAAGCTTCTACTTCTCCTGCTCTCTCCTCCGAGGTGAACGCAGTTCAATCTACATCACAACCATCTAGAGGAAAGAAGAAGAACAATCGTGGAAAATCCAAGAAAACTTCTAACCAGCAGGAGAACCCCAAGCCACAACCTACTCACAACGATCCCAAACCACGTCGGAAAGCAAAGTTCCCCTGCCTCATTTTCCAAGAGGATCACTATACACATGACTCTCCCTACAAGGATGAAGTCAATAAATTTGTAAAAGGATCCTCCCGCCCAACAGTGTTAACCGATCCTTTCCCTCAGCAGCAACAGCAGATGGTTTCCCATGATCCCCTGCAAGGGGGCAATCCGAACAACCCACCTTGCGGAGAGACATCCACAAATCGCGAAATCCTGATGACGAGTAATGAAGAGATTCATATTACCACTCGGTCGAAGACGTACGATAACCCCCATGTTCAAACAAACAAGCAGAGACAGCCAAGGGAAAGTCTCCTGTTGAAGATCCTCCTCTCATACCTCCCCCCAACGCTCATCTCCATATCGAGAGACTTTCTACAGACACAGTGCTATGCCCACCCAGGGGCACCATCCGAAAGGCGACATTCAATCCTAATGCGCGAGCTACCCAAAATTACAACATTGTTGAGGACTTAGCTCAAGCACCATGTGCAATGTCGACCCTCAAGGTTCTCCAATACTACCCTACGTAGCGCAAAACCTTACTTTCAGCACTGGGGGCAGTAGACCCGGATACTTCAAACACCATCATGTTTAACTTGGAGTATGTCAAACCTCGGATTTCCCATCAATTAGCCTTCCAGGTTCATACAAAGATCCGTGGGAATATCATCCATCGCACTGTCTTAGATGAGTGCTTCCACATCGATTATGTCTTTGAATTGTTGGAGAGCCTTAGGCTCACTCGAAGTCACAACTTCTCCTACTGCTCTCAGAGCATTTGACGGACATGGTTTTCAGCCCTACGGAATCATTCCTGCAATTGGTGTTGAATTGGGGGGAAAAACAATATCTATACACATCGAAGTCGTAGATGCGCCATTAGATTACAATCTTCTACTTGGCCGGAATTGGTTCTACGCCATGACCGCCATAGCATCTACTGTCTTTCAACTCGTACAATTTCCTCATGAAGGGAATATTATCACTATAGACTAGTTAGATTACTGTATCCTAGAATCTCATTCGAACTCCGCCAACACTGTCCCATTATTGGATCAACCCCGGTATCATTTCCAAGATGTTGGCGTTGGTCTTATGAAGGATTCCTCCCTTATCGGAGTTTTCCCAGAGCTCGGATCCCCCGTACAGCCCGTCAACATGATATCATCAAGTATCACCCCATTCAATGATTCTTGGGTGATACCGAGTCCTACCGAGATTGAAAACTACGACAACTCCATGCCGTTAAATAGGAACCTCGCAGCGTATGAGGCAATCCAGTCAACCATCGATTGGGTCGATCCTACTACCCATCACACAGTGGCACAACTCTCGTCTGAGGCTAGTTCATCCTCACCGCTTATCGATCCTCTCACATTGATTTTTCCTATTGACGAATCAATCATGGAGGTTATGTGCGGTGATGAACCACCCTGGGGAGATTTCCATCATCGGTCTTCTTTCCCCATTATCCAAATGGTTGAACCAGATACTAAACCCCCAACACTTCACTCGGAATGGTTCAAGCCAAGTTTCCCACTTCATTCAATGAAATATTTTCCGAAGGAAACTTGGCTAGTCTCATGGAGACCACTCCCATCTACATTTCAGTGAAGCCTGGTATCGTGGAAAACATTCATATTGGAAAGACTTGTACTCTCACCGAGATGGACTTATACAGTGCCTACTTTAAAACATTCCATGATGTTTTTTCTTGGATTTATGAAGAGATGCTAGGAATAGATCCCTCTATTGTGGTCCATGAGATTCCAACCTTTCCTGGTGCCCGATTAGTTCGGCAGAAACTTCGGCCCGTCCATCCCCATAAGGCAGCCGCTATTAAAGCCGAAGTTGAAAAAATTTTGCATGTTGGTTTTATCTATCCTATCCCGCTAACAGAATGGGTATCTAATATCGTTCCTGTAGCCAAGAAACAGGGTACGATTAGAGTCTGCGTCGGTTACCGTGACTTGAACAAAGCTTGTCCAAAGGACAACTACCCAACTCCGTTCATCGCCCAGATCATCGATAACTACACCAGGAGTGTCATCTTTTCATTTATGGATGGCTTTTCCGGCTATAATCAGATCGAGATACTCCCAGCGGACTAGCATAAAACAACCTTTATCTTCCCATGGGGAATCTTTGCATATCGAAAGTTACCTTTTGGCCTAAAAAACGCCGGGGCAACTTTCCAACGAGCGATGTCATACGCATTTCACGATATCAAACATATTGCAAAACCGTATCTTGATGACCTTCCCACTCATTCTCCATCTCAGGAAGATCATCCTGATCACCTAGGCGTCGTCTTTGCAAGGTGTCGTTGCTACAACATTCGTTTGAACCCTCATAAATGCGTTTTTTGCATTGAAGCCGGAAAATTTTTGGGATTCATAATCTCCAAAGACGGTATATGATTGGACCCCACGAAGGTAGAAGCTATTTTAGCCTTGCCTTCCCCCACGAACATACTAGAACTTCAAAGTTTGCAAGGGCACGCAAACTTTCTATGTCGTTTCATATGCAATTTCGCCGAGGTAACAAAAGGCTGCATGAGGCTTCTAAAGAAGAACACCCCCTTCTTTTGGGATGATGAAGACCAACGTTCCTTTAATAATCTAAAGACAAGCTTAACTAAAGATCCTGTGATTCAACCCCCCAATTACACACGGGATTACATTCTATATCTCGCAGCTTCGACTTCCACCATTGGCATGGTGTTAGTCCAAGAAGACATCAACGGCATAGAACATGTAGTGTATTATCTTAGTAAGAGTCTCCTTGACTCCGAAACACACTACTCACATGTTGAAAAGCTGGCTCTCGCTATAGTCTTGGCTATCTAGAGGTTCCGTCACTACATTCTGCTCCGCCAGACCACTGTCATAGTGGATTACAATCCAATGTACTACATCCTCACACGTCAAGTGCTTGGGGAAAAATATTCTTGTTGGATTGTTATCCTACAAGAGTTTGACTTGGAAATTTCTAAAGCCAAATCCAAGAAATCTTTGGACTTTGCAGAGTTGATTTGTAATTTTCCCCGTGCTACTGAGAAACCTGAGCCCTTCAATTCTCTTCCCGATGAATCGTTGTTCCTCATCAGCACGTCCGACCCATGGTATGGGGATATTCTACTATATCTCCAAACCCAACGTTTTTGCCCCGACCTCAATTGCGATGAACGTCGACGTATCCGACATCACACCAAGTACTACTTTATAATTAATGATACCCTTTACCATCGTGGTGTTGATACCGTTCTTCGACATTGTTTAACTTTAGATGAGGCTGAACACATTCTTAATGACTACCACGCTGGAGCATGTGGTGGTCATCTCTCTGGGATGGCTACGGCCCAGAAGATACTACGAGCAGGATATTTCTGGCCCTCGATTTTCAAGGATTGCATTGAAACGGTCAAGAAATGTCCACCTTGCCAATTCTTCCACAGTAAGACACACTCGCATCCCGCTCCACTTCATCCTGTAGTTGCCGTCGGCCCCTTTTCCAAATGGGGTATCGATTTCATGCACTGTAAGCCACTTCAGCCGGGGGGCATAGCTATGTCATAGTAGCTGTGGATTATTTCACAAAATGGGCCGAAGCGATGCCTACTTATGCTGAGGATGGAAAAACAACTGCACATTTCATATTTAATCACATCATAGCTAGGTTCGGAGTTCCACAGTCCATCATGATTGATCATGGCTCCCACTTCAGGAACCATATGATTGAAGAATTGAGCGCCAAGTTGGGTTTTCATCATGAAAACTCAACCCCGTACTACCCACAGGCCAATGGCCAAGTTGAAGCCATTAACAAGGTTTTGAAACGTATGATTTAGCGCATTGTGGGTACCCATAAGCCGAATTGGCACTCAGCTCTTTTTTCGGCATTATGGGCATACCGAACCTCAGTGAAAAGTGCTACTGAATTCACACCATTCCAACTAGTGTATGGATTGGAAGCCATTTTACCGATTGAATGTGAAATCCCGTCACTCAAGATAGCCATAGAGCTACTTCCTAATACCACTTCCGAAGAGGAACGGTTTCTATACCTAGCCAAGCTATATGAAACCCGCTGAGACGTTGCTTTAGCCAATGAAGCCCATACAAAACGCGTCAAAGCACAGTATGAAAAATCCGTTCAACCTCGGGTCTTCAACGAGGGTGATCTCGTACTCACATATGACCAAATGCATGACAAACTTGGAAAAGGAAAGCTAGAGTCTATGTGGTACGGCCCTTTCGTTGTAAAACATGTATTGGAGAAAGGAGCCTACGAACTCGTCGACTGTGATGGCACACCGTTGGCACGACCCCGCAACGGGCTGTACCTAAAACGCTTCTACGCATAGGTTCATCCTGCGCGAGATACTTTTTGTACATAATGTACTTAGTTTGTTTTCATTTTCTTCTTTTGTGTGTGTATGCATGGATTTTACTTCATGTATCCCCATTCACCTCGACTTGTGCTTTTATGCGCAGATGGCTGCCTACTACGGATTTGCTGATGGTGCGAGCCGACACACCTGGAACCTCGCTTCTGCAACTTGGGTAATCTATTCTCCTACTGGCGAGCTGGTATATTCAGGAGGCACTTTCTTGGGCCCCACAACCAACAATATTGTAGAGTACCACGCAGTCATTGGACTCTTAACCGAGGTTGATTCCCTTGGAATCGACTCCTTGTTAGTCTTTCTAGACTCCCAACTCGTGGTGTCCCATTTGAACCACATTTACGCTATCCGCGATCCTATTTTGCTTCGCTTATTTCGAAGGGTACGCCTCTTGGAACAATATTTTAATTACATCTCATATCAACATATACCAAGAGAATTCAATTTTTTAGCTGACTCATTAGCTAACTACATTTTGGATTGGCATCTAGCCCATACATGAAAAATGCATCATAAAATAAACATGCAAGTCATTGTAAATGGATAAGTCATAGAAGTAGGTCCATATGTATATATCATCGCATATAAAAGTGTTTTTTTCTGAATACATAAAGTTTGTGTTTAAAGACAAAATTTGGGATCCAATCCCATACAAAAATTGGCTCTCGAGCCTACATATCGTGTACATGCCGCAAAAAGATAAAATACTACTGTCTAAGGAGATCTAGGAGATTTATCACGAGCCTCCTTAGATTCCTCACACCGCTGATGGTAGCAAACTATATCCCTAGCCACCCTACGGAGGATTAGGCCAATACGTCTAGGCACGCCCACAGTGTGCCACTGGAGATGGAGAGGAACATTATCCATCCGCATAGCTGGGACTCCGAAAGTCAAACCCTGTAGGTTTTGCTCTATGTCACGGACCCCTCCTACTTCTTCTGCTTCCTCTTCCTCTCCTTCCTCCTCTGAATCAACCTGGTACTCGACCTCACCTCGGCGTAACGGCGAGTAGCCTGCGGGTCTCCTTGGTCCACGATCTGCGACATGCACATGTACATACATTAGGTCTTTCCACACATTCCCAAAACAACTAAAAATTACATATTCAAAAAATTGAGAATATATTGGTGAAGGTCATACCTGAGTCATCCCAATCCTCGTCATCGGGTAATGCCAAGTCAATATCCTCGTGGAATTCCACCCCTGCATAGGGGTAGTCCTCGATCATCATGATCTGCTCCTCGAGCCATGAGAAGAAGTCCTCTCCAAAGGCTAAACGTTGTGGCCCCCCGAGTCACCCTGCATATTCACTCCATCGACCCATCCTCGGTTCAATGACAGGGAGGATAGGCATGGTCAGCTGCGGACACAACAGCGGCACCCTCTCTAAAAAGAAGGTGACCAAAATGCTCCCATAACCAAACTGGCGGTTCTCCCCATTTCTACACTTGGTTATTTGCTCCTTGAGGTTGGATAGTACCCCTTCACACCAGTTGAACAATGTTGGTGCCAAACACTCCATGGAAAGATTCATTTGTGTGCGAGATGCCTGATGAGGACTTGTACTACCCATCACTCAGGTGATGGCAAACAACATAGTTCTCATTGGAAGCTCTAGAACATCCTTAATGACCACTTTCCCACTTTTCTTCCCGGAACCTTGACGACAGTAACGAGCGATCAAGACATCGGTGCTCGTTTCCGAAGCCCTGAACCCTGTTAAGTTCACTCGGGCCCCTCTCTTTGAGAGGCCAGTGAGAAAATAGATATCCTCGAGCTCAATCTCGAGGGTATGCTCCCTGACTCGAAAAGCTTGGATGTCGGGGTCCCACATTTGTATGATGTAAGTGAGAAGTTTGGGTTGCTGGCGGATACCTTTGGTTTTGAAGAATTTTAATAACCCACAGTTCCGCAGTGCACTTAGGGTATTTTGATCATTTTCAGCGAACAAATCATCATTTTCATGCTCCCTCTCTTTCCATCCAACCATTTTGCCTCAAATGAAGTATAAACTCCTGCAAAAGATCAAAAGAAACATTCATGAGAAAAATGGTAGCTTGATCTCAGTCCAAAAAATGAAGAAAAACCATTTATGTTTATCATTTTTTTTCCACTACCGCGACTGGTATCAAACTGGGCACGTGGTACAGAGGACTACCGCTCCCCCATGTGGCTACACAGAGCGGTACTACCGTGATTCCTGACACAGAGAGCCTGCGGTAGTTACAGAGGCAAAAAAAGCTCCATAGGGCTTCCTCAAAAACTGGAAAATTTTAACTGAAATCAAGATTTTAAGCCATGAATTGAAAGAGGATCTTGAGAGGTCTTACCTGGAGCAGATGGATGTCAGAATGATGCCTTAGATCTCCAGTTATGGACACCTAATTTTTTTCCCTTCAATGGATGAAATTCCTCTATGAACAAAATAGCCAAGGTGAAATGGTAACTTTTAATTTTTACTCCTTACTTATATAAGTCACATATTCATTTTTTCTCATTATTTTATCTTTCTAGGTTAAAACTCTTTTTCCACATTACTAATGTCTTTTCAAGTTTTCACAAGTCTTTTTTGACAGGATCTTCCTAAGCCGTTCACACTGGTGTTTTCCTACTTATTGACCTTCATTAGATCCAACTTTATCTTTTTCGTGCTCTGGATTCAAACTTGAAAAAGATTCCAAGCGCCTTTCACACCCGTGTCGTGCTTGTCAAACCCAAGAAAACAGTGTCGAGCTTAGTCAACTTTACTCGTGCTCGTAAAACGATGAGGAAAGTATTATTTTGGTTTTATTTTATTCTTTTTTCGGGCTGAAATTATTCAAATTTATGAAAAAGACCATCAGAGTTCTCTTTAAGCTCTTTTCAGACTCCCTTGTTTCGAAAAGATTGCCAAGTGCACTTGTCTCTTTCACATTTGTAAAAGTATTTGAAAGGTCGTCTATTCGGTGATAGGTTACCCCTTTTTCGGCCTATCTAGACTATTTACGAGAAAGGAATACCTCAGTCAACTTTTGACTGGGAGAGTTCCCTCGGGAATTGTTTTACACTTTTTCAGGACTGAGGGACTAAAATTACGAAAAAGTACATCCTGGAGCCTTCTTTAAGTTTTTCAGGCTCTCTAAATATGAAAAACTACCGAGTTTCCCTTCCTTGGACTCGTTAAAATTTAACATCGAAGGACCCACTTTGGGATGAACCTCTCCTTTCTCAGGTTCGTAAAACATGTGAGATCGGACTCATCTATGAGGTGAGCTATACCGAGCATCTGTTATCCTCCTCAAGCTCGTAAAAAAACAAAGAGGTACTCGTCCATCATGTCGGGGGAAATTGGGAAATGAGTCAAGTTTACTTTATTGGCAGCTTGTCAGTCATCACCTTTGAATATGGCATGTGTCTATCCCTTGTCTATTTTTGGGTATTTATTTATTCTCGCTGAGTCATGGTCATCATCTCAAGTCGTCTCTCTGGCCATGAGTCTACTCGTCCTGTGTCTATCCTCTGCTATCAATAATCCTCGCTGCCAGGTTCTGCTTCATGTCGTTATATGTTCAAAGGGTTTGCATTGTTCCAAGTCACCTGTTGTGTCAAGACTTCCGCTGTGTGTCAAGTACATGTTCCGTTGTTCCATTATTTCATACTATTTCTCGTTCCGATTTCGTGTCGATGATGTGGGAATCATCATGTCCCACCTTCGACAAGTCTATTCTTGTCGACATCAAATCACTATCCAGGAATTAGGCTTAGGAGTCAAACCATTAGTACCTTGGTACCTGCATGCCTCAATGGCACGTTTCCTCATATTCAACAGTAGGTTTTCATCATTGACCTCTGATTGAATGATCTATCGGATGCTCGACATCAACTCCTTTATTCGCATTTCGTTGAGATGTACTGTAGATACCTTGGGGATCATTGTCATCATTGGTGATTTCCCTCACATTTGTTAACGGTTCACATCATTGACCGGTAATCAAATGGTTTCTGCCATGTTCGACTTCAACTCCTTGTAATCACATGGCTAGATTCGTATTGTTTGCGATCGAGTAGAAGACCCTGGGCACCCTTTTGTATTTTGATTACGCCTAGGTTGCAATGGATATTTCTTCTGTATTGTCACACAGATCCACTTATGTATTGGTCGTGGATATGTCATTAGCGTCTCATGGATCTACAATTGTTCTTAGTAGCCATGATAAGTCTACAGTCTATATCATCCCAATACTCATGGATCTGCAATGTATTGGTCGGCAGCCATGCTTCGAGTCAATTGTTTCCGAGCATGGGAATGCCCGCCTCGGTGGTATATCTGAAACTTTGTTTTTGTTTCAGCTCCTTGTTGCTCCCCTCGATGCTATCTCCGCACAGTATTTGTAAAGTATTTCGGCCATCAGTCTCTTCTGACCTCACACTTTAGGGGGCATCTGTTATACCTCAATATTACACTTGTCAACCTAGTGTCGTATCTTTGCACCAAATAACATAGACAACACTTTCCCCTATTGATAAACAACCAGAACAGAAGACCATTGACTGAACATTGAGGACAAATCCTTTTTCTGCCATCTGTCAACCCCACTTGGTCCTGTTTTCAAACACTACCACACTCTGCATATCTATTGGGGCACGGTAGTCCATACTACCGCGTGTTGCTCCTCCTCTGGGGCGCGGTACTACCGCGCTATGCTCAGTCTTGGGGGCGCGGTAGTCCACTTTTAGCCTTTTTTCCATGAGGTGTGGGATCTCAACCCTCAAGATATTTTGTTGGGATTATTACCTTTGATTCGATCCCATCCCCCTCTCTATTTAGCTAGCCTGATCCACTAAACACTCCATAGATCCACACTTCTCTCTTGTTAGTTAACCTTCATACATGCTATAAGAGAGAGGCCTTCCATGAGCTAAAGGAGGACTTTTGGGGCATCAAACCTATGATCATAATCCTTTTTTGGAGATAGATAGAGGTGGAAGCATTTGGAGCTGGTGGATTGGCTTGGACATCAAGCAACCTTTGTAAGCACTTTTCAACCTTCTTAATAATATAACTTGCCTTGTTTCCTAATTCGTGTGTATTGATTATTATTCAGTTTCATGAATTATATCTATATAGATTTGGAATTTAACTTGTAATTCAAAGACATTGGAAGATTGCACGTGCTTGTATATTGTTTTGTCTCTATAGGTCTATCCCGAAGACTCTGGGGTCAAAGCTACAAGCAGGACAAACGCTGAGAGTAGAGGTGAGTTACTTTCTCTCTTTCCCCTTTATGTAAAATCTATGAAATACTGGTTTAATCTAGGATCCAAGATTACATTTGTTTTGCTTTTGTCTTAGCATAGAGCTAGCCCAATCTACTTTATCCTAAGAGAGTTTCTCTTTATCCGTAGGGAGAAATATCTACAACAAAAAATGGCAACTCTGCTGGTTTGAACCCTGTTTGATTGAGTTCTTTCACTTCCAGTCATCCTTGATTGTGATTTTTGCTTCTTCCTGTGCTAACACCATGCCAATGGTGGAAGTGGAAGCTGCGAGATACAAGAGGTAATCTCGTGTGTAGTTCGGGGGTTGTATTACGGGATCCTTAGTAAGGGTTTCCTTCAAATTGTCAAAGGAGCTTTGAGCTTCGTCATCCCAGATGAAAGGGATTTCCTTTTTTAGAAGCCTCATGTAGCCCCTTGTAATCTCGAAAAAATTGCAAATGAAATGGCGTAGAAAGTTTGCATGCCCTTGCAAACTTTGAAGTGCTGGAATGTCGGTAGGTGAAGGCAGGGCTAGAATGACTTCTACCTTCGCCGGGTCTAGGCGTATGCCGTCCTTGGAGATAATGAATCCCAAAAGTCTTCTGGCTTCAACACAAAAGACGCATTTGTGTGGATTTAAGCGAATATTGTAGTGGTGGCACCTTGAAAAGATGGTGCTCAAATGATCTGGATGGTCATCCCAAGTCCGAGATATGGTTCCACAATATGCTTAATGTCGTGAAATGCATATGACATGGCCCGTTGGAAAGTTTCCCTGGCATTCTTAAGGCCAAAAGGGAGTTTGCGGTATGCAAAGGTCCCCCATGGACAAATGAAGGTTGTCTTATTCTGGTCGGCAGGGAGTATCTCTATCTGATTATAGCCAGAGAAGCCATCCATAAATGAAAAGATGACACTCCCGGCACAGTTATCGATGATCTGGTTGATAAACGGGGTTGGGTAGTTGTCTTTTAGACAAGATTTGTTCAAGTCACAGTAATCAACACAGACTCTAATCGTACCTCGTTTCTTTGTTACGGGAACGATGTTAGACACCCAGTCTGTCAATGGGACGGGATAGATTAAACCAGCACGCGAGAGTTTTTCAACCTCTGCCTTGATAGCTGTTGCTTTGCGGGGATGAACGGGCCGGAGTTTCTGCCGAACAGGTCGAGCACCAGGAAAAGTTTGGATTTCGTGGACCACGATTGACGGGTCTATTCTTGGCATCTCTTCATAACTCCAAGCGAACATGTCGCATAACTATTTGAATAAGGAAGTATAGAAATCCACCTCGGTGGGAGTGCATGTTTTGCCTATGTGAATATTCTCCACGACGCCAGGTTTCACCGAAATGTCAATAGGAGTGGTTTCCATGATATTAGCTAAGTTTCCTTTAGAGAATATATCATTGAATGAAGTGGGAAACTTGAGTTTGACAACTTCGAGTGAACTATTGGGTTTAGTATCTTGCTCGATCGCCTGGATAGTTGGGAAAGAAGACTGATGGTGGTAGTCTTCCCAAGGTGGTTCATCAATGCACATAACCTACATAATCGATTCGTCGGAAGGAAAAATCTGTGTGAGAGGATCAATGAATGGCGATGATGGACCAGCCTCAGACGAGAGTTGTGCCACTGCATGATGTGTAACATAATTGACCCAATCCATGGCTGACTGGATCACCTGATAATTTGCGAGGTTCCTGTTCAGTGGCATGGAATTGCCATAGGTTTCAAGTTTTGTAGGACTCGGAATCACCCATGAATCAGTGGGTTCATTGGATGGAATACCACTCGATGATATCATAAAGACAGGGGTTCTAAGTTCCGGAAATACTCCTATGAGGGAGGAATCCTTCATAAGACCAACACCAATATCTTCAAAACAGTGTTGGGATTGACCCAGCAGCGAGACATTGTGGGCGGAGTTCGAATGAATGTCCGGAGTACAAAAATCCAATTGGTCAATAGTGACAACTTTCCCCTGATGAGCAAATTGTACTAGTCGAAAGACGGAGGATGTGACGGCAGTCATGGCATAGTTCCGGCCGAGTAGAAGATTGTATTCTAGTGGTGCATCCACAACTTCGATGTGTATAGATACTGTCTTTCCCCCTAATTCAATGCCAATTGCAGGAATGAGTCCATATGTCTGAAAACCATGTCCGTCAAACGCTTTATGAGTAGTAGGATAAGGTGTAACCTCAGGTGAGCCTATGGATCTCCAGCAAGTCAAGGACATGATCGACGTGGAAGCACCTTCGTCTAAGACAGTGCGATGAATGTTGTTCCCACGGATCTTTGTTTGGATCTGGAAGGCTAACTAGTGGGAAAGCCTAGGTTTAAAATAATCCAAGTTAAACATAATCGTGTTAGAAGTATCCGGGTCCACTGCCCCCAATGCTGAAAGTAAGGTCCTACGCTGCGTGGGAAAGTGTTGGAGAACCTCGAGAGTCGACATCGCGCATGGTGATTGAGCTAGGTCCTCAACAATATTGTAATTTTGGGTCGCTCGCGCATTAGGATTAAATGTTGCTTTTCAGATGGTGCCCTTGGGTGGGCGTAGCACTGTATTTGTGACAGGTCTCTCAATGTGGAGATGACCATTGGGGGAAGGGATGATAGAAGGATATTCAGGAGGAGACTTTCCATGGGCCGTCTCTGTTTTGTTTGAACTTGGAGGCGTATCGTACGTCCTTGCTCGAGTGGATACATGGATCTCCTCGTTACTCATCATCAAAACGTCTCAGTTTGTAGACGTTTCTCCATGGGGTGGGTTGTTCATATTTCCCCTTTGCGAGGGATCGTGAGTAACCATCTGCTGCTATTGGTGGGGGAAAGGATCGGTTATCACCGCCAAGCAAGAAGACCCTTTAACAAACTTGTTGACTTCTTCCTTGTAAGGAAAGTCTCGTGTGTAGTGGTATTCCTAACAAATAAGGCAGGGAAACTTTGCTTTCCGATGTGGTTTTTTATTGTTGTTGGTTTGTTGTGGCTTGGGGTTTTCCTGTTGATTGGGAGGTTTTTTAGATTTTCCTTGATTATTCTTATTCTTTCCTCCAGGTTGTTGTGACGAGGATTGGACAGCATTCACTTCGGAGGAAGCAGCAGGAGGGGTGGAGGTTTTGGGATTAGCCTGGTTCGGATATGGAGCATCATTTTGGGGTTGCCCACTCGATTTGTTCACAAGCTAGGCCTTTACTGAACCGACGATACCGTCAATGGGGGGTTCAGTTGCGGGCTCCGTGGGATCAATGGTGGTGCGGGAGGCGTGAGGAATAAGATCATATAAAGTTCCATATTGGGTGTATACCAAATCCATATACTGAGCATGAGAAATCGCTTGTTCCTCCGTGACAGGTCCGCCCATGGAGATATCCCTGGAGATGGGAGGCATAAATGACTTGGTGAACCAATCAGCTAGTAATTGGTCTGGGATGGGTGCCTTGATTAACCTTCGGAATCGGCGCCACTCGTGGATATGATCAGATATATGCATGGAAGTGGTTTGACGTAACGAAGTGAACAGGTCTGTTCTAGTCTCGTATCGGACGTGGAGCTGGAAATGTGTCATAAACTGCATAGCCAGGGTATTGAAATCTCAGAAAGAACACTGTGGCAGCTCGATGTACCATTTTGTTGCTGTTCCAGTAAGCATGCATTGGAAGATCCATAACCGAATGGAGTCATCCATCAATGAGTTAGATGAACACCAAATATGGAAAGTCATAACATGGTTCTTGGGGTCTTCCCCAGGTTTGGCATCGAACTTGGGAATGTTCGATGGTAGTTTGGCTGGGATGGGTGGCCAGTGCGGCTCGTGCCATATCGGATCGTTAATAATCCTAGACAAGTCGGGTAGGTCGAGCGTGGCCAAAAATGGAAGCTTTCGGATAGGATACGGGTATGAGTAATAGTTGTAGGGTGTAGGGATACCTGTGGGAACCTGCACAACATATTGCTGCATATTGTACCCATACATGTTTCCCGCAGGATACTGCTGAAAATTATGAGGGTAGTAGACCATCTGGTTAACCGGTGGCTTGTTCGGAATCATAGGATTTATTGTTTGATTCAGAATCACAGTAGTGACTAGTTGTTGGATGTTCTGCTAGGTGGGAATAACAGGTATAGTTCCCTGGGGTTGTTGTGTCCCAGGAATATTTCCGGTTCCTTGATTGGGTATGGTTCCCTGGGATTGTTCTGTCCCAGGAATGTTTCCAGCACCTTGACTAGGTGGTGGATTGCCCATGCCTGTGTTAGGGGATGCCTGAAAGAATGGAGTCCAAGGAATGTTGGTTCCACCCTGATGAAGAGGTGGGTTCCATGGAGTATTTGTGGCGTTAGGATAAGGAAGGACAAAATTCAAGTTAGGGGGAATGAAAGGTTGATTGGGTTTCCCCCCCAACTTGATTCCAGTTTCCAAATAAAGAGTACCCCCCACTCTGTGGGATTTGAGATCCCCAAGAAGGAACTGTACCTGACGAGGGATGTTGGAATTTGGTTATGGTCGGGATACCAACATGAGGTTGTCCTCTGCCAATTGAATTATATGTTCCCAACTGAGCAGATGATGTTGATGGAGGAGGTTGTTGAATGGTTCCAGTGGGCGTGTTAACTGAAGTGGGATACCTTCAGAAGGTGTGGTAAGTGGGGCCCTACTGAGTCGATGGAAAATATGGAGATGGTTGTTGAGTATTCCCGGCTGGAGTGGCACCAAGTGGTTGTCCTCCAACAAGTGTGATCGATGGTCCGGCCGGAGGAGGTTGGTTACTCGGACCAATGGTTCCAATAGACGGTTGTCCTCTGGAAACAGTGTATATGGTGGCCGAAGGTGAGCCTCTGGTCAAAATGGATGATCCAATAGTATGGATAGAAGTTATTCCAATACTAACACCATACGAGTGAAGTGGTGTAGATTGGACAACTACGCCAACAGTGTCGACTTGTGAAGGGGATCTTCCGTGAGTTTCGGGTGGTGACGGTGAAAAGATGGGGTTATCCCTCATAAGGGGTGTGTCCCCTGAAGTTAAGGCGAACATATTATGCAACAATAAGTGGGGGGAGTATAACCGAGGACTGTCGGGCATCACATCCATAGGAATTGGAAAGATGGGAGGATCATCGAGGGCTTGGCCCGGATTTGTATCTCATAAATTGGAGGCTGGGTTAAAAATGTGAGTTGTCCTATCGGGGTTCGGAAGGAGTTCAGGTATAGTCTCGTCTGAGGGTCCGGATCCATTGGCGTAGGATGCATAGTACTTCGTACTAGATGGAGGAAGGGGAGCTCGGTAACCAGGAGGATGGGTCGTTGGAGAGGTGCGTGTAGGGGGGTATTGGGAAGCCGATGAGAGCATTTGCTCTGTATCACGTCTAAATTGTTCCGATGCTAGGGGTGAATTAGCTAAAATAACCATACTGGATTGGATAGATGCCATAATATCATGTCCTGAAGGGAGATTAGGGAAGGACACCGTGAACGGTACATTGCTAGAAGAGCTCGTTTCATAAGTATGAGTACCTGATGGTGTAGTGGTGGCGGGTGGAGGTTCCACTAGCGCGGTAGAAAATTCAAAATCAGGCTGAAACGGTGTAGGGGGTAATTCAGTTTCTTCAATGATTTCAACGTATCCTCCCGGGACTCGAATCAAATCTATTGTGTCTTCATCGGATCCTTCAATAGTCTCAATGTACCCTTCATGGACATCATGTAATGTGATCGAGTGTGGCATAGTGCTAATATTTGGGAGGATGATGACCTCCGGTACAACATCGTGTGGAGTACTAACTTCAACACCTGGTGTAGTGTCCACTGTGGTAGGAATTTCTGGAACAACAACGGATTGTGGGACAGTAGGAATCTCAGGTGTGTTACTGGTTTCAGTGACTGTAAGAGGTTCTAAGATAGTGTTGTGTGCTATGGGTACATGTAATATCCCTTTTTCAAATTTTATTAAAATGCCAATTTTTCAACTTTTTCCCCAATTTCGACCTTTGACTAGTTTAACTGTTTTGACCTCCAAATCATCCCAAATGCTCCCAAATCTTCTGTATGAGTGTATTAATGGTATTTAGACTTGAATATCAGGTTCAGGGATGTTTTATGGACCTCCAAATACTGCTGCAAACTTGATTTGTATTCTGATCAATATAGGTAATTTTGACTAGTAATTTGTGCATCAAATCCCCCCCGGGTAACACTGAAAATGGCCTTCCAAATGCCTCCAAACTCCCACAAATTTATGAACAGAGGTATATAATGTGTTAAGTATTTTATTGAGGTCTCATATGCACCATTAATTGATTTTTACTACTGTTATAACTCTCTCACATTCAACAGCAAAAACCCCCAATTCGACCCTTGGGGAAATGACACTATTTCATCTCCCAATACAACTAAACTGAGTAAAAATGCTTCAAATGCTCAAGTACAGTACATGAAACTTGTAGAAGACATCCATGGAATTATATTGATCACAAATATATCAGAGAATCATCCATCCATTCGAAATAATCAACATTATAGTGTCATACATCAATGCATTGGGGAAATGGACATTGTTTGCTCATTAATCAATAGTTTTGCATACAACCAGTGGGTATTTCGACCTGAGACTTTCTGAATATGAATAACAGAGGATATGAAGCTATTACAATCATAAATATATAATGAGAAGCTCTCTCAAGAAGCACAAGTGCTCACCAAAAACGCCCTCCCTCAAGGAGCATGAATATGCCTTCAAAACTGGAAACGGTGGAGAGAAAGTGCTGCACTAAACCAAACCATGAAACTTCCTGTAGCTGATACCTGCAAATACAAACTCCATTAAAGCACCATGAAAGACCTGAGTGGCCTCTCCAAACACCAACTTGGATGGGAATCTTTCACCCTCGAAATTGGCTAAGGCAAGAAACTAGTCATCCACTAGCTCTCTCTTCACAAATGCAATTTTTCTCAAATCATCAAAATCCATTCTCATACTTGATTTCTACATTTTATAACCAACATTAGCCTTCAAGGGGTCGAAATCCTCTCAATAGATTCAATAATTTTCCATTTAGGAAATATTCCTCATTTGCCACTTGTCTCCTAGTTCCAACCTTTCATCTTCTCCCAAATTCGAATTTGAGTCTCTTTGGATTCCTCCAACTCCATGAGCCCCTTCCTTGAGCCTATTTTTGGGGCTGACATGTCATAATGGTCAGGTGTAAGAATTCAGGTCTGAATTTTGTCATAAATGTCATAGATGCTTCATTATTGTTGTCATAAAACTAGGGAATCTAGCCCAAGTGTCCACTAGTCTCCAATTTGACTCTTCCTCTCCCATGGAGGTTACTATTCCATCCCATTTCGACCTAAGATGCTCAATGCCATGTGTTATGACTTACCAACTCACCCAAGAGTGTTCACCTTCCCATGAATTCGAATTGGCAAGAGAGAGCTGCCATGTGTCATTGAAAAATCAAGCTAGTGTGGGTCCCACCACCTCCATATGTCTCCAAAACCACTTGCCACCTAGAATTTCTCTTGAATTTATTTATTCATCATATTTATTAAATACTTGAACCCTTCTAATGTCTAAATATCATTTATTAGCTTCCTTATTACCATCCCACATGTTCCCATCCAACCTAGGAAACTAGTAGGATTGATGGGATTGTCTTACTATGCACTTATTTGAATGGGGACATTACAGTCCTCCCCACCCAAGATTGCTTGTCCTCAAGCAATTTCAAATTTGGATGCTGCAAAATCTTCTCCTCTTCCCATGTGGCATCTTCATTTGGTAAGTCCTTCCATTGCACTAAATACTCTTTGATGATTCTACTCCTCAACCTTCTTTCCCGTGTCTTCAAAATCTTTTCCGGAACAAGTGTGAGCTGACCTTCATCATCCAAAGGAGGAAGTATTTCTGAAGTGATGATTTTCTGACCAAGAGCTTTCTTAAGACAAGAAACATGAAATACATTGTGGATTTTACTCCCTTCCGGAAGTTCTAGTTCATATGCTACTTCTCCAACCTTCCGCACTACCTTGTATGGCCCATAGTACCTTGGTTTTAATTTTTCTGCTCCATTCTTTTTGAGAGATGTTTGTTTATAGGGCTGCAACCTTAAATATACTAAATCATTGACTTGAAAGGTTCTCTCTTCTCTATGTCTATCAGCATATTGTTTTTGCTGATTTTGAGCAATCTGCAAATTGTCTTTCAAGAGCTTTAAAATTTCTTGGCTCTCTTCCACCCAACCTTTAGCCTTTGGGGCTCTACTATCACCAAATATAATGTCAGCAAATGTAAGTGCATCATAACCATATAATGCTTTGAAAGGAGACATTCCTATTGACATATGATAAGTGGTGTTGTAGCAAAACTCACCCAAGTGTAGCCATTTTGCCCATGCTTTTTGCTGCCCTCCCACATAGTTTCTTAGGTATCCTTCTAACCATTGGTTTACCCTCTCTGTTTTTCCATCAGTTTGTGGATGATAGCTGGTACTTGGAGTCAATTGAGTGCCTACCAATCTAAAAATTTCTTTCCAAAAAGCACCCATGAATCTACTATCTCTATCACTGACAATGCTCTTGGGAAGCCCATGCAATCTGAAGATTTCTTTGAAAAAAATATCAGCCACTTGTGCAGCACTAAAAGATGATGTAACAGCAAAAAAATGAGCAAATTTTGTCAACCTATCAACTACCACATAGATACAATCCTTACCCAAGGATTTAGGCAATCCGGTGATGAAATCCATGGAAATACTGTCCCATTTTTGCTCCGGAATGGGCAATGGTTGTAATAGGCCGGCTGGACATGTAAGTTCTGATTTGTTTTGTTGACATGCTTTACATTCATTCACATACTTCTGAACATCTTCCTTCAGCCCCTTCCAAAAAAATCTTTGCCTCAACTGTCTATAAGTTTTGAAGATCCCCGGATGGCCCGCTAGTGGGGAATCATGTGCTTCTTGCAAAATTCGGTACTTGAGCTTGGAGTTATGAACTAAATAAATTCTTCCCTTATAATATATCAGCCCATTCAAAATCCTATAATTATCATCCCCTTTGATTCCATCCAACACATCACAAGCAAATTTGTCTTTGGCATATTCAACTAGTAGCATGTTTTTCCAATCCTTGGCAATATCCATGAGAGAAAAAGAAGGCCTTCTTGACAAAGCATCTGCTACTATATTATTCTTTCCTTTGACATATTCAATATCAAAATCATAAGCTTGAATCTTGCTTACCCACTTTTGTTGCCTTTCATTTAGATCTTTTTGGGTGAGAAAGTGTCTTAGACTATTGTGGTCAGTTTTCACCACAAACTTGCTACCCACCAAGTATTGTCTGAATTTGGCCAATGCATGCATAATGGCCAGCATTTCTTTATCATAAATGGAGTAAAGTTTTTCATGAGGCTGCAACTTTCTGCTCTCAAAGGCTATGGGGTGTTGGCCTTGCTTTAGGACAGCCCCTATTCCTCCACCTGAAGCATCACATTCCACAACAAAAGGTTTAGTAAAATCAGGAAGTGCAAGTATGGGACAACTACTCATTACCTCTTTCATTTTTTGGAAGGCCTTTTCAGCCTCTTCATCCCACTTGAAAGCATCCTTCTTAGTCAAATCAGTGAGTGGAGAAGTCAACTTGGAGAATCCTTTCACAAATTTTCTGTAGTAGGTGCATATGCCAATAAAGCCTCTCAATTCGGTAATATTTTTTGATGATGGCCATTCCAAGATAGCCCTGATTTTTTTCCATGTGTACCTTCACTCCTTCTTGCCCAATAATGTGCCCAAGATACAGTAGTTCTTTCATTCCAAATTCACATTTTGATAATTTAGCAAATAAGGACTCTTCTTGCAAGATTTTCAACACAATCTCTAACTGCTGCAAATGCTCTTCCCATGTTTTGCTGTAAATGAGAATATCATCAAAGAAAACCAAAACAAACCTTCTTAGTTGCTTGCAAAATATCCTATTCATACATGCTTGAAAGGTGGCTGGAGCATTTGTTAACCCAAAAGGCATGACAAGAAATTCAAAGTGGCCAAAATGACATCGAAAAGCGGTCTTTTGCACATCTTCATCTTTCATTCGAATTTGGTGATACCCTGATCTAAGGTCAATTTTTGAGAAGTATTTGGCCCCATGCAGCTCATCCATGAGCTCATCAATCCTAGGAATAGGATACCTATTCTTTATAGTCTTTTTGTTCAAGGCTCTAAAATCTATGCACATTCTCAATGTTCCATCTTTTTTCTTCACTAGCACAACTGAAGAAGCATAAGGGCTAGAGCTTGGTCTAATGAGTCCCAACTCTAGGAGTTCTTGGATAGCTTTTTCAATCTCATCTCTAAACCTTTTAGGATGTCTATAAGGTGGTATCTGAATGGGTGAAGTACCCTCCTCCAAAACAATACTGTGCTCAACCCCCCTATCCGGTGGCCTACCATGTGGAAGGTCTCTAAAAACCTTTTCATATTTTTGCAAGAGTCTCTCTATCTCCTTTGGGTGTTTGACAATATTTATAGTTGGCTTGGGAGATGTAATATGACATTCAGCAGCCCATTCTATATCCCCATGCCTCAATATAGATCTCATGCTATTGCAAGTCACTACTTGATTTGGATAAGTGTGTTGCCCTCTCACAACTCTTTGTACTCCTTTTGAATCTTGGAATTTCATTTCGGGAATTTGATAATTTACTGTATGCTCTCCTATTGAATACAACCATTGCACTCCCAAAACCACATTAGTATCAGCAACATCAACCACATAAAAACTATCAACAAAAGTATAGTTACCTACGGTGACTTGCAGCTTTGGAACCCATGTTTTGCATTGCATTGTGTTGTGACCGGGAATGACAACTGTGAAGCCATCAAATGGTTCAATAGGTATCTTTCTTTTCTCTACCATCTCTGCATCAATGAAGTTATGAGTGGCTCCTCCATCTACCAAAACTGAAGTTCTTTGTCCTTGTACCACACCTTTGCAGCGGATAGTATGATAGCGAGGTACTGCTGAAAGCACTGCCATTCTTGCTTTGTCCGGTGAAGGCTGATTTTCTTCTTGTCTTTCCTCTTCTACTGCTGTCTCATATGCCTCTTCTTGATCTGAAATATGTCCATCTTCATCCATGCCCCCATCATACCCCTCATTATCAGAAAATACTTCTATGTATTGAGCCTTTCCTTTGGTACATTTGTGCCCCGGTGTCCATGGTTGGAAGCATGTGAAGCATAGTTTCTTTTTTCTAAGTTCATCCCTGTTTAGTCCCTCTTTTTTATTCCTCTCAAATGACTCTCTTTGCCAAGGTTTCTTATCATATTCATCCCTTTGCCAAGTTTTCTTTTCAAATTTATAGCTAGGCTTAGGAGGAAATCTCGTTCTAGGAAGCACATTCTGGAGATCCCTAGTCAAGCTCATTGCATCTTTTAATGTAGTTGGCTTGTGGGCTTTGACCAAACCTCTTAAGGGTTCAGCCAAACCTTCAGTGAACAGCAATACTAATCTTCCCATAGATACATCAGCCACCTTGACTGATAATTTTTGAAAGTCCAACATATATTCAGTAGGGGACCCAGTTTGCTTCAATTGAGCTAGTTCTTTGAAAGGCAATTCTGGATCTTTTTGTTCAAATCTTTCTAGTACCCTGTCAACAAATTCTCCATATGTTTTAACCTGATTATGACCCAAGGTTTTCAGCCCATGAAACCACCATTCATTGGCATCTCCTTCCAAATGCAAAATGGCCATTTTTAATGCATCCTCTTCCAACATAGGATTCAGCTGAAAATATACATCCAATTTTTGCACCCAAGTGTTAGCAGAATTTTGAGAAGAACCATCAAAAGTAGGAAGTGACATTTTTCCAATAGCACTATTTAATTCTTTGTTGTGGAATGGACTCCTATTGTCTCCCTTCCTATTAATCTTTTGCATAGCATCAATGTAGTCACTGAGTGGTACACCTCTTTTACACTCTTCATTCAAATCATTCCAATCATTTACTAGTTTCTTGTAATCCAATGCAAGATTGGGCTCTTCTTTGGGTGTGAGAAATTTAGGTGCAGTATGCCTTTGTGTGCTTTGAAATTCATCAGGTCTATTATGAGGTCCTGTACTTGAGAAAATATGCTCATTCCCTTTCATCTTTTCCCCTGAGTGTGAACCGCTATTATCTCCTATTATCCCTTTGCTTTGAAGCTGGCTAATCAACAATTCAAATCCTTGCAACAATTTATCACCTATCCTATCCATGTTTGCTGAAAGTTTAGAGAAACATGGATCTAAGGTTGCAATAAGTTCCTCCTTATGTTTTAATTTGTCATCCTCCTCTCTACCCATGGTTTCAGCAAAAGACTCCTCTTCTTCTACTACCTCTTCTTCAACAAAAACCTCTTCAACTACTGGTTCAAAGGGTGGTGGATTATTCTTTTGACTTCTTGTTAGGACCATCAGGTGCCAAGAACATGCTCTGATACCACTTGTAATATCCCTTTTTCAAATTTTATTAAAATGCCAATTTTTCAACTTTTTCCCCAATTTCGACCTTTGACTAGTTTAACTGTTTTGACCTCCAAATCATCCCAAATGCTCCCAAATCTTCTGTATGAGTGTATTAATGGTATTTAGACTTGAATATCAGGTTCAGGGATGTTTTATGGACCTCCAAATACTGCTGCAAACTTGATTTGTATTCTGATCAATATAGGTAATTTTGACTAGTAATTTGTGCATCAAATCCCCCCCGGGTAACACTGAAAATGGCCTTCCAAATGCCTCCAAACTCCCACAAATTTATGAACAAAGGTATATAATGTGTTAAGTATTTTATTGAGGTCTCATATGCACCATTAATTGATTTTTACTACTGTTATAACTCTCTCACATTCAACAGCAAAAACCCCCAATTCGACCCTTGGGGAAATGGCACTATTTCATCTCCCAATACAACTAAACTGAGTAAAAATGCTTCAAATGCTCAAGTACAGTACATGAAACTTGTATAAGACATCCATGGCATTATATTGATCACAAATATATCAGAGAATCATCCATCCATTCGAAATAATCAACATTATAGTGTCATACATCAATGCATTGGGGAAATGGACATTGTTTGCTCATTAATCAATAGTTTTGCATACAACCAGTGGGTATTTCGACCTGAGACTTTCTGAATATGAATAACAGAGGATATGAAGCTATTACAATCATAAATATATAATGAGAAGCTCTCTCAAGAAGCACAAGTGCTCACCAAAAACGCCCTCCCTCAAGGAGCATGAATATGCCTTCAAAACTGGAAACGGTGGAGAGAAAGTGCTGCACTAAACCAAACCATGAAACTTCCTGTAGCTGATACCTACAAATACAAACTCCATTAAAGCACCATGAAAGACCTGAGTGGCCTCTCCAAACACCAACTTGGATGGGAATCTTTCACCCTCGAAATTGGCTAAGGCAAGAAACTAGTCATCCACTAGCTCTCTCTTCACAAATGCAATTTTTCTCAAATCATCAAAAGCCATTCTCATACTTGATTTCTACATTTTATAACCAACATTAGCCTTCAAGGGGTCGAAATCCTCTCAATAGATTCAATAATTTTCCATTTAGGAAATATTCCTCATTTGCCACTTGTCTCCTAGTTCCAACCTTTCATCTTCTCCCAAATTCGAATTTGAGTCTCTTTGGATTCCTCCAACTCCATGAGCGCCTTCCTTGAGCCTATTTTTGGGGCTGACATGTCATAATGGTCAGGTGTAAGAAGTCAGGTCTGAATTTTGTCATAAATGTCATAGATGCTTCATTATTGTTGTCATAAAACTAGGGAATCTAGCCCAAGTGTCCACTAGTCTCCAATTTGACTCTTCCTCTCCCATGGAGGTTACTATTCCATCCCATTTCGACCTAAGATGCTCAATGCCATGTGTTATGACTTACCAACTCACCCAAGAGTGTTCACCTTCCCATGAATTCGAATTGGCAAGAGAGAGCTGCCATGTGTCATTGAAAAATCAAGCTAGTGTGGGTCCCACCACCTCCATATGTCTCCAAAACCACTTGCCACCTAGAATTTCTCTTGAATTTATTTATTCATCATATTTATTAAATACTTGAACCCTTCTAATGTCTAAATATCATTTATTAGCTTCCTTATTACCATCCCACATGTTCCCATCCAACCTAGGAAACTAGTAGGATTGATGGGATTGTCTTACTATGCACTTATTTGAATGGGGACATTACAGTACAGAAGGAACTGAAGATGTAGTACAGATAGGTGGTGGAACATTCCCCCAGCTAGATCCGCGGTTGGCAGGGGCAGGAATACATGATGGAGGCAGACTAGAAGTCCGTGGTAGTGGGTCAGGGCTTCATCCCTATATTCTCTGTGATTTTCTTTGATCAATGGCATGATGATGGGATTACAAGTTTCGAGGACAGTCTCGTAGAAAAGAACTCAAAACCCCTAAAGCAGTCGAGTGTTCAAAAGGGGAGCTAGAGAAAGACAAGGCTCGCAGGCCAAAAAAAGAAAGCTCAAAAAAACTATACTGGGACCAGCGTCACAGTAACTGAGCTGAAACAAACTTGGCCAGAATGCCAACAAGAAACACTAAAAATAAGAATGACCCTCTAAGAAGATGAAATAGCAAGCAAAACCTCATAACTAAGAGTTGGAGACCTCAACAAGTTGTATCCTTCGCAAGGTGATGAAATCCAAGTCTAACAATACAAAATGAGAGATCGATAATGGAAGGATATCCCTCTATCGAAAGGGATCCTGGGTAAAAGATCCCTAGAAGAAAAGTCACTAAGCTACCTCGTTCATGACATGTCGGAGAAGGTTTTCGGCACTTCTGTCTTATCACCCCTGTATCACCAATACGGTAGAGTAAAAGGAAGACAATGGATCGATATGCCTTAGGCGCTAAGTGGAGTGCGGTATTCCACAAAGTCCATCCGGAATCAATCCTCGCGGCTTAACCCCCCAAAAAACGGGAGGCCCGTCCACAAACTGGTCGATGACCGTGTCAACAAGTACAAGAGGATTTTAGTACCCTAGAGAACAACAACTATGTCTCAGATGAGAATGACAAGGGGGAATTATTTGGATTCATATCCCAGGTGTCCTGCCTAACTACCAAATTCTTTTTCTCCTCAAGTGAGGTTAAAGTGTGTTGAGTTATGGAGTGTAAATTTTTAATGGTTGTATTACTCAATCGGGTGATGGGAGTGCAACTTGATGGTGTTGTGACGAATCAAACCATGCAAATGAATATGAATCAAAACAAGACTTTCTTTTCGATGAATGCTATCTAAGGAAAAGAGAGAGTTCTTCGATCGAATGTAAGCACGAATGTTTTCAATGAAATGAATAAAACCACTCTCAAAAAATTTCTTTTTTCTTTTTTGAATAAGCCAAACTAATGTAACAACTTTCAAGATGAAAATTGATCTACCACTGATGCGAATGTAAGTGACAAGTAATGAAAATTGATTCACTTCCTAAATGCAAGATTACAAACTTGATCTTTTCAATGAAAATAAAACATGTTCCAAAAAGTCTTCCAATAGTGAGTTTTTATAACAAGAATGGAGAACTACTTTTGTAAGAACAATATAATCTCTATTATAATGCAATCAATAAATTTGACAAGCAACAAATAAACTTGACTGTCTTGAAAGGATCAATCTAATGCAACAATGGTAAGGAAATGATAAAAAATGGGTACAATGTCACAAAAATCCCAAAAATCCAAGCACAAAAATAAACAAAACAAACCAAGAAATGCTTGTAACTTTGTTGAAAGGTGTCAAAAGAAATGTGCAGACATGATGTAAAAGGTAATGAGTAAATAAGTATAGCTGGAACAGTGACCTAAAAACCCAAGATGTCCAATATGTCTACCAAAGAGTTTTGAGACCAAGCAAAGACTAAAAACTTCCAATAGGAATAAGATGCAAGTGGTGTGCTGCAGCTGGGTAGGTTACAAGTGTCTGATTAAAACCAGAACAACAATCAGAGACAGAGAAACTAAATTTCACTGAAGGTAACCAAGCAAACTTGAAATTTTTTCCTTTTTACAGATATTTTTGCGTGGCTACAGGCAGCACGAGCACGATAATTAGGAATTATTACGTTTTGGAAAATGGATGGGTAGCGAAAATCTGGTAATTTTCGCTTTGTAAGCAGTGGAAGGGGCACGAAAATGCTCAGAAGGAGGAAGAAGGCGGGGATTTAAGAAAAGATTTTGAATTCTCCAGGGTTTTCCAACCCAGAGGACTCATTGTTTACTGATAGAGGTTTGATGCAGAGGGGAGGGGAGTGAATGAGGTTCAAAAAGACCAACTTTCACAACTGGTTTGAAAGAAGAGTAAATTCACAATAAAAAATGGATGAAAGTAAAAGAACAAAACAAAGGGGTTCAAACCAGCGGAGTCGCTAGTTTTTGTTGTAGAGATTTCTTCCTACGGGTAGAAAGAAGCCTTCTTAGGTTAAAGTAGGATAAACTGAGTTTAATCTAAGACAAAAATGAAACAAATGCTACCTTGAATCCTAGTTTAAACAAGCATTTCAAGATTTCAATATTGAAGAATATGACAGAACATAACTGACCTTTCACTCTAATGTTTGTCCTGCTTGTAGTCCAGATCTCGAACTCCTCGGGATGAACCTGTTACAATCAAACAAGATTCAAGCATATATGATTCTCCAAGTACCTTGAATTACAAGTTAGAAACCATATCTAGCTAGACACAAATCATGTAATTGAAACATAATCAACACACACGAATTGGGAAACAAGACAAGTTATTTTATTAGAAACTTGATAGTGCTTACAATAGTTGCTTGATGTCCAAGCCAACTTTCAGCTCCAAGTTCCTCCTCTAGCTATCTCTGCAAAAGTCTCAAGATCATAGGTTGGATGCCCCCAAAAGTCCTCCTTTTGACTCATGGAAGGCTTCTCCTTTATAGTGCTTGGAAGGGTTAACCATAAGGAGAGTATGGTGGATGTGATGAGTGTTTAGTGGATCAACCAAACTAAACAGGGAGAGGGAGTTGGGATCAAATCAGGACTGACAATCCCAAGGAAATATCTCGAAGGATGAGATCCATGATCCATGGAAAAAAGGCTAAAAAGGGATTTTCACACCCCTAGGTCTGAGCATAACTCGAAATTATCACACCCTAGGGTATGAGTATAGCGCAAAAACCCTAATTTTCGCTATCCAGCAAGTGGGAAGAGCGCGAAAATATGTGCAGATAGGGTCAAATTTGGTGACACGTGGCAGATAAGGTGATGTCCTCGGCATTTAGTCAATGGATTTTTCTCCTGGGTGTCCAGATGAGACCAAGGAGGGTACTAGTAATGTATGATGATAATTAGGGAGAAGTGTCTTTAGGTCACATGGTATAAGGATGCGACACTAGGGCTTAACGTGTAACTTTGAGTTATAACACCAGTGACTAATTTTATTTTCATATCTCTTTACTAACCAGTACTAGTTAGCTATTCTGTAGTTGTTTGGATTTAAAAAGAACCCAAGGTACCTGAAGCCAGATTCTAATGGAGACATTTGATATGGTAAAATACCAGAGATTTGTCTTAGAATATCTTCCTCGACATTATGGAAAAGGAAAGAATATTTTTGTATGCTAATATCCATCCATGTTGCCGAGCAAAAGACTCTGATGATATCCGAGAATTGAGTCCATTCTTCCATAGAGCCCATGCCAAATAGGACCACGTCATCAACAAACAATAAATGAGTGATCAAAACATAATTATAAATTGTTATACCTTTAAGAATCCCCTTCCTCCTAGCTTCTGCAATCATGCGACCGAGTCCTTCTATAACCAACATAAAGAGATAAGGAGATAGGGGATAGCCTTGTCTCAGCCTCCGAGAACATCCAAAGAAAGGAGTGGGAGACCCACTGATCAAAACAAAAAATGAGGTAGTTGTAACACATGCCATAATCCAATTGGTTATGTGTAAGCGTAACCCGATCTGCAATAGGAGAATTCTGAGCTAAATCTAATTTACACGATCGTACGCCTTGACCAGGTCCATCTCGAGGATCAAAGTATTTAAGTTTCTGATTTTTATGGAGTGAAGATTTTCCTGTGAAACCCCAACATCATCCAATATCTGGCACTTTGGTAAGAAACCAAATTGTTCTTTGGTGATGAACTCAACAAGTTTTGGTTTCAGCTGATTGGCAATAATTTTGGTGATGACTTTGTATGCCAAATTACATAAAGCTATCAGTTTGAAGTCATTGAAATAAGAGGGCTTACTGCATTTTGGAATAAGAGTTAGGAAAGTAGAGTTAAAACCATTGTACATATATCTTTCAATTCTTGAGAATTCAAACATAGACAGAAGGTCCATCCCCATGATATCAAAGAAATTTATAAAGAGTTCAATTGTCCAACTGTTAGGATATACCTGTATGAAATAACTAACTTATAATTCATTAATCAATTTTATGGCTTAAATATATGTGAATTTATTTCTTTTAATTATATTTTAAATAGTAATTTTCAATATGATGTTCTTATATATATATGGGAGGCATACTCATAGTATTTAACTTATAAACAAATAATCTCAAATTATATTTTATAAAAAGAATTTCTTAAGTTTCGTAATTTAATTATAATGGATTTATTTATTTAATTTTTATTATATTATTAAGTTTCATTTCTAAAAAGATTATTGATATTTAGATTAGAAAATTCAATTAAGAATTACAAGTGATATCATGTTATGGTTAATGTGCATTATATATTTCTTATTTACAGAAGTGGCGGTAGTATTTAGCCTATAGTTGAAGGATGCGTGCTTTTCTTGAGAACTAGTTGTAACTTTGATTTTTCACATGAAAATAACAGTTTTTTTCTTTCGGAACAAAAAAAATATTTATCCTATAGCATTAAGCCCGTATAATTAGTGTTAATAAGTTGCTATAAATGTGGAGTGGTACGTTAAAGAACAAGCATGGATAATACTCCCAATAAGTGGATGGATAAGGATTAAAGAATAGCCTGCCATCTTCATATTAAGAATTGAGTTAAGGGTATTCATTGCAGGATCATTAATGTGACAAGTGTAAGGGTTCAATCCTCATATTACAACACTGCTCAACTATTGACTTTTAATTTTCAATTCTTATATACATGTGCTCATATTTACTCCTTTATCAATTCATGGAGTTAATTTATTTTTCAACATTCAATGTTCAATACAGAGTAAGTGTTTGAACTGAGTCAGCAATTTCAGTTCTGAAATGTTATATGTGGTTCATGATGGAAATGTAGTGTTTGGCATTGATGTCAACATGAAGACAAGAAGTTGATGAGCAAGAAGCTCTTGAACAACGGGACAAATGAACAAGTTGGAATGATGAAGTACCGTATTTGAAGAGTTCGAAACCACCTTTGTGTACCGGCCCTTGAAGCATTGAAGAAAAATGAAAGATGTCATTAACTATTTGATTAAGTTGTTTGTATTTTGAATGCTTAGATTACTAACTCTCACAATCAATTGAGATCATAAGCTTAAATTGACTCTGCTTGGAAAGATTAGGGACTGATATGTAATTGGTGTGGTTGTTTTCATAATCAATTGAAATGAGAGACCTATGTTGAATCCTCTTAGAGAGATTAAGAACTGAGCATATGCAATTTGTCTTTAAATTTGCTAAGAGTGGGTTTTTTTTATTGCGGTTAGTTTTCGAAAAATATATGTTAGATTAAGCTTTAACCCCTGCATAGACATTGAAGACAACCTTTAACTGAAAGACTTACCCCAGTTGACAATTATTTTTTTGGTGGAATTGTTGCTTTGAAAAGGACAATTAATTTCACCAACAAACCCTACACCCTTCCTTTTTTCTCACAAGCTTAAGTGGCGGCCTCACCCATAATGAATTAATTGAAACTGATAGAAGTTCCATTGATTTATATAGACTCTACTTGCTTCCTTAATTTCTCCTTGATTTTACACGTGTTTGTTAGTTAATTTGTAGGGATATTCATTAATGCAAACCTTTTCTTATGAGTGTCTTTTCGCATACTTTTTATCGACTTATTTTGATGCAACAACTCTTTTGTTGGTATTCACATCTTCACTTAACTAAAATGATGGGTTCACCCAAGTTCGACAACTACATTGCATGCCTTCCCAGTTGAAATAGCCCAACCGAGCTTTATAATCAGCAAATATAATTTTTCCTTTAACAACACTTCTTGAAATGTTGCTTCCTTCCACTCCAATGTTCAACAATATTGATGGGTAATCTCATTTCCTCTCTTTCTTTGACAAATCCCTCCTCTCTATAAACATGATCCAATCATGATTATGCTATGCTTAGTTCCCCATGCTCATTGAACGTGAACAAATGATATTAGGGTCGAGTTCATTTCTTCATTGTTCATTAATTATATGTGACTATCCATTATTACATATTGACAACTGAAATTCTATTATTCATAATTATTAAAGTATCTATTTTCATATCTTTTAAAGGAGGCACCGGGTCTTGTGCTCCTCCTTTTTCCCTTATCTTCTCCTTCTCCTAGACTGCAAGAGGATTTACTTTCCTAAGTAGCAACAATTCTTCTACACTTATTGCAACGATATAATACGCTTGGGTTATGCTTTGCCTTCCTCTAGGACTCATCAACTTCCAAAGGAACAAGTGTCATGTCTGTGGAAATATTGTAGCTCACAACTTTCCCTTCCTTGTCAATTGAATCTCCCAAATTGATCATATCCAATTGACTTGAAAATTCTCCAGTTAGATAGATTCCAATCGATAATTTTCAGGGCTACCCAATCTTCTTTTCTTATAGCAACTTTATATTTAAAGAACTTGCATATTTGCATTCAAGAGTCATGTCGTGAACATATTGTTATCCTCAATCATATTCTCCCCAAACCATAATAGACATGGAAAGGAAGCGCATGCTTAGCTCTCTAATCTTACTTTTGAAAAAATTAGGCATCAAGGGGGAAGTAATGTGGGGTTTACTTGCAAGGGCACCTCACTTGCTGATGGCTTGAGGAAAGAGTTACAGAATCATTTACGCGAGCTAAGGGTTCTGGGCTTATGGAAGGGTTGAATATGTTTGCAAAAGTTTCGCGTGCAATTTTTGGATTGAGGAAGGAAATCTTAGATCTGAAAATACAGTGTTTGAGCAATCTAGGTTTCTCGTAAAAACAAATTTCAAAGTTATTGAGGCAAAGTTTGTCAATTATATGGTTCTCTAGGCCCAGTGTGTAAGGCTCGATATACCATGTGTAAGGCCCAATATGAAAACAATGGACACATTGAAGTCGGACCTCACAACTCCAAGGTTGAATATACTAGTTGAACAATCAATAGTAAAGAAAGGCATTCATTTCAACATTGCCTTGGGTATTTCCATGGCTTGTCCACATGTGAAAGGAATAGTTGCCTTGATTAAAGCTTCAAACCCATCTTGGACTCCATCGGCTATTAACTCTACGGTCATGACCACAGCTATGGTATTGGATAAAAGTAAGAAAATCTTAAATGCTACTCAAAAGGATGAAATGCCAATCCATTTCAGTTTGGAATGTGACTTCTAAGCCCTATGAAAGTAAGAAATCTGGGACTTGTGTACGATGTTGGCCATAAAGATTATATAAAATTTCTCTATGGGGTTGGCTATGGTGGTTCATCTCTTAGGTTAGTCACAGGATATCATAGTGTATGCACGAAGTTGAGTACAATAGCTTCCCATCTCAATTTAAAAACTCAATGGAAACATGTCAATCATTCGAACAGTGACAAATGTAGGAAGCCCAAATAGTACCTATAATGTGAGGATTTCTCCACCTATAGGAATAAATGTCTAGGTTATTCCAAGTGTTCTGGTATCTTAACTTATATGGCCAGAAGATTTCTTTCACCATGCATTTCTTTCACCAACGATTTGAGAGAACTGCATTGTATAAAGGGGAAACACCTTACTTCCCGTCTAGTGATAGGCTTCTTTAAGTCCTTTTCTAATTGACGAGAAACTGTAGGTGACAGACGTAGGAGGTGCGGTGTATAACGTAGATCTTTATTAAATGTATGGAATCCTATGGAAAATTTTCCTGGTTTGTAGAAAACAGTCCATGCCCAGGGATAACAAAGAGTTTGTGATGTCCTAGTCAGGTACGCCTTCAGTTTGTTGGCCTACTGTGCCAATCCAACACTCCAGATCATGGATTGGATTGAAGGTCCACATGGTATGGAACGACAACCGAAATTTACAAATCAATTAGCTTGGATACAATCATACAATTTCACCTTAGAAAATATATGTATGTATACTCTTGTCATACGCAAAAGTGATATGATGTATGTGTGAATCTATCCTCACACAAGGAAGATTGTGTTTCCTATCTCTTATCATATTGGTAATTGAGAGTATGTGAAAAATATCATAGATATCTTTGTAGATGTGGTGTTATGGTTTGATTGGAATTTGATATCATATGCCAATTAATGTTATTTGGAAAAAGTATCAATCTAATTTTCTCTTCTATGATGCTATTAGTTGGTCACTCCATTAGTTTGGAGAATCTAATTTGAAACATGTTTGTCAAAATATTTGAGGTAGCAAGAAAGCATGTGTTGAAGTTTATAGAGATTTCTTCTTCCTGGAAAACATTCCCGAACACGATTGCAAGTAGACATCATTTCTTAGAGGATAAAATGGCTAGATAAGTAGCAAAGTATTGTCGTGTTATAGTTGGATAAGCCCAATTTCTTGTGTAAGGCCCAAATGCCTTACTTTTTTTTACTATACCAATAATCATTACATGAAGATAATTACTAGTTGATCTAGGCATGATATTTTGATGAATTATTCAATGACAATAGCTACAATAACAATATTTGAAATAAAACTTATAACCATGATAAATAAATAAAATAATTAAAGTATATCACAACCCACAGAAAAGTACCTCTCTAAATGTCTAATTGGTCCAATAACTTAGTAGTATTCTAGCAGTGGCAATATTCCATCTTCACCCTCCTTCATGCCCATAATGGGATTAAACCTCCCTACCAACTAGGAGCCTATCCATCTTCCTAGCTAAAGGTTTATTGGCCCGTAACTTTAATAACAATAATGCACAATAGCTTTAAGAACTTTCCATGAAAATATTTCTTCAAAGAATTATTCCACCTCTTAACAAGCTTCAACCTCTCTACAAACTTTTGACCAAACAAATAAGTCCTCAACACCTCTTGACCCTCTCTATTTATCAAATTTCCATACGCATCTTCCCAAGTCCCTCATCCATCCTCATTAATGAACCATCAACCACCCCTTTTATATTTTAGAAAAAATAACTAAAATAAAATAATGAATTGAATAACAATAAAATAAAATGGAAAGTCTTTCCTTTCATGTTAGCTTATAAATTAATTTGACATCCCTCCTAAATTTATGGCACCCCACCATACTTATTTAATTCATCGTACCAACAATAATAAAATTCAAGAAGGGTATTTAATGCTACTAGATAATTATATGCATTCAATATTCCCTACAATCATTATCCATTCATTAAATAATTAATACATCAATTAATTATACTAGTGTACATGTACAATGTAGGTATACATAGCTAGTGTATACATAAGTGCACATGTACTAATTATAAACAATCATCACCTCTAATGCATAGTTCATGTATGTTTTCATCCAAGTATTTAAGATAAAAATAATAATAAGAAGAACATCTAATAATCACCCTAGTTTACAATAATTCAATACAAATGAAACGACATACTCATATCACCACACATGATTAAAGGAATACTTTTGGCACACAAAAGTAACCAAATTGTTATAAATAAATCACAACATCCTTTTAAATTACTTCGAACCATCCTTCCTCCGTAACCTACTTCCATTTTCCACATCATATCCTTTCCTCTGCTGGAATATGCACCTAACTCTAGATAGAACCTGCAAATGGAAGTGTCGATTATATTGACCAAGCCTCCCCAGCAGGCAACTAGAAATCATCATCATGCAACTTGGGGATCGTGTTTCCATACAACCCTCCCATGACTCGAAGTTTCAGAGGATACACTGTAGGTAATACCTTCACCCCTCCTGATATAAATAGGGTTGACACCCTGTATTGAGCCATATTGTGCAATTATTTTTCTTATAGTCCTGTTATCGAACAATTGTTCTGGGAAAGCTATGCATCATGTCAAAACCACATTCACCCTCGGATCATAGTAGTGTTTGGAATCATAAGAGAAACTTATAGAACATATTATTTTCATGATGTCTATGACATCCAATTTACCTCATTACTGAAATCATTTGGCTATTACATAGTTCATAAACTTGTAGATTAATTCAACAATAACTCATATCCATGTAGATATAAAACAATTTTCCACATGATAAGCCATATTATTTATTGAGGTTCAAATAACAAACATATGTTTATTTACAACATGCCTCACATTTGTTATATGTACTAGCAATATAAATTTGAACTAGTATCAATGTATCCAAATTTAACAGTTTAATTACATATTTAGACGAATTACATACTTATTGTCATCATAAGCATATAATGGAAAAATCATATATTGTCAACACATAAATTGGTTTAATTGTTTGCATAATTTCTCGATCAATCTCTTGGGGTCCAAATAGATATTTATCAATGAATTTCTAGTATGAGTAAAAAATAAAATTCTAGATACTTGGTTCAAAATGTGGGCATTACAGAACTCAAGTTTTGTATGCTCGTCTTTGATTCTTGTTGTATAGGTTTATATTGCATTCATTGATGTTTGCATTGTTTGCAAGCACATGACTAATTTTAATTTGTTAAAATGGTTTGCTAGTGTTTGAAGCACCTACTTTCCAACACTTAGGAAAAATTATTGATTTTGTCGAAAATTCATCTGTGAGTCAATCAATGACGGGGATCAATTTTGATGACCATAGACAAGGCTACATACACACTTCTAGGAAAGTCAAATCCAATCAAATCTATGACATGAAATATCAAGGACTAGGATGCATGCAATGAATGGGATGTGGGAAATCAATGTCTTTGTAAAGAAAACCATCTAGACAATGCTATTGTTGTCGAATATCATGATTGCATTCAAAAATAGGAGAGATAAACCTACATATATTTGATATCATTCCAAACAAAAACATATTGTTATCAATCAATTGTAAAAGAGAAAATCCAAGGGAGAGCATAGTCTACTTATTGAGGCTAAGGGAGAGCAAAGTCTACTTAACAAGGGTAAGGGAGGGAAACGTCTACTTGAAAAGGCTCGTTAAAAAATTTAAAAGGGGGTCCTCAAGTCTTTATAATTGTGGATATTTGAAGGCTCAACAAATGGTGACACATTAGGTGAAACCATGAATCTTTGCTAAGTACTATTGAATTTATGAGCCATGAAGACAATCTCTTTTCTGCTCAAGGAAATTCAAAAATCAATTTCAAGCAGATTCTTGAGAATCTTGTGAGGAAATCAAAAGTCATGCCTGCATGCTAGATAGGAAAATCATTTACTACACTAAAAGGATAATATAATGGTGTCCATTTCCTTATAGCATGAGTCAACAATTTGGGTTGAAGCCTTAGTCATAGGGCCTTGTAGACTTGGAGTAATAATATTTTCACTAGGCATGAATAAGGTATTCCTTAGGTATTACTCCATTTTTCATGAGTGTCCATAGTCTCAATGGAGTCACACAACATCAGATAGGGATGTCGTGGTGACTTTGTTTCTAATGGGTGTCCATAGCCTTGGTGGAGATATTTGCATGTCCCCTTCATTATATGTACTTCCTTTCCCAATCCTTATATATATTTGCATGTCCCCTTCATTATATGTACTTCCTTTCCCAATCCTTATATATATTTGCATGTCCCCTTCATTATATGTACTTCCTTTCCCAATCCTTATATATATATATATATATAACAACTACTAGACATGGGAAGCAATGGCTCTTTACAAGATTTGATAGAGGGTCATCCCTTGTTATTGGGATTTATTTAATGATTAACCATACCTTATTATTGAAGCAACCCACTTTTGATTTTCAACCCATAAACTTTCAAATTTTCACCTATCATGTGATCAACTCTTTTAATGTGAGCGGATGGATTCCTTAGGAAAATAGACTTTCTCACCAAACCAGAACGCAAAAATAACAAATGATTAGTCATTAGGAATGATAATTTTCCAACCAATTTCCTACCATTCCACCATATCCTTGATTTGCATCAGAATCATCTTTCCTCTTAGCTCATAAATGAACGCACACACGCACACACACACACACACATCATTCTCTATGCTTATTATGTGTGTGTACAAAGTTACCAATGTGAAATGATTGTTGGAAAATATATGAGCAATGAGGTGCAATCAAGAAAAACCAAGGCTTGATCAATGCATGCATTGATTATCTTTAGGAAAAGAAAAAGTTGAAAAAACCTAAAGCAAGTTGGGAAATACAAGCAAACGGATTAGGATGCACTTCAAAATAGAAAATAGAGTTCGAACAAAAAATATTATACTACACAAGTTGAACATCAAGGTAAGTAAAATAAGTTATTCTAAGAATGAAAATAAACCTATTCTACATCCTATGCTAACCATCATCAAGCACATGTGTGAAGTCAAACTGCAAGTGCAACCATCCAGGCAGATGGTTCATGCCCATAATAGCCTTTTTATGGTGTGTAGGTGGATGTTTATGTTGTAGGATGGTATGTAACATGATACAATCCAAAATGGATCATCATTGATGAAAGTTTCAAATGCAAATAGCTCATCATTGGACATTGAGACTTGGTTGAAATATAACTGCATCCACGATGCAACAATATCAAACACTTTCTTCGTAACCTCCAATGCAACTTGTTCTTTGATCTTGAATTTCACACATATGTCGATATTGAAACCAAACTCACTTTATCGACAATGGTGAACTCTTGTATTTATGGTATTACAAGCTTTCCATTCTTACCTCGTGTGATCTCATTAACCTTGAATGACCCAGGGTAATCCTCCTTGGTTACCAAACAAATTTGGGCTTCCTCTTGTTTTAGAATTTTTTTATCTAGCAGTAACTCATTCTCCTCAATTTCACAATCAACCGACACTTGAATGTCTAGCACCAAACATACATCAGATTTTGCAAGAGGCAAATCGTTAAATACATGCAACACATTCTCTTCATTCAACAATTCAAGTGAATTCGGGTTATCTTTTCTTTTTGGAATTGCAAGACTATATTATGAACAACAAATGCTCACCATAAATGGGTATAGTTGGCAAAAAATTGATATGATAAGATTCATGAATCATATTTACAGTAGATTTATTTTCCAGCTTTAGACAAGTTTATGATTTGCATTTACAATAAAACATTCTTTTATTCACTACAACTTTTGCTCAATGATTTCATCTTGTAGGTGCACATACCTGTAACAAATGTTTTTACCATGATTTTCTAGTTTAGTTGTGTTTCCAATAATTTGTCTTTGTCATGCTTTCTCTCATAGGAATTAGGAGAAGAAAACAAGGTCAAAGGACAACTCTTCAAATATTTCTTAAGGATTTGTGCTCGCTCAAAATCTTCATTCAAGTTGGTTATTTCCTTTTACAAAATGAAAATAAAAATGGTTTTCAAAAGGGTCTGCACAAACCACTCAAATTATTTTAGATGGAGGCTTATGGTTTTCATGAAGGTGATAATACATCTTTTGGAATTGTGTGTTGAAATCTCGAATGGATTCTCCATCTTCTACACATATTTCATTGAATTCTTTCCACATTTCAGGCATCTGATAAGTTTTTCCATAAGAATTTTTTAATACATTTTTGAATTAAGATTTCTTCAAAATGAGGACATCTTAGGCTCCTCCCCATTGGTTGGTTTGGATAATATGGGGTTTTGGAAGCACTTTCTTGCTTCTGTCTTGTCATTCGAGAGTGATGGACATGTTGAACTCTTGTCTGGGAATCGAGAGTACCATTGGTTAACTACCCAGGGGATATCCCTTTCCCATGCTACTTATTCCTTGGGGATCCCATATGACCTCTTGATTTCTATGTTCTCACCCTGTTATTTGTGTTAGAGAAAATCCCTCTTTGATAAGGATGGAGGGTTTAAGGGGGGTAACCATTTCGAATTCTAAGCCTAGTATTTTTTGCAGGAAATCATTTATTTTAAAATCTAAATCAAAGGCTTCTCTTGAAGTTAGGGAGCGTAAACATAAAACCATTAATAGGGTCCATAGAGCAGAAAACCCCTTGAAGAATATTTTGTCATGATAATTTTGTCTTTCAATGTGAGTGGGTTAGGGGGAACCATTAAAAGACTATCCCTTAGACGGTTGTTTTCAGTTTATCAACCCGGTGTAATTATGATACAATAAACAATGTGCTCCAGAGAAAAAGCTATGGATGTTCTTTCTTTATTTTTGAAGGATTGGAAATTCTTCACTATTGATGCTCAAGGTATTTCAGGGGGACTTTTGTCTAGTTGTAGACAATTTATATGTTACTATTATTGTGTGCCTTCCTGCAAGGATATTTATTGAGGGGAAGGCAAGGGCCATTAATAAGGATTGCAAGTTGGTGAACAACTATGCAGCTTATAATGATAGAAGGGAGTTCTAGGAAAATGTTATGGATCAACATATTCTAAATGGTGAAAATATGATTGTGGGTGGATATTTGAACTTGACCTTGATTTGAAAGAAATATGGGGTGAGGTAGCAAGTTCGGATCCACTTGTAGACTATTTTGTTAGGTTACTCGAGGATCTTTCTTTAGTCAATGTGGAACCCCACAAGATTGTTCCAACTTGGAGGAATTCTCTACATGGTAGGGAGGGGATTTATAAGTATTTGGATAAGTTCCTAGTGGTTGAGAACATTTTGGAGGATACTAGGAGATATAAGTCATGCGTAGGATATGGGGGATTTCCCGATCATGTGCATATTCTTATACAATTATATGGTTCGTTTTATTCGAATATGATCCCCTTCAAATTTAATCACTCTTGGTTGAATGAAGACAACTTTTAGACTCTTATCATATCAAATTAGAAAAAAAATTGGGGAGGATAGTGGGGAATAAACCATGCTTCAATTCTCGAATAACCTAATTGTGATAGTAAAAAACTTGTTGCTAATTAGGCTCATCAAAGGGATAAAGAAAACCAAAAAGACTTAAATGAAGTAGAGTCCTCCTTGTAGAGTATTTTTTATCAAAATCATAGTGGGATTTTTTCTGAGGAGGAGGCTTCGAGGTTGAAGCTTCTTGAGGGGAAAAATAAATCTCTTCTTGAAGAAGAGGAGATTAGCTAGAGGCTAAAGATTCATGTTTTTTTGTTAGCGGAAGGTGATGACAATACAATTTTTTTTCAGAAGTATGTTGCCTTCAGGAGGAATTTTAATACTATTTGGGAATTAGAGTATTCAAATGGTATTCGGGTTTCCTCCTTTATTGATTTAGCGAATGCAGGTAAGCCAACATTTTCATTCTTTATTTAAGGAAAATCCTATATCTCATATAGGGGATATATTGAAGGTGTTTAGATTGTTTCCTATATTGTTTGATGAAGATATGAATTATTCCTTGTAACCCGAGGTCACTAATGAAGAACTAAAGGATGACAGTTGGGGGATTTCAAGAAGGAAAAGAGCACAGGTCGTGACGAATGGGTTGTCAAATTCTATCTAGGGTTTTATGATTTCTTGGAGGAGGATATTCTCAGGGTGGTTGAAGAATAAAGGAGGTCGGGAAATCTTGGGAGCAATGAACTTACATTCATTTCTCTAATCCCTAAAAAATGCTCTAATCTCTTTCAAGGATTTCAAGCCAATTTCCTTATGTAATCTTATTTACAAGATTATTTTGAAAATGATAGCAAACATAATAAAACAGACATTGTCATTTTCTATCTTAGAGTAATAATTCGAATTCTTATTTAATAAACAGATTCATGATGTTGTTGGAATCACGCAGGAGGGTCTTCATATGATAAAAATCAAGAAGTTGGTGGAAATGTTTATGAAAATTGATCTCTCAAAAGCATATGATTGGTCGTTTCTTGTATTAGTTCTCTTGAAATATGGGTTGCACCTTCCATTATTCAATTGGATTATGGGGTGCTTAGAGTTGACAAATTTCGTGGTCTTGATCAATGGCTCCCCTTCTAGTTTTTTTAGGGATTCTAGAGGGTTATGGAAAGGTTGTTCTTTGTCTCCCTTTCTATTTATTTTGGTTTCTAATGGACTCAATATGTTGTTTGTAGATTCAAAAAGTGAAGGGCTTAGAGGCATTGAAATTGTAGAGTCGATGGTGGTAACACACTTATTATTTGTCGATGGTGGTAACACACTTATTATTTGTCGATGATGTTATTTTCTTGGTAGAAGTAACATGCGAGGCCAAGAACTAACCTATTTTAAATATCAACTTGAATTATTCTATAAAGCTATGGGAATGGAAATTAATTTGTATGAGTATTGCATCTTGGTGAATGGTATGAATGACATATTATAACAAAGGATTGAATAGTTATTTTCCATGAGGATCTATGCAATGGATCTTGGTGTTAAATATTTGGGTTTCCATTTAAAACCAAATATTTATAGAAAGGTGGATTGGACTTATCTAATAAAGAAAATTGAAGACATAATTAGTTTTTAGTTGTCATTTGGTGGTCGCATGGTGTTGGTTAAATATGTTCTTGAAAGTATTCCAGTATATTGGTTATCTATAATGCTCATTTCAAAAGGTACGTTGGAAAAGATATGTAGGAAATGTTTTGAATTTTTTTGGTCTGACAACGAAGCGGAGGACTATATTCTTTTAGTTAATGGGATGTGGATTGCTAGACCAAAATATTTGGGTGATTGGGGGTTAAAGAATTTGTTTGTTTTTGTGAAGGCACTTGCGACCAAAAGTATTTGGAGACTCCTTTTTAATTAGGGTCTGTGGGTTAAAGTTATGTGGGAAAAGTATATGGAGAATAAAGAACCCTCTAAGTCGATCAGACAAGGTAGAAAATATTTTTTAGGTGTCTCAAAATTTAGAAAATATTTTTTAGGTGTCTCAAAATTTTGGAAGGGCATTTTAAAAGCCTTCGATCTTTTGGATTATGGGTGGAATGGGAAATTGGTAAGGGAAATAAGATGCTTATTGGTGAATATCCTTGGATCGGTTGTTGTGGGAACTACAAGCTCTCATATCCCCTCTATAATTTGCTTCATGAGAAAGGAATTTTCAGGTGGGTAGACACTTCTAATCTTGTAATACCTAGTTTGGGCATTGAAAGCTAGAAATTGGTAGTGGACTTGGACTTGATAGGGTACATGGTGGAGGAATGGTCACAATACATTAATATTCTTAAACACAATTCCATCTATTTAAGAGACAGGGACAATAAGCTTAGATAGTCAAATAATATATAATTGGGTGTGCTCATTGCTAAGCTTGTATATAAAGCTAAAATTAATGAAGAATAGATCATAGAGTGACAGTCGTGGTGGTTGGTGGTGTGGAAGCTAAACTACCCTTTACGAACCAAAATTTTTATGTGGTCACCTTGTCTAATAAGATATTAACATGGGATAATGGTCAGTAGTGCAATCGGATTGGTGTAGATTGGTGTTTTTTGTGTAAAGTTGTAGGGGAAAATGTTAATCATCTTGGTGGAGTTCTCTTTTACAAAATATGTGTGGATGGAGTTGCAAGGGTCTTTCAAGACATAATTTCACTGGGACAAATATTCTTTGATACACTACTTAGGAACTTGTTTACTCGACAGATCGGTTTCTACATTCAAAGCCTTGTCGGTTTATGTTTCTTTGGCTATAATTTGGTTTAATAAAAATAAAAATATTTTCAAAGGTAAAGAGGATGATATTGGAAGGACGTGTTGGGACAAGAAAATAAACAACAAAATATAACATATATTCCAAGAGAGTAGTGATGGTGTTTAAAGACATCGTTACAACACTTAAGCACAATGGGCCATGATCCAATGTGTGATATAAATAATACAATGATAGAAGGATCCAACAAGGACCATCTATAAATAGGATTGGGTAGGGGTACAAACTAACAACAACTGGACCATGTCAGTTATAATCATCCATAAAAGGTGGATCTTAAATCCAAAGTAGACAAACCGTTTTTCTCGGTTGTCTCCCTTCAATGGTCAACTCCCTTCAATCCAACAAGGTGAGGTTACATAAGAAACATTGGTTCCAACACCCCCCCCCACCCTCGTAAACTCATATTGGAGGAAAGAACAAGCCATATATCATTCCCCCCTTAATTTAATCGAAGCTTCAAACGCTTATCAACCACGGTACAACAACATACAATATCCATCAAACTTAACAAACTCTGGTACAGTAAATACTCCTCAAAGAATTATGAAACATTGCTCATGCAGTCATCCAATCCATCAAACAAACTTCCAATCTGATGTCCAAAACAGTCATAGCCGAGCAACCGAATAGGCAACAAGACAACATGGTCCAATTGATCAATAGGAAACAAATAAAGGCAGTATTTGTCAGTAATGTAGTCTCTGTCCATCCATCAAAATAGGTACTAGCATACAATACAGTACTCAAATATATATCCCAACAAATCATAACTTAGTTGAACATAGTTCAGTCAGTCTTAGCGAGTTCATTTGATTCAACAAGAAACAGTTGAGTCAACAACATTTGGGTTTACACAACTAATAGCTTCAATTCCTCCCCCCCTCCTTAAACACAATTGAGGCATGAATACATCATCAATACAACATGAAGCAATAATAAATATCAGTCAATACTGAGTCGACAAAGCAAACCAGTTGAAAATTCCAGTTGATTGTCACCATTGATCGAGTCTCATTTGACCACTCTCAAGTCAGGAAACAACAATATATCAATCAATGAACATTCCAATCGACACTCCAGTAGGCTGTCATCTCTGGACGATTCTCATCCAACCACTCCAAGGGAATCAAAAGCAGGAAAGAGGGACACTGCACGACTATATAGTCAATGCTACACATATATATGAAGTCCTCAAGCATCTTTTCAAATTATTCCATTACCATTCACTAATCCAACCACAGTCTATTTGAGTAGTTGGAGCTGGTCCATGGTTTTGTCTTTCACGTATCTTTTGCAAAGTTCTAAAATCAAATTTGTCATCTTTCCAATAATTTTGATTCCTAGGAAAATTCCTCTTATTCTTCCGATGAGGATGACAATATGGCACAAATTTATGCTCTGGTAGAATAGGTGATCAAGATCAGGTTATGGTTCACCGATATGAGCTGAACAACCCTGCACATTAGTAGTAATGTCATCTACAATAACATTCTCAATTTTTTGCTCATTAGAGACAACTAATTCATCAATATTTTCAACACTTTCAACAACAGGTTTCCTTTCCAGCAAATCAGTCTGAACACCTCCAGCAATAAACAACACTCTTATGGAGTTATCAAAACTAGGTGCAGCAACATCATATCCAAGACTTGTTCTTAGTGATTTCATTTCAGGGATAATAAGACCATAAATACCTTGTCCATTCTTCCCAATTCCTCCTCTTATATATCCCATTTTTATCAACAGTCGGGACCCTATACCTGTAGTGTGTTTCTCAAAACTAGGAGAAATATCATCAGTAATCAACAAATCATGAAATGAAATAACAACATCATCAACATCTTTCTTACAAACAGCTAGGATACAAGAAATATTATCAAAGGTAGAAGAAGAAATAGGTGAGACTGGAAGCTCAACAACATCAACATATTTCTTCTCAACTTCCTGCAGTTGACTGATCTACAATTCAAGACTTTTCTTACACTCCTACAAATCCTTAGAAGTATTATATTTATTTGTTATTTGCGACAAAAAAGCATCATAATCTTTCTTCAAATCTTGATATTCATCAAACAAGCAATTATTATCTTCTTGAAGAGGAGCAGCTTCTTCATGAAGCTCATTGATAGAGGCCTACAAATGGGCACCCTCATTAGCTAGCTAGGTTTTATCTTTCTCCAATATACAAATCTTCTCCTTCAAGGCAACATTTTATGTATAAGAAACAGTCTTAACATCAACCTCCAGATCATCAATAAGGTCTGTCTTGTCCCCAAATTCATCAACAAGGCCTTGGAAAATATTTTCCATGGTGTTCTCTAGGAAAACAATCTTCCTCGATTTCTCATCCATTTTCTGTAAAACAATAGTCTGGAAAAGAGAAGCTTCATCTTCAAGCAAGGAATGAGTAGTATTCAACTGCTTCTTCAATCCTTCATTCTATGTTTGCAACAATGAAATAATAGCCTACAAGGAAACAACTTCATGTTGAATTCGGTTATGGGATTCCTACAAGGCAAAATCCTTCTTCTCATGAATCTCCTAAAATTTCCATAAATCCAATGCTTCATCTTCATCAAACATACCCATCTTCAATAGGATTCCAATGCACAGTCGAAGCATGATTGTCTCAATTTTCACTATTCAACTAATACCAAGTCGAGCATATGCCATTCGACCTCATAGTCGACCAAGCAAACAATATCAATGATAAGAAAACAACAAAGCACAAGGGTTTCCTCCAAGGCTATTCAATCAATATTTTTAAGGTCCAATATACACAAAATGTAAATATTCTATCATTCAATCCTTAGTCATCCAAATTCCAAATAGACATGTAGTCGATGGAATGATAAGTTGATCACCCAAAGGGAATGGGTCGATGGACAATCCAAGTTCTATTCAATCAAACAAATGCCATTCAATTCTCAGTCGACAACCTTTACGAATTTATCAAATTGACAGGTCTGAGATGCAAGTTGGCCTATCCAATTGATTCACTAACCAGTCGAACCCTCCAGTTGATGGCTTCAGAAGTCGACCAAGAGAATTTTCTAGGACAACATAAGATATACCAATGCATCAACCTTCGGTCCATCATGGATTGAGGTAGCCAGTCGATCATGAGGTCATATCCAGTCAAGAAAACTATCATCGATCGTGTTGTCCTACCAACAGATCCCTTTCATTTCACGAAGGGTCCCTTATAAATTTTGATAATGATTCTTTTAATCCTTGTTTTGAGTTAACTCTTTTGAAACGATTTTTTTTAATTATCTAAGTGTAAGGTTTTCTCATATCAACATGGTTTCAAAGTTTATCTTGCTATTAGTTTATATTGAGTGAATTTATGCCTTGATGTTATAATCGAAAGGATTTGGTCATCATTTATTGATGCTAATGTTTTTCTGATATTTTATGATCTTTTGATTGTTTTTGTTCAATTATGGTTCATTTGATATTATCAAGCAACTATTTATTTATGGTTATCTATTTCTTTAGCTTGATTTTTAGAATGGAAGATGTGATGAAAAATTAGTTGATTAGATAATATTTTGATTTTCTATTTTTGGATCCAATATTGGCAAGTTAGTCACCATCTTGAAATTCATTATTCAATAGTTATCCCTTATAATATTTAGTAGCTACTAGAAATTGATTGTTTCATTTTTATAAATTATGCTAAATGTTTACTTGTTTCATGACTTGTATGCGATAACAATATTTGGCACTTATTGTTTAAATTTCATTTGTAAGTCATGAAATTAAAATTTGAAATTGTTAAAAATTAACATTGTTAGATCATTATAAGTTTTCCAGTAGCTTCTAAATTTTCCGTTTTTCGTAATGGTATAATTATTCAAGATCATGATATGTTCTCAATAACACAAATTCATTGCAATTCAATATGCTTTGATATTTTGGTTACATGTAAGTTGAAAGGTGATTTTTTCAACATTTATTTGATTAAAATTTTGGATTGTGTAAACATATATTACCCTTAGTTTTATGTTCTGTAATTTTGTAAAGGGTTTCTATTTATCATGTTCCTATTTATCTAAAGGTTTGCTCCGATTTAATATGTCGCCTTTTGATTTTATATTCAAAACTATTATGTTCAATGTATATTGAATTTCCACCTATGTTAATGATCTGTAATGATGACCACCATTTGTCAAATCAATATTATGACATGATGATTAAACATTGATAATCATTCATGTGCCCAGATTGATCGAATTGATTTGACCTTATACTAGCAAACCTTAGCTTGAAATCATAGTATGAAACTGGGGTATTTGGGAACGATGGTTGCGGTGGATTTCCATGTCTTTGATGATTTTATGGATTTGGTCTTGGTATCCAAAGGGTTGTACTTTCATGCACCCTTTTATTCCCTTTTGTATCGATACTGTGTTGCAAAGTTCTTTTCTCCCAAACCCTGGGTCTTTGTTATGGAGCCTGTAGTAAGGTTTGAATCTTCAGGTATTGATTTTTTGGAATCCAATAACAAATATTTGAAGAAGTTCCATAATATTGGATGGCTTAATCTCCTCGAGAAATTCCAAGGATTTAATATATTAGTTAAAAAAGCATTCGCTTTGTTGTTTGATGGCACAAAGGCCCAAATAGGTGACTTGGAGCTTCACCTATCTAAAACGTTCATCTCACAAGCTACGGGGTTACCTGGGTAGGGTGAGAAATGGTTTAAATGCAAGAGGTTCAAAAACAACATCTCAAAACATTTCTTGAAAAAACCCAAACAAGAAGTCGACTTGAGAAAAGTGATACTTGTTAAATTCTTCAAGAAGCAGTGGCAACTTTCCTTGTTTGTCATTCAGAGGTATGTTACCTATGAAAGTAGATATTCTTTAGCCTATTATTATCATGTTAGATTCTTGATAATGTTTCTAATGTATCAGATAAACATGCCTTTTTATTTATTGAATAGATTAAGAAAAATGGCATCCTCTATTCAGAAGGGAACTAAAAACATTGATAGGATTCTTTTCCATTACGACCTTGTCAAGATCATGGTTGAAACTAGATTGTTCGAATTGAATTATTCCTAGGACCAATTCCTTGTTAGGAATCATTTCGTTGAGGTTTCAAGGTAGCTTGAGGCTAACCAATCCAAGTCTATGAACAATAAGGATGGGGTTTTGAATCTCGGGTTTTCGAATGATAGGGTTTCAGTTGTCAAAGTTTCAAGTGACAGAATTCCTAGTCCTAGGGTTTCTACTAATGAGACCTATGAATCTCATATTCATCAAACTAATATTCATGAAAATGATTCGCAGTTTCAATATGAGAAGAGGAGAAAGGGAAAACAAATTCTTACCAAGTCATCCATTTCTTCAAAGCCTATAGCTAATAGGGTGAAAACAGGGGTGGTGGACACCAGCAAGCAAAATCTTAATTATGTTGCTCGCATGGTCATCGGAAGTATGGACAAAGGCCTACTTATTGAAAAGGATCAAAACCTGATAATGCCAAGTTCACATGTTATTGCTCTTGATGAGTCTGATAAAGACCAAGATAATGACACCGAAAAGGTCAATGAAGAAAAGGGGTTTGACCCCAATTCTAGCCATGAATCTGCTTCCATTTCAAGAGTTAAGTATCAAATTTCACATAAAGACCATAAATGAGATGAGGATTTTACTTATCCAAATTATGAATATGATGTTCATTCTTGTGATCTAGGAAAGGGGACCGCTCCATCACTAGAGAAAGAACAAGCAAACAAGATACACTAGTTAGAATTTGACATCAAAGAGTTAGAATTTCTAAATGGGTACATTAAAACTGAGAATGAAAGGTTGAAAATAAACTTTTCCTTTGTGAGGAATACAAAGACATGTTGAAAATGCAGAGGGCCTTGTTAATAAGAAAAGCAAAAAAATGGTACTTTCAAAACATAAGAAACAAGATGAAGGTAAGGAAACTAAAGTCCAAATTGACAAAGGCTAGAAGAAGGGTTCCCCTTTCGCCTACAAGGCTTAATACTTTGATCGATTCTGTTCACAAAATGTAGAAGTCAAGGTTGGCGATTTTGCAATTTTGATGATCTTATAAAGACAATTTTGGAATGATTTTATTTCCCTGTGTTTAGTACCCTTTAAGAATTTTTTATTATCAGGATTAGTTCGCATCCTTTGGTCAACTATTTTCTTATCTAATCATATACAGGGGTTTAGTATTGTGAAAGCAAAGTCACGGGAAAATGATTTATTTTTCATTTCTTTGCCTTTTATTTTAAATTTGATTCGATTATCTTTCATAGAGAAACTACATAATCGTAGATTATGTATTTACTCTGATATAAATTTATTTTAATTCATAGTTACCAAATTTCATATTCTACAGCTACATAAATAAAACTGTATTCCTGATTTAAGTTGTTTTAAATGACAGGTGTCAGTTTTATAGATTGGCCATGTGCACACTATTGATTAGCATTGGTTCGCTCCAGGTATCAATGCACAATTTCAGCAAGAGATTCACTTACCAAGATATGGAAGATTGTCAATTAGCTTTGGAAAAGTGTCATGATAACTTTTAGTTTGTTGGAGGATTTGTTTACCATGTGAGTGTGATTCTGCTTAATTGGCACAATTGAACTGGAATAACGCAACTATTTGAGCCTTATGCGTCTTCTGTTGAATACCTCTTGATTGATGATGACAAATGTAAATATGTCATCATCCTTGAGTAAATTCAATCTGATAGCAACTCTATTTTTAGGCCATCTTTGCACTTGAGTCTATTATTCGATCCTTCAGATCAAGAAATTGGTTGTAGTTTCTTTGTATAAATTCAAACTTGTATAGACTTTGGGGATGGTCGATGGATAGTAGAAAGAAAAGAGAAAAGAAGACCTAGATAGTCTATGCACTCTTTCAACTCTAATGGAACTTATTTTAGGAGATAATGGTTTTGTTGAACGGCCATTTGCATTAGTATAATCTGAATTTTGTTTGCAGTATCATACTTATCTTCTTTTTTATTTATCTTTGTGATTTTTTTATATTATTATGATCTTTCGAGATTGGCAATAATATATATATATATATATTCGGGAGAAAAAAATCATTTTATTCATATCGAATAAACATATATTTTCCATTAAGGACTTACATCAGAGCTCCAAGAGTATTACAATTCTACCTATTACTAGGATACCAACCAAAATATGTGAACAATTTGGATTCTTGGAAGGTCGTCAAATACATGAGGCCATTGGAGTTGCACAAGAAGGTATACACACTATGAAGGTGCAGAAGCAGAAGGGTGCAGTGATTAAGATTGACCTCTCTAAAGCATTTGACAGGGTCAGCTGGCTCTATATCCGGATGTTTCTCACACACCTGGGCTTCTGCTATGAATTTATTCGATGGATTATGGCCTGCATCACCACGGTGAGTTTTGCTGTTCTGATAAATGGTTCTGCTAGTCCATTCGTCCATGCTGGCAGGGGGCTACGACAAGGTTGCCCACTTTCACCGCTGTTATTTCTCCTTGTTGCTGAAGGCCTCAGTCGTTTTATCCTGAAAGCAAAAGCTGATGGCTCCTTTCGTGGCATCTCCATTTCTCAAGTATTGTATATCACACATCTCCTATTTGTTGATGATATACTCATATTTTGTGATGGCTCGAGACAGGATATTGATAAGGTGGTCGAAGGACTCAATTTACTGCAAGATGCCGCGGGTATGCTAGTGAATATTGATAAATCAACAATCACATGCTCGCATTTAAATGAGCAGGAGATACACAGATTGGCCATCAGACTCCCCTATAGGACTATGGATATTGATGATGGCTTAAAGTACCTAGGATTTCACTTAAAGCCCAATGCATATATGAAGGCAGATTGGCACTGGTTAATTGCTAAATTGGAGCAGAGACTACATGGATGGAGTCATAAATGGCTCTCGCGGGCTGGGAGACTGGTTCTGGTTAAATCAGTTTTGGAAGCAATACCGGTTTATTGGATGTCACTTGCTTGGATTCCCAAAGGAGTCTTGGAGCAGATCCGTCGGTTGGTTTTTGCCTTCCTTTGGAAGGGTAAGGGCGCAAATCGAGACTTGGTGTGGGTTAGATGGGAATTGATTGCGATCCCCAAAGCACTGGGAGGATGGGGCTTAAAGAATATCTTTCTTTTTGCCAAAGCGTTGGGGGCAAAGGTGGCATGGCGAATTATCCATTCACGGAGCCTCTGGACTAGTGTGGTATATCACAAATACATTGCTCCCTTAACCCTACTTGATTGGATTAGGCAGGGCAATAAGTCGAGGGCAAATTGCTCTGTGGTTTGGAAAGCGGTGGTTCAGCATTTTCATCTGGTGGGATCGGGATTAGTATGGAGAATTGGAAATGGGCATTTACTTCGTATTGGACTGGACCCTTGGGTAGGATGTCAGGGGGGACATGTACTGCCTGTGGAATTAAGGACTTATCTGGCAGCTAGAGGCTGTCATTTCCTGGCTGATATTGCACAACCGGGATTATCCACTCTATGGCACCAGGGGTGGATCTCTGCCCAGCGTCTTGAGGTTCCTGAGGACATGATCGGAGTTTGGGAGGATTATATTCGGAACTTAAGATTTACTAATATTCGCCTGACAAATAGGCCTGATGAACTTCTCTGGGATCACCATCCCTCAGGGAAATACACACCAAAACTTGGATATATTCAGCTAAATGTGGAAGTGCATAATAGGGCATTGGTGTGGTGGTGGAAATCTCTATGGAAGTTTAAATGCCCAGGCAAAGCAAAATTACTCTTCTGGGCGATTTTGGAACAAAAGGCACCTACCTGGGACATTCTGAAGAGACGATTTCTACAGGGCCCGGGTTTTTGTCCACTCTGTAGGGAGGCGGACGAGACTATTTCACACCTTTTTGTTCACTGCCGGTTCTCTCAGGCGGTTTGGACAAATATCTGCAACTATTTGGATCTCAATGCGCGCTGGTGGGGAGAGAGTGTTATTGACGCATTCCAAATTTGGTGGTCAGAACAAAAGAATTCAACCATCTGTGCAGCCCCATGTATTTTTGCCTGGGTCATTTGGATCACACGTAACAGGATCATTTTTCAGGACTGTAGAGTCCCGATGGAGCAAGTAGTGGCTCAAGCTGTGGCTCTCATTTTACATTACAAGACTACTCCCAAAGCGATTAGAACTCGTCCTGTGATCGCAGAAACGATTGATAAATCCATACCGTGGGCTTTTTTCGATGGCGCATCACTTGACCATCAATTGGTGTGTGGTGGGGGGGTCGTTCTTCACAAATCTGAATCTCATTATTTCCACATCGTGGCTGGATTGGGGAGCGGTACAAATAACTATGCTGAAATCATGTCACTTAGACTGTTGATGTTATTTGCTCTAGAACAGGGTTGTCTTTCACTACAGATTTTTGGTGACTCACTAATAGTTATTGACTGGGCCAATGAGCATACTCAATGTAATGTGATGGTTCTCTCACCTATACTGGAAGATGTTTTACGGTTAAAGCAGAATTTTAATCTTCTAACATTTACACATGTCTACAGGGAGAGAAATGGCATGGCCGACCTTCTTTCCAAAGAAGCGTCGCAGCAACATCTAAATTTCGGCACATGGCGGATTACATTACATTCTACTGCTGGAACATACAGTTATTACCATAGGCCTTTCAACGAGGCCTTGGAGGACCGGGAGGGAGCATGATTGGCTTCTGTTGATCAGACTTTACAACAGTTCTGTTTTGGTTTTTGTATATTGGTATTATCATAGGCCTTTTAATGAGGCTATGGAGGACTGGGATGGAGCATTTGGCTCCTGTTGTTTACATCTGTTCTGTTTGGTGCTTTTGGGTTGTTTGGACAGAATATCATTTGATAGGAACTTTTTTCATTTTGAGACAATTATTGTTATTTGTAACCGGATATATGAGTGCTGTATGGACAACCATTTTCACAATATTGGGTTTGTATGGGTCACTAGACAAGTCAGAAACTTGAACCATTTATATGTGATAATGTAGGGATCTCTGTGATTCTATTACATGTGCAGAATGTAATTTTGTTCAATCTATTTGAAATAAAATTACGACTTTTTCCAAGGAAAAAAAAAAGGATACCAACCAAAACATATATGTCATATAACCAAAATTTTCCATTGAGCTAACAACAGGTCACCACGAGCCATATATTTCTACCTCAAGAGGCTTACATGACATCAAAACAGACCATAAACTGTCATATTCCACATACATTTTCTATATTAAAAAAAATTCAATTGAATCTCTGACTATGCCATCATGAGTCTCTTGAATCGCCATCATTCCCGGTTCCACAAATAGCTCTAGCTTCAACAACTCATTTGCAGTTGAGTTCAACTCTCTGAATATATGCACAAAGGATGTGAAATTGAAATTTAGGAGAAGAGAACAGATTGTGCCAAGAAGATGTTGCAGATGCAGAGCGTTAATTTGAATATTTGAACTTTCCCAATCTATAACCATTTTTGAGTCACAGAATAGTTGAAGACGCAATACATTCTTTCTTACTGCTACTTTTAATACTACCCATAAGGCATCTAGTTTGACTTTGTTATTAGAGCAATGGCCTAGAGCATAGCGAATCCTGATGACGGAGTCTTCTAATAAGAATAGGATCGCTCCCAATCCTCCAAGGGGGGATCACCATGACTTGTGCCATCAAAGAAGGCCCAAGGAACACTCTTGTCTATTTGGGGAGGAACCAGGGATCTAATTTTTATAGGATTTGGCTCTGATTTATACTCCTTCGTCCAATGTAGAATCAAAGCAATCGTAACATCAGTGGGAACCCATCTATCCTGGAAGATAGTATAATTTTGTGCCCACCAAATACTACATATAAAGGAAGAAGGGAAGGAATCATAACCACCTATCGAGGGGTCCCTCCACCAATTTTGAATTCTCTGTTCCAACGTCTGGGCAGCTTGTTCCATACTTGAGCTGAGTTTTTTAGAAGTCATGGTCCATAAAGCATCTGCATAGGGACAGGAAAATAACATATGAGAAATGGTCTCAATATCATTTATGCACAAAAAGCAAAGTCCAAGCCCATTCCATCCCCTCTTCAGAAGGTTTTCCTAGGTTAACAGCTTGTTGCTTAAAGCTAACCAAAGAGTGATTTTTGACTTAAGAGATCCTTCCATCTTCCATACTACATGCCACCACCACTTTTTTCTGCCAATGAAAGTATCCTCCATGCTAGCCTCATAGCCAATCTTTGCAGAAAAATATCTCTTAGAATAGTTCTTAGTCCATACCAAGCTATCTTGTAATTCTGAATACATATGCACAAAATTGGATACTAGTTTGTACATGTAGCGATACCATTCAACTATAGCTTCACCCCTGAGTCATGTTTCCTACTAATTTGTACTTACTTGGATTTCAAGTGAGCCTGTAAAGAATTAACAAGTCAATTTTTCATAATTCAAGATCAGAAGTCCATGAAGGTCATTCTGACCCTTTTTTATGTTTTTTGCATGTTCATACCCCCTTGGGGAATTGTAATAAATGATATAGCATGATGACCTTATGTAAAATGCTTGGCCTTATTAGGACTTATTCGTCAAACTAATCACCCTAGAGTGTTTTTTTCCTTGTTAATTATGTGACGATTTTAGCGACACATAATTTTCGAGTTTTTCACTCAAAATCCTCCAAAGCTGGGGTGGTGAAGTGATGATTATGCATTAGGATGGTTATTAAAGCCCGTGGTATTGAATTGTAAAGACTTGAGTTTATCTATATTACCATGCTAGTCACAATCCAAAAGTTTCATGAACATGCGCTAAGTCCCCCCTAGGATTTTTTAACTTTTCATTTTTTAATAAAATCATCGAAAAGGTGTAGTTTAATTTTAAAATTTATAAAAAAAACATAAAAGTAGGTCTAGGAGGTCAAATTTTTCACGGGGATGCTCGTTTTTGGACCCAAATCCCCCACTTAACCCCTAAACCCACTTTTGAGATTCAAATTGGTGATTTTCAATTACTAATTTTGATTTTCTCTTGAAAATGACATTTTGGGTCAAATAATTGGGAAATATGGAGAAAATCCAATTCCTAAATCAAAGGGGGCTTGTCTTTAAGGTGTCCAGGTTGGTTGGCATATTATCTAGGTCAATAAATGAGTTGTATGGGCATCTAATCTCACAAGATGAGGGGGGTTTGATGTGCTTCCATGAGGGGGGCGAAATATCTCCAAGAGAGGGTGCATTTCCCCACTTGGCTCTCTTGTTGGAGTTGGTTGGGAGATGTGGAAGCCTCCCATGAGTGTTTGGGACACCTCATGAGTGGTGGAATCCCATTGCTCACATGAAATACACATTCCACGCTCTCTATAACCCCCATTCCACTTGTCTCCTTGAGAAATGCGCCTGACTAGGGTTTGAAGGACAATTTTTCTATAAAAGCAAGCCTCTCCTCTTGTTTAAGGATGGATGGATTGAAGCTATGGAAAAATTTGTATGATATTTGTTGAATTAGTGTGAATAGATAATGCTTTGGAGGAAAATATATGGTGTAATTATCTTCATGTGTGGATGCTAATTGTCAAGGTTTTCTGAGGTATAATCTTTCTTGTTTTTTCTTTGATTTTCATGGTTATCTGTGGGCCTACTAGGAGAGGTAAGTAGGGTAAGAGTATATTCTTACTTGATTTATGCTCTTAGTGATTGCTTATAAAAAATCTATTGGAGATGTATGCATTCTAGATCCATCTTAAACCCAGATCTATCAAGCACTGAGAGGGATCCAATTTCTTGAGGTGTAATTGCTTGATAAATCTGTGTTTAAGTTTTATCTATGATTTTTTTTTTTTTTTTTTATAAGCCAACATGGATTTTTTTATTAACTTTTTATTTGGTTTTAATTTTTTATTTTATGAGCTTACTTTTTATTTGTTTTTTATTTTATGAGCCGACATGAATTTTTTAATTATTTTTTTATTTTTTGTAGCATAATGTTAGGAACGTGACAACATCTCTACCATAATGGGTTGTAGAGCACCTCGCTACCATACTTGTCTCCTTGAGAAATGTGTCCTCCTGGGGTTTGAAGTCCAAATTTTCTATAAAAGCAAGCTTCTCCTCTTGTTTAAGGATGGATGGATTGAATCTCTGCCAAAATTTGTATGATTTTTGTTGAATTATTGTGAATATAAAGAATGCTTTGGAGGCAAATCTATGGTGTAATGCTATTCATGTGTGGATGCTAATTGTCAAGGTTTTCTAAGGCATAATCTTTCTTGTTTTTTCTTTTCTTTTCATTGGTTATCTGTGGGCCTACTAGGAGAGGTACCTCTCAATAGGGTAAGATTCTATTCTTGCTTGATTTATTCTCTTAGTGATTGCTTATACTAGATCTATTGTAGATGTATGCATTCTAGTTTGATTTGTCTACTTTCTGGTTTTCTGCTTTTGGGCAACACCTCTTTTTAACCATACTTTTTGTGCAAGTGTTTTCAAGTTTAAGGTAGCCTCACTTGGAGAAGGGTTGGATCTTGCTTGCATCCCTCTCATATTCAAGATCTATCAGGGACATACTCCCTCGGTGTTCCACCAAAGCAAACTTATTAACCTCATCTTTATGCTTTCTTGGTTGCTTCACCTTCCTTCTCTAAAATCAAAATTTTTGTCTGGCTACTTTTTAAATATGAGCGGTACGAAGTATCATGGAGGAGGAAGAAGAAGAGAACATTTTTTTCTTTTTTTTCCAATAGTTGTTGATTTATCAATGATTGCGTGAGTAAGATTCTCATGATTTTCAACCAGGGGAGTCTGATGCAGGAGCATCCTTAGTGAAGAGAGTTATCCTTCGCACCCAATTTACTTAAGTAGTTACCTAGGAAGTTGATATAGGTTACTGTAGAAGGTGATACAGGTTGTTGCAGAATATGTTACGAGTTACTGCAAATACTACTACATGTTGCAACAGATCCCAATTCTTGCTATGGAAGTAGATTTCATATTTTTAATGCATTAATTCATGGCTCACAATCCTAGAGTTCGACGTGTTTACCGAATATGTGGACTATTTCTTGTAATGAGGAAATAATGAAATGGACTAGGGCCATGTTTTCGAGGAGATTGAAACATGGTGGTCAATTGGGGATGTTGTACAAAGAACGTGAAACCTCTACATGGTAGTTACAAAAAACAAATTCGGGTTGCATTGGAGGAGATTTATACATGGTGTGGAAGGAAGTTACAAACACAGTCTGAGCAACATGCAACAATCATTTTCTAAGTAGTTGAACCATTTCCACCATTTCACCTTCCATTAGTGGTATTAAATTACCTGCCCATGAAGGAGAAAGAGATTTTTCCTCTTGTTGGCTTGGAAGAGGGCGTTCTTGCATTTGTAGTAATTTTTTGAGATGTTTGGCAGCATTGTATTGGAAGAGAGGCACTGACCATAGTGGGTATAGAGGTTCAATCTTAGGCCTAATTTGTTTTTTTGGCTAGTGACCAATGTGGGTTCTAACATTTTTGGCATTGTATGTGGAGAGAACAGAGGTTAAAATGTGGCTCTGTGTATGTAGCAGAGGTATGTAAATATTTGTCAATAGAAAACAATAAAACTTTAATTGGTTCCGTGTTATTAATTTTCTGAGACGAGTTATTTGTGATGATTTATTTATTTTTTGTTTATTTGATAAATGATGTGAGTGGAGTTGTGTGTGTGGCTCTATGTTGCAAGAAGTTGCAACTCCTTTGTGATCATCAACTCTATTGAATGTTGCAACTCATTTTTTACTATGGTGAGGGACTTCCATTGTGGGACTCTGAGAGTGTCATTTGTGGTTGCATCACTTTATGTCTTAACTAGCATAAAGAAGAAAATCAACATTATTAAAATAAATATAATCTCTCATGAGCTCTATAGTAAAACAAGGCATTGGATGATTCTTGAAGCCTCGTGGGTCGAAAGAATTTGTCATCTTTGTGACATTAAGAGGGTTGAATATGAAAATCTCTTTCTCTTAAAATGATCCCCATACACCCACATTGAATCTCAATTTCTAAATATTTGTTACAATACCGACCTTCCTCACTCATCAAAACATTTACTATACATTTCATATTAAATTGGACACTATTAACAAATATAATATAATGTAAGTTAAGCCCATTGGGCTAGCTCAAGTGATTGAGTCCTTTAAGTTGCAAGTTGGATGTCACGAAATGAAGTCTCTAATTTAGCAATCTATGTGAATGTTGAGAGCCTCGCCACTACCCAAAATATCCTCTAATTACAAGACTTGAATAGAAGCTACATGTGTTTAATATAAGCAAGGGGAGTTGGTTAGGCCCGCCATATGCCAGGATATGGAAGGAGTTGGAGATATGTGTATACTTAGTCAAATGTTGGCTTGTTGTTTTCCTTCATTGCTTATTGTGGCTTAGTAGCCTCCATGACCTAAAAGTTGCATCATTCTACTGGGTTTGAGTGCGCCATGAGATCAAAAGGAATGAGACTGATGGCTTCCTCTCACAAGCTCTGCCAAAGGAAGGAGACTATTGGCTTGCTTTGACAAGATCATCCAAAGTAAGTCATCGGTGACACACAGTAGGATATATATGGATGGGGCAGTGTCATCTGGAAATGTTTCCATATAGTGCTAGCACCAAGGTTTGGAAAGCGTAGCATAGACACAATATAAACCAACATGCATGTCCTTCTTGTCTCCAAATGCTGAGAACACTCATACTTGGAAGCCAGGGACTAGACACACCCATTTTCTTAACATAAGTTGTGGATTACTTCGTGGCCCTTCAAATGTAGGTTCAGACCATGCATACTAATGTAGAGACAAAGGCGTTGCAGCCACAATCACAAAAGAGTTGCATCCATAGTCACAAAGGAGTTGTAACCAGAATCAAGAAACTACCACATAGAGTTTTCACAATAGAAACAATAACATACACATGCAATAGCTTAATTAGCAAGCAAAAATATGTATCCACCACATATTTCATACACCACAATTAAATAGCATAAACAACCACAATTCTGCCAGATATATTTTTTGATTTAAAATGGATTCCTTCCTGATTACAGCTCCACAAAGCTATTCTTTGGGTTGCCTCACTCCCCTTATCCTCACGGACCCAAACTCAGAAATCCACGCTTAGTTGCTTCTTTGTCGATTCATGTTTGCTTAAATTCCTTTAAATAATAGTGATTTGGCATTATAAGAATGAAATTCAATCCCTCATCTTCCAACGATACATTTTTCTAGCTTTTCTATTATATTCACTGCTCAACTTATGCGAGTCCATCTATGAATCTCTCTACAATTGCAAACATAGGGTAACATATGTCTCTCGTCCAACTAGTTTCAATGACTAACTAAAACGCTCCCGACTCGCCGGAATCCGACAGAGCAATTTTTACCAAAATATCAATTTGGAGTGTTTAGATCGCAATTTCGGCGATCTGGGTAGTTTTAAAATTGGGCAATTAATCTGAAACAGCCAATCCCATTACTGAGATTACAAAAATGTGAAAATAACAATTTGGGGCATGAATTTCAACCGGTTTTGGACCCAAAATCGTCGGAAAAGCGGGATATTTTGGTTGTCTCTTATCCTACGTGGTTTCAATGCATATATGTCAATACATTTTCAATGCCGTAAGCAACATTTAATGCTCTGTCCCTTGGTCCTTACCATGGCCCTGTGAAATGGTTAGCACGTATATACACCAACGGACCATTAGTGATGAGATTTCATTAGTGATATATACACCAATGGACCATGAGCGACGAGATTTCATTAGTTGATCCACTTATCTATAATGAATGGGTACTTTTATAAATATTGTTGTCACTTTTATCTAACTGAAAATTCAGTCAAACAATAGAAACTTAGAATGTTATTCTATATGCTAAAGCAATGTCCTCTCTTTTACATTTTTTTTTAAAGTTTATTTAAAATGAATAATAAAATATTTGGTTAAATTTTCATTTTTCATTGTTTAAATTTTAATTTTAATTATAAAAATGGTTTCAATACTTTCAAATATCCATAGAATACCTAGATCATGCAATTTCAACAATGTATATCTACAATTCCAACAAAAAATGATTGGACTTTGACCATAAAATTGTGTTCATAAAATTTTAACCAATTTTAGAAAAACACATTTTTTAAGAAATTAAAATATAACTTTAAAATCTTAAAAATTTGTATTTCATTATACAATCTGATTTATTTGGTTTCAAACATATTATTAAACTAGCAATTTTTCCTAATAGTGCAAAGGGATGTTGTAAGAAAATACTATGTATTAAAATGTATCTTTATTATGTGGACTTGAACATAATAAATGCTTATAGGTATCCCCGAGGGGTAGCTCAATTGGTAGGATCTTCTGAGACCAAGAGGGCACATGGTCAATGTCAGGGGTTCAATTCTCTAGGTCCTTTGGGGTTAGGCACCGAAATAATGCCGACAAGGTGAGGCCCCTTCGAGTGGGCCACTTGGATTATATATGTAGACGTAGTGTGCTCCAAGGCCATGAACCACATTGAAGAAAAGATGCTTATAAGTGTAAATAAGTTTTAGAGTTGGAAAATTAACACAATGCTTGGATTTGAATGAAACCATAACCCCAATCACATCATCCCATCATACTATATAGAACAAAATCCTTCCTACCTTTTAAATTAAACTTTTATCATTTTGCATTATTATTGTTGTTTATGAAAAATGCTTTATTGTTATGATTATTTTTGTGTTTTTGTTACATATAAATAGACCACAAACCAATTATAATAGAAATGCATTGGTTTTAATTACTTGCAAAAATACCTTTAAAAACATTATATAATTATAAGTAAAAAAACAAGGTGTTACAAAATTAATTTAAAAATATATATATATATATAGAACACATCCATTTTTATCAATAACATATTTTACTAATCCACTTTTTAATATATTCATGGAGTAGAAGGATTAAAGTATAATGTTGATGCATAGATTTGAATGCCAAAAATATTGAGCATCCCTTTGACAAACACTACAAAGTCAAATTTGAATAATACTACAATCACAAACTATAAAGAGGTGCATAGAGAAGCAATTCGTTGAGGTGCATAGAGGTGCATAAAGATGTTGTGTTCCTACTTAATATATGCAATTTATTGGTTCCACTATGGGATATTTCTTGATAATTGAAATGAATAGAGGAGGAATCATTCTAGTTAGTCATGTGTAAACACAACCGTGTCATGCCACTAAAAGAGGTTAGTTTTCTAACATAGCAATAAAGCATGGTTATTAGGAGGTTAAAACTCGCTAGAGGAGAACTGTATCAAGGGCTATATTTGAAATATGCAATTTTCTAATCATTTATTAGATTAATTTTAAACACAAATATCCAAGGTTGTGATCCTAAACATGATTAGAGGATAAATCATTTTAGTTAGTTATGTGTAAACACAACCATGTCACATCATTAACAAAGGTTAGGTTTTTAACATAATAACGAAGCATGGTTATTAGGAGGTTAAAACTCACTCGAGGAGAACTATATCAAGAACTATATTTGAAATATGCAATTCTTTAACCTTTTATTAGATTAATTTTAAACACAAAGATCCAAGGCTGTGACCATAAACATTGAGATCTATAAAATGTGAAATACCAAAAAAACTGAAGGATAGAATATTTCGAGAAGAAGGCAAGCTTAGGATTCCAAATATTGAAGTAGGGTGAGATGGTTGCTTCAAAACAAAAACACCTAAATAGAATATGGAGGTCACTTCAAGCAAGGGCTGGTTCGAGATGACGTCCAAAAAAAATATTAACATATTCAAAAAAATCTTCAAGAAGATCACCTAAAATCATGGTGAAAGTGCTATAAAATTGCAAAAAACAAAAGAACTAATATTTTCTATAAAGAGAGGACCCATCAAGAATAAATGATCATATGTGAAACGATGGATCCTAAAGAAATACCTAGTAAAATGGAGATATATTTGTAGTCAAAGATCAGTACGTTCATGGTTACATTTAAAATTATACATTAATACTATTTAATATGATTATTTAATTTTTTAATTAAAATTAAATATAAAAATAATGAAAAACTAAGATTTCATCATCTTTTTAAGATTACAACGGTTAGATATAAATTAAGAGAATCTTTCTTTTTATGTTAAATCAATCACTACTAATTTATTGAATAAATTTTAATGTTTTGAAATATTATTAGAATATGTGAACTCTTGCTAATAAGAAATATGACTACTTTCATTTTCTTAAGGTTTTATTTTTTATTCTCGACAATATATTTTTAGAAAAATTAAAAAATCTTAAATTTTAAAATAAAATAAAAAATATAACTTTTGTATTAATAAATTTAAAAAAATACATAAATTTATACAATTTAATATACGTAAAAAATGGAATATCAAAAGCTTTTATAATATAAACAAGAGTTACAAGTAGCAATGTCCATGACAAGAGAATTAGGAATTCAACTAAGGCATGAACAAATAGAACCAACTTGTGTATTCTATGAAAAATGCATTAGCATGAATGCAAATGCTATGACAGATTACAAGGGAAATAAATGCAGTTGTTATAGAATTATGCTTCTTGATGTTTTGTTTCCCCACTTCTAGAACCTACTGCCACGGAGATTGACACAGTGCATGATGCACGGACATTACCACAATGCATTGGAATGCGGAGTTCAAAGATAATGTGATAGCTTCTTCATCAAAGATAAAGCATCTCCAATCTTAGAAGAAAATGCTCAAATCCCTTTAGATAATAGTTTATAAACAGATGGTAACTATTTAACAAGAAGAAAAAAGTTCTGCTGAACCTAAGCTAGGGTTTGCCTGAGAGCGCGCTGCTGCGTGTTTCTGCTGAGGATGGGTGCCTCTGGAGGAGGACCGCACCCTCCTCCTCCGTCGACCACTGAGGAAGCCGTGTTCGCCAGACTGATTAACGAGTATGGGAAAAATATTGAGTCCGTCCCACCTCCGAAATTTGTCAAGAAACTGGAGGCCATACCAGAAATAGAACTGCCTCCTGAGAAGCCCATTCATCTGGCTGTCTCCCTGGCTGATAGGGCCCTTATAGGGTAGTTTACGGGTCTGTGGCCATCTCCCCGCTCCACGGAAACTTGGATCCAAAACAACTGGCGGCCTCTGATATCTCAAGGGGTCACAAGCTATGTGATTGGTAGAGGGTATTTTCTATTTGATTTCGTCTCAAAAGAAGATAGGGACCTGATTTTCAGAAGCGGCCCATATTTTATGGGACCACAGGGCTTGTACCTGAATCGATGGACTCCAGATTTTGACCCTGCTATGGATGTGCCCAAAGCTGTTCTAGTCTGGGTTCGACTGCCAAACCTTCCCATGCACTGCTGGAGTGAAGAATCTCTAAGAACCATTGGCAACGGTCTGGGGAAATATATTGATAAAGCTGACCCAAAGGGTCAATATTCCTTTGCTCGTATCTGTGTGGAAGTTGATCTAGAGGTGGGTCTTCCTGAAGCTATAAAACTGTCAATCAAAGGGTGGAAGCACTTTCAGCAACTTGACTATGAACAGCTCCCATTCAAGTGCAGGCATTGCCATGAATATGGCCACTTCCAGAGGAACTGTCCAAAAATACAAAAAGCTGAAACAGAGAAGAACCCCGAAGAAGACTGGCAGCAAGCCAAGAAACAAAAAGCTAATTCCAGAAGGAAAGGTCCCAAGGGGACCCCCCAGATAGGCCCCACGAAGGATCCCATCACGACAGCTCCGGAGTCATTAAAAGCCCAAGAAAGCAATCCAAACCCTAGTTCTGGAAATAGCTTCGCCACTCTTGAAGAGCAAGCACCCCAGGTAAAATCAAGCGAGCATGGAGAGATCTCTCCCACGGCATCCCCCTCCCTAACCAAAAGAAAGGAAGCCAGAACAGCAGAAACCCTAGATCTGGAAATAGAAGCAATAATCCCAGCAAAGGAAGGCACAGAAGAAGAGGATACCGATGAAGATGATCTGGAATCAACAAAGACTGCTAAAAAGGATCGTCGAGGAAGGAAAACTGATAGGGAAAGAAGGGAAGTCGCCACATACAAGGATAGGTTAGCAGGAGTCCAAACCACTCTGGAAAAGCATCTCAATCCCAGAAATACCAGACAGCAAGGAAATGCCTCAAAAGGGGCAACCAATACAACCAAAGGTAAGTAATGAAAATCGTCTCCTGGAACTGTAGGGGGTTAGGAAGTAAATTGAAATCGTTATCAATGAAAGATTTAATCAAAATCTCGAATCCCTATATCCTCCTGATCCAGGAGACAAAAATGGAAGAGCAGGCTTGCCTTCAGGCTGCTCCTTCTTTCTGGAATCAAGCAGAATGCATTGCGGTTAGTTCAAGAGGGGCGTCTGGTGGCATTGCAACGCTCTGGGACCCATCTAATATTGGAATTGTAAGTCATGCTAAATCAACTCACTGGGTTTTTACTGAATTTCTGTTTAAAGAATCTAATATTCGTCTAAGCCTCTTTAACGTCTATGCTCCCATGAATGTCTCTGAGAAGCAATCATGCTAGACCAGTTTGAACGACCATATGACCTCCTCCCATTTAGAAAATTTTGTTATTGCGGGGGATCTAAATCTTACCCTTTCTTCTGCTGAAAAAAGAGGAGGCAATATTGTTAGAGACCCTGCCAGGGAATGGGTAGAGGACATTATCTCGGAATGGGATCTGGAAGACATCAAACCCAGCAAAGGAAAATATACCTGGACGAACAAAAGGATCGGACCGGGCCACATAGCCGCCAGATTGGATAGGTTCCTGGTCCAGCAATCCTTCCATATGCAAGGGTTCGACCTGTCTTCCTCCATCCTTCCCTTTTGTGCCTCGGACCATAAGCCTATCTCTCTCTCCTTTACCAAAGATCAGAATCTGGGACCCATTCCCTTCAGGTTCAATCTCGCCTGGATCCCTTTGGAAGGTTTTTCGGATATTGTGGCAGCTGCCTGGGAAACTAATATCAAAGGGTCGCCCTTCTTCGTCTGGGAAGCAAAGCTGCGGCTGGTGAAAAAGGCCCTCAAAGAATGGGAAAAACTTCTCAAGTCTCCAAAGCAGCAAAGGACCGAAGCAGAGAAAGCCCTGGAGGATCATCTCATTGGTAATGAAGGGAATCTCTCTCAAGACTCTCTGGATAAAGAAACCTACCTCCACAACAAGTTGCATGAAGCCTGTAGGCTTGAAGAAAATTATTGGAAAATAAAATCAAGAAACACGTGGCTACAGGAAGGGGACAAAAATACAAAGTTTTTCCACAAGCAAGTAGAGATCAGAAAACACTTCAAGACAGTAACTAAGATCGATCATCTGGGGAAGCAAATATCTGAGTTTGATGAAATTAAAAAAGCATCTCATGAACACTTTCAAGATATGTACACGGAAACTTCACCAGGGAGGGACTTCAATCAATCTGACTCTTTAAATAATATTCCTCTACTGGTGTCTGATAAAATGAATCTCCAGCTCCTTCGCCCTATCTCCCTGGAAGAAATCAAAACAGCTGTTGATGGAATGAGCCCTGACAAAGCTCCTGGACCAGACGGATTCACAGCAAGATTTCTCACATCCTGTTGGCCCCTCATCCACTCTGACCTGTTCTGAATGGTAAAGAAATCCCTGTCCTGCCCCAAAATAGGCGGAGGAACCAACTCCTCCTTTCTAGCCCTCATCCCCAAATAAAAAGGATCCTCTTCCTACTCTCGCTTCTGACCTATCTCCCTCTGCAACATCGGCTATAAGGTAATCACCAAAGTCATTGCTAATAGACTGAAAGCTGTCCTCCCTCTTATTATCCCCGAGAATCAAGGAAGCTTTATCAAAGGCAAGCAAATCTCTGACAACATCATCTTAGTCCAAGAGGCCATTCACTCTAGTGTGACAAGGAAAGAAAAAGGAATGGTTATTAAACTGGACCTTTCCAATGCCTTTGACAGAGTCCGTCATAGCTTCCTGTTTCAGGTGATGACCAGGTTTGGGTTTGCACCAAGGCTGATCTCTTGGATCAAAGCCTGTATTAGCACTCCCTGGATCGCCCCCCTGGTAAATGGGAGAGCAGCAGACTTCTTCCAAGCTTCAAGGGGTCTCAGGCAGGGATGTCCTCTATCCCCCCTCCTCTATGCCATCCAAGCGGCCTCTCTCAGCTATATTCTGGATCATTATAGAACTCATGAAGATCTGCTGGGGCTAAAAATAGTGCGTGGGGTTAAAGAAGTTAATCATACCCAATTTGTTGATGACACTCTCCTTATGAGCGGAGCAAGTCCAACTACAACCAGAAAGTTTAAAGAGGTTCTTGACATCTATCAAGATGTCTCTGGCAACAAAATAAATTATACCAAGAGCCAAATTTATAGCTGGAACTGCTCTCCAATTGAGCTGCAAGCTATATCTCAAATCCTTATGATAGAAGGGAAATACCATTGGACTGACTTTAAATATATTGGAGTGCCAATATTCAAGGATAAGCCAAAAGTCTCCAGTTGGGAACCGTTGATTGAAAAATTGAGTCTGAAAATCAAATCCTGGGGAGCCTCGTGGCTAAATCTTGCAGGGAAATCAGTACTCATCAAATTTGTTCTTGCTAGTATGCCTGTCTTTCAATTCTCCTTGCTACTGGCTCACATATCTATTCTAAAAAATATCGAGGTCCTTCTCTGAAGATTTCTGTGGAAAGGGGGGAAACAAAATGAGAACCGTCTTCCCCTGGTTAAATGGGAAAAAATCACAGCTTCATATCTGGAAGGTGGATTGCACATGCGAGATCTTAGAGCCCAAAATCTTGCCCTAGGAGCCAAGCTTCTGTGGAATTTAGTGTCAGGAAACTCCTCATGGAGTAAACAGGTGTTATGGAAAAAATACTTTTCAGGGACTAGACTGAGATGCCTGGATCAGGGCCCGAAGGTGGTAAAAGGCTCTCCCCTGTTTGCTCTTTGCTCCAAAGCCTACCCCTTCTTTGTTGAGGAACTCACGTGGATCCCTGGAAACGGAAAGAAAATTAGAATATGGGAAGACTCCATCCACGACAATCCTCCAATTGGAACCATAGAAGGGATGGGAGAAATTCGGAAGTTCCTCTCAAACCTTGGGATCTCCAAACTTTGGGACATATCAAAATGGCATCCGGATGGTCAACAAAGATGGATAGGATGGGACATACCGGATTGCCCCCCAACACTTGCTGATGAAAAAGGTATCCTCCTTCGTTGCTTGGATGGAAAGTCCCCGGTAGCCAAGAGATACAAAGATGTAAGGGGATGGGGCTCCAAATCCGGCCACTACTCTGTCGCTGAAGGTTACAGAAGCATCAAAGCCGTTCCCAATGTTCCTAGGAATCCTGCAATCTGGAAGTACATCTGGTCAAACAAGTCTCTACCCAAAGTTGACCATTTTATCTGGACTCTATCTCATAACAGTGTCCTAACCACCGAAGTCCTGCGTAAGAAAGGATGGGAAGGCCCATCTCGTTGCCCCTTATGCCTTGCTGCAGAAGAGACGTCCCCTCATTTGTTTATCTCTTGCCCCTTCTCCACCTTTGTCTGGAACCTGATGACCCTTCCATGGCACATTCCCCTGAATTATGACGATGTCCCCTCCCTTCTCTCTCGATGGTCTCTGTCCTCCCCTGTCAGAACCCAGCCTAAGGACCCTCTGGCTACTGCCTGGTTAGCCCTCCCCAAATTCATCTGCTGGAAGCTCTGGCTCGAACGAAACAACCGAATCTTCCGTGGGACCATATCTTCTCCCCTACAGGTGGTGGTCAAAATAAAAGCCCTGTTAGGGGACTTCATTAGCTCACGAACCTCTCTGTGTCTGAATTCTCCTCTTTCTATTGAGGAAGCTAACTAGCTTCAGAGTATTCCTGGTACTGTAGCTAGCCTCCCTTACAAAGCCCCGGTGCTGCAGAAATGGGAAATCAGATTCGTGGGGGAGGAGTATGACCAGTGGTGTAAAAATATAGGAAACAATTTATTGTACTTTGACGGAGCTTCAAAAGGAAATCCAGGGGAGGCAGGAGGGGGAGGGGTGTTCTTTATCCCCGATGGAGAACGGATTTTCACTTATTCCTGGAATTTGGGACTAGAATCCAACAACATGGCAGAAGCTTTGGCCCTCTGGCAAGGCTTAAATCAAGCTCTCTTCCATGGTGCTCAGAAAGTAACAGTAGTGGGGGACTCCAGGATGATTATCCATAGTATCAATACTATGAACTTACCAGCTTCCAGCCGCCTTCGTCAAGTTCTACGAAGAATCGCAATGCTCATTCCTCTCTTCCAGGTCATCGAATTCTACCATGTTCTCCGAAGGAATAATGGACAGGCGGATAAAGCAGCAAATGAGGCAATTACCCTAGGGAAAGGGGTTCTAAAAATCAACGATGAAACTAAACTGGTTTCTATCCCGTATCTTTTTGGGCTCAATCCCGAACATGGACGTTATGATAAATTGGCATATGGGTATTAAGGCACGTGTCTTGCGCCAAAACTGTCGGATGGTCCTCGTCCCTGGATGCGGCGGGCCTTCTCCCCTTGAAGACATCCTCTCCTCCACTACCAAGCATTATTTCAACCATCCGTTCGCATGCTTTTTCTCTGCAAATATGATGCCACCCCTGCCACAGCTGATGAAGGCTCGTACCAGTAATTGTACCAGGGATCAGAATGAATTACGGAGAAAGATCTTTTCATATGCCTCCAGGCGTGCGGATTTTCTCTCCTCAGCTCATCTTCGTCTGCACTCCTCTATCGCCAACGTCACTGAGCTCATCGAATCCAAGTCTAGTTATGACAACACGCTGGTTCATGATCTTCAGAGAAATGCCTCCCACGGCATTGCGAACCGTTATTTAATGAGCGGTACGAATCTGGGTACTGGAGCCCCTCAACGGAGGAAGATTGATCCTGCGGCATGCGTCAATTTAGGGGCAATTATGCTTTATTTATTTCCTGGAATAGACATCAGTAATCTGAATGGTATTCCTTTCCGCCTCGGCCTTAAAAGAAATACTAAGCCGGCTAAGAAGGAGAGCTCTCCAGGAATGCGAAAGCTCTTGCTGTTCCCCGCTGAATTCCCTCTGTTCTATTCTGAAAGAATCCGATATATGCTTAGTGTTATGGCCGACTCGAGAGATTCGGCGGCTTCCTCCCCTGACCCATTACTGGAATTGGAAGCGGAAATTCGTGTTTTACGACGACGGGTTAGAAGACAGGGAGATTTCATGAATCGAATGGATGCGCAAGGTGGTGGCCGACTGGACAGATTGGACGAGGAGATTGGCAGCACCCGGGAGGATTTTGCTGCAGCCTTGGATGCTTTGGAATTGAAGGTCACGGCCGCCATCGAGAACATGGATCGAAGACTGCAGAATCTGGAAATTGCTATGGAGAGCCTCCAAGGTGCTGAGAAACCGGGCTCGAGCAAGAACCCAACAACTGCAAAATCGTCTGCAGGGGCATGTTACTGTTAATTCCTGTATAGGTCCTGTTTTACTCTGTTTTCTCTTTCTGTTTTAGTTTTAAAGCCCTGTTCAGTCACAGGCTTATGTAATTAATGGATGGAGGACTGATAGACTCTCTGCATTTTTGGATATGTAAACCTTTTGGTGGCTCTGCCACTGCTCTTAATATATAAACTAGCCGTTTCTGTAAAAAAAAAAAAAGTTTATAAACAGATAATCATTAAATATAAGTAATAAAACTCGACAATTCCTACCCCTTAAGCAATTGCAATTGCTAATAACCATTTGCTTTAAAAGTGCATTTGTCAAAACTAGTAAAAACTATAAACTAATATTATACCATAATTGAATATGGTTATCCCAATCTATAATAATACCTTCTATACTACAAAACTCGTCATTTAGTCTTTTATATACCTCAACAATTAAATCGGATTAAATTAACACATGGACACTCTTAGACACATATGCAAGTAATAATTTTGCAAGTTAAAAAACAAAATAGTTCTACTGATAAACTAATAAACTAGTACATCTACATACTATGAGGATTGGTAAACATATGCCCGAAAGACTTGCAACATAGCCATTTCTTTGAATTTCTACATATGCATTAGATCCTCCCAAAGCTATAGGAGATCGTTGTCATCACAATCGGATTGACCAATACAGACCATACTCAATTTTTAAATGTTTTTTATAAGAAAATTTATTACATAAAATCATAAAATACTAATGCAAAATGATAGGGAAAAAAGTATAGGTTTTTTGAAAGCGTGGCTAGATGGTAGTTTAACATTTCACGCAACAAAACCATACAGTCAAAGATGCCACTATAGGATTGAAAGAGACTATCTTATCAGGTTTCGATAATTCCACCTTGTTATTATTTCATTCTTGAAATAATAAAGAAACCCACAAAACATTTGCCTCATCCTGAATTTATAATAAATCCCAAACACAGGTATATAAATAGACAACCCCCATGAAATCATCTGGTAGATGGAATGTTTCTCGAATCTCCTCAGGTGTTTTCCCTTCAATCATCTGATCAAGAGCCCGAATTGTCAAATCAACTAAAGGTTTCATCTGGAGGCTATCAACAACTAAAGTCAGCTCACATAACCTCTTTATATCTAGATGAATAAATTTTTCACCAAATATTTTCCGTTCCTGTGATACCAATGGTGTAGAATTACTTAGATACGTACACTACTAGAAGCAGTGAGAATTTAAAATGATAAATAGTATTTCATCGTTGTAAAGGAAAAAAATGTTTCCAAACCATAGCCATACCTTGTTAAAGCGACCTGGAATTTGATGGAAGCAACAGTATTCTATTATCAATTTCAAAATACTTGAGTTAAGATGTGGAGGAAGAAGAATTGCAAAATTTATTGAAGAACCTAACCCCTTTTGTAATATTTCACGATAGATCCAAGGGCATAACATTGTAGCGTCTTATTCCACCTCTTGAATAGACCCATCCACTGTTTGAAGCGAAACAAAGGGCTTCACACCCTGTAGAGAACTTCTGGGAAGCACACTTTTCACAACACTTATGGAAAGGTGGCTCCCTTCCCGGAAGACCAACTTAAATTTACAAAAAAACAAGATAGTAGAAACCAACCATTGCACCAGCTTGACAATACTGAAGCACCTCATATATTTTGAACTAATTGTTGTATAAAATCTATGAACAAGATGGCATCATAAGGATAGAACTCATTAACATGGGTTAATAGATGTTGCACTTCAAAAATTCAATCTAAACCCACTTCGTAATAAAAGAAAATGTATCTAGTGGTGACAGTTGAAACCAAGCACAGTGTATGAATCCTAGAACAATTATCACTACCAAATATAACAGTTCTAAACCGTAACATAGTCCCGCTTTACAATAAAAGAAAAGGTATCCATACCTCATGTTGGTTGAGACTTTCTGACATCAACTGGCTATTTTAAAATGCATATATTGAGAGTTAGAACAGGGATAAATAATTATAAACAATGTATGTGTCTTCAAGCTGCAGCGTAGAGGAATATAAAATAACCTATATAATCCTTAAAACCATAGAATTTGGGCAATCTAATCACAGTCCTTTCACACTATCCCTGCAATTTCGGCGATCTGGGTAGTTTTAAAATTGGGCAATTAGTCTAAAACAGCCAATCCCATTACTGAGATTACAAAAATGTGAAAATAACAATTTGGGGCATGAATTTCAACCGGTTTTGGACCCAAAATCGTCGGAAAAGCGGGATATTTTGGTTGTCTCTTATCCTACGTGGTTTCAATGCATATATGTCAATACATTTTCGATGTCGTAAGCAACATTTAATGCTCTGTCCCTTGGTCCTTACCATGGCCCTGTGAAATGGTTGGCACGTATATACACCAACGGACCATTAGTGATGAGATTTCATTAGTGGTATATACACCAATGGATCATGAGCGACGAGATTTCATTAGTTGATCCACTTATATATAATGAATGGGTACTTTTATACATATTGTTGTCACTTTTATCTGACTGAAAATTCAGTCAAACAATAGAAACTTAGAATGTTATTCTATATTCTAAAGCAATGTCCTCTCTTTTACATTTTTTTTAAGTTTATTTAAAATGAATAATAAAATATTTGGTTAAATTTTCATTTTTCATTGTTTAAATTTTAATTTTAATTATAAAAATGGTTTCAATACTTTCAAATATCCATAGAATACCTAGATCATGCAATTTCAACAATGTATATCTACAATTCCACCAAAAAATGATTGGACTTTGACCATAAAATTGTGTTCATAAAATTTTAACCAATTTTAGAAAAACACATTTTTTAAGAAATTAAAATATAACTTTAAAATCTTAAAAATTTGTATTTCATTATACAATCTGATTTATTTGGTTTCAAACATATTATTAAACTAGCAATTTTTCCTAATAGTGCAAAGGGATGCTGTAAGAAAATACAATGTATTAAAATGTATCTTTATTATGTGGGCTTGAACATAATAAATGCTTATAGGTATCCCCGAGGGGTAGCTCAATTGATAGGATCTTCTGAGACCAAGAGGGCACATGGTCAATGTCAGGGGTTCAATTCTCTGGTTCCTTCGGGGTTAGGCACCGAAATAATGCCGACAAGGTGAGGCCCCTTCGAGTGGGCCACTTGGATTATATATGTAGACGTAGCGTGCTCTAAGGACATGAACCACATTGAAGAAAATTTGAATGAAACCATAACCCCAATCACATCATCCCATCATACTATATAGAACAAATCCTTCTTACCTTTTAATTTAAACTTTTAACATTTTGCATTATTATTGTTGTTTATGAAAAATGCTTTATTGTTATGATTATTTTTGTGTTTTTGTTATATATAAATAGACCACAAACCAATTATAATAGAAATGCATTGGTTTTAATTACTTGCAAAAATACCTTTAAAAACATTATATAATTATAAGCAAAAAAAACAAGGTATTACCAAATTAATTTTTAAAAATATATATATATAGAACACATCCATTTTTATCAATAACATATTTTACTGATCCACTTTTTAATATATTCATGGAGTAGAAGGATTAAAGTATAATGTTGATGCATAGATTTGAATGCCAAATAACATATTTTACTGATCCACTTTTTAACATATTCATGGAGTAGAAGGATTAAAGTATAATGTTGATGCATAGATTTGAATGCCAAAAATATTGAGCATCCCTTTGACAAACACTACAAAGTCAAATTTGAATAATACTACAAACTATAAAGAGGTGCATAGAGAAGCAATTCGTTGAGGTGCATAAAGATGTTGTGCTCCTACTTAATATATGCAATTTATTGACTCCACTATGGGATATTTCTTGATAATTGAAATGATTAGAGGAGGAATCATTCTAGTTAGTTATGTGTAAACACAACGGTGTCATGCCATTAAAAGAGGTTAGTTTTTTAACATAGCAACAAAGCATGGTTATTAGGAGGTTAAAACTCACTAGAGGAGAATTGTATCAAGGGTTATATTTGAAATATGCAATTTTCTAACCATTTATTAGATTAATTTTAAACACAAATATTCAAGGTTGTGATCCTAAACATGATTAGAGGAGAAATTATTTTAGTTAGTTATATGTAAACACAACCATGTCACATCATTAAAATAGGTTAGGTTTTTAACATAACAACAAAGCATGGTTATTAGGAGGTTAAAACTCACTCGAGGAGAACTATATCAAGAACTATATTTGAAATATGCAATTCTCTAACCTTTTATTAGATTAATTTTAAACACAAAGATCCAAGGCTGTGGCCATAAACATTAAGATCTATAAAATGTGAAATACCAAAAAAACTGAAGGATAGAATGTTTCGAGAAGAAAGCAAGCTTAGGATTCCAAATATTGAAGTAGGGTGAGATGGTTGCTTCAAAACAAAAACACCTAAATAAAATATGGAGGTCACTTCAAGCAAGGGCTGGTTCGAGATGACGTCCAAAAAAAATATTAACATATTCAAAAAAATCTTCAAGAAGATCACCTAAAATCATGGTGAAAGTGCTATAAAATTGCAAAAAACAAAAGAACTAATATTTTCTATAAAGAGAGGACCCATCAAGAATAAATGATCGTATGTGAAAGGATGGATCCTAAAGGAAGACCTAGTAAAATGGAGATATATTTGTAGTCAAAGATCAGTACGTTCATGATTATATTTAAAATTATACATTAATACTATTTAATATGATTATTTAATTTTTTAATTAAAATTAAATATAAAAATAATGAAAAACTAAGATTTCATCATCTTTTTAAGATTACAATGGTTAGATATAAATTAAGAGAATCTTTCTTTATGTTAAATCAATCACTACTAATTTATTGAATAAATTTTAATGTTTGAAATATTATTAGAATATGTGAACTCTTGCTAAAAAGAAAAAAGAAATATGACTACTTTCATTTTCTTAAGGTTTTATTTTTTATTCTCGACAAAATATTTTTAGAAAAATTAAAAAATCTTAAATTTTAAAATAAAATAAAAAAATATTACTTTTGTATTAATAAATTTAAAAAAATACATAAATTCATACAATTTAATGTACGTAAAAAATTTAATATCAAAAACTTTTATAATATAAACAAGAGTTACAAGTAGCAATGTCCATGACAAGAGAACTAGGAATTCAACTAAGGCATGAACAAATAGAACCAACTTGTTTATTCTATGAAAAATGCACTAACATGAATGCAAATGCTATGACAGATTACAAGGGAAATAAATGCAGTTGTTATAGAATTATGCTTCTTGATGTTTTGTTTCCCCACTTCTAGAACCTACTGCCACGGAGATTGCCACAGTGCATGATACACGGACATTACCACAATGCATTGGAATGCGGCGTTCAAAGATAATGTGAAAGCTTCTTCATCAAAGATAAAGCATCTCCAATCTTAGAAGAAAATGCTCAAATCCCTTTACATAATAGTTTATAAACAGATAATCATTCAATATAAGTAATAAAACTCGACAATTCCTACCCCTTAAGCAATTGCAATTGCTAATAACCATTTGCTTTAAAAATGCATTTGTCAAAACTAGTAAAAACTATAAACTAATAGTATACCATAATTGAATATGGTTATCCCAATCTATAATAATACCTTCTATACTACGAAACTCATCATTTAGTCTTTTATATACCTCAACAATTAAATCGAATTAAATTAACACATGGACACTCTTAGACACATATGCAAGTAATAATTTTATAAGTGAAAAAACAAAATAGTTCTACTGATAAACTAATAAACTAGTACATCTACATACTATGAGGATTAGTAAACATATGCCCGAAAGACTTGCAACATAGCCATTTCTTTGAATTTCTACATATGCATTAGATCCTCCCAAAGCTATAGGAGATCGCTGTCATCACAATCGGATTGACCAATACAGAACAAACTCAATTTTTAAATGTTTTTTATAAGAAAATTTATTAAATAAAATCATAAAATACTAATGCAAAATGATAGGGAAAAAAGTATAGGTTTTTTGAAAGCGTGGCTATATGGTAGTTTAACATTTCACCCAACAAAACCATACATTCAAAGATGCCACTATAGGATTGAAAGACACTATCTTATTAGGTTTCGATAATTACACCTTGTTATTATTTCAAGAATTGAAATAATAAAGAAACCCACAAAACATTTGCCTCATCCTGAACTTATAATAAATCCCAAACACAGGTATATAAATAGACAACCCCCATGAAATCATCTGGTAGATGGAATGTTTCTCGAATCTCCTCAGGTGTTTTCCCTTCAATCATCCAATCAAGAGCCCGAATTGTCAAATCAACTAAAGGTTTCGTCTAGAGGCTATCCACAGCTAAAGTCAGCTCACATAACCTCTTTGTATCTAAACGAATAAATTTTTCACCAAATATTTTCTGTTCCTATGATACCAATGGTGTAGAATTACTTATATACGTACACTACTGGAAGCAGTGAGAATTTAAAATGATAAATAGTATTTCATCGTTGTAAAGGAAAAAAATGTTTCCAAACCATAGCCATACCTTGTTAAAGCGACCTGGAATTTGATGGAAGCAACAGTATTCTATTATCAACTTCAAAATACTTGAGTTAAGATGTGGAGGAAGAAGAATTGCAAAATTTATTAAAGAACCTAACCCCTTTTGTAATATTTCATGATAGATCCAAGGGCATAACATTGTAGCGTCTTGTTCCACCTCTTGAATAAACCCATCCACTGTTTGAAGCGAAACAAAGGACTTCACACCCTATAGAGAACTTCTGGGAAGCATACTTTTCACAACACTTATGGAAAGGTGGCTCCCTTCCCGGAAGACCAACTTAAATTTACAAAAAAACAAGATAGTAGAAACCAACCATTGCACCAACTTGACAATACTGAAGCACCTCATATATTTTGGACTAATTGTTGTATAAAATCTATGAACAAGATGGCATCATAAGGATAGAAATCATTAACATGGGTTAGTAGATGTTGCACTTCAAAAATTCAATCTAAACCCACTTCGTAATAAAAGAAAATGTATCTAGTGGTGACAGTTGAAACCAAGCACAGTGTATGAATCCTAGAACAATTATCACTACCAAATATAACAGTTCTAAACTGTAACATAGTCCCGCTTTATAATAAAAGAAAAGGTATCCATACCTCATGTTGGCTGAGACTTTCTGACATCAACTGGCTATTTTAAAATGCATATATTGAGAGTTAGAACAAGGATAAATAATTATAAACAATGTATGTGTCTTCAAGCTGCAGCGTAGAGGAATATAAAATAACCTATATAATCCTTAAAACCATAGAATTTGGGCAATCTGATCACAGTCCTTTCACAATGTCCCTTTGAAATGTTATTCCAAATTGTGATATATTCACAACAAAAAGACCAAACAATTTAAGTATAATAAATGCGTTGTCCAATTTTGATTGTGTTTAAAATTGAGTACACTGTGTTTCCACATCTACCATCTGCAAATGAAAATTTTGTGCCTCAGCACAACCCTTCAATTCCAGTTCATTTCATAAACCTAAACATAAACAGAGTACGAAAGCCATGTGAATTCACGGTCATTTAATTACCACTTACAGCAAAATCTTATAGACTTATACCCATACATATTTTGGTTAAATGAGCTGGATGGTTAATAAACAACACGCGGGATGTTAGCGTATGGGGGACAGGTGTCAATTGACATCCCCACGCTCATCTGTTTTCAATCAATGATAAATAAGATAATTAAAAATTAAAATAAATATTAAAATTCCAAACTACCAAAATCTAAACTTTATGAAAAATCTAGCTATGTACAACCCAACTAATAGTTGCAAAATGATTCAAATATGTCATGGACATAAAAACTCGTTGTGTTGCACTCCAAATACTAAACGTACATTGTGTGATGAAGTTTAACGTATATTATCCAAAGACTAAACGTACATTGTGTGATGAAGTTTTAATGTATATTATGAAGACTTTGTTGGAAAAGACTAAACGTTTTGTGATGAAGTTTTAATGTATATTATGGAGATTTTTTGACAAATTAAAATTAGTTGCTCTAACCGCACCACTCCCTTTCTTTTCACAATGCCATTTATTTGAAAATGTGTATATTTAATTTCTTTGTTAAAGAAAGCATTTAATGTTCATAGAAAATATCTCTACTTAATTCCCTCGTATAGAAGAGTACATTATAAGAAACAAGTTTATAAAAAAATGGAAGTGGCTTATTTCAAAATGTGAGAAAAGAATAGCTAATTGGAGTTATATGTGGCTTTCCAAGGCAAGTAGATTGGTTCTGGAAAAATCCGTCCTTGAGGCAATTCCAATCTTTTGGATGTCCTTCTCTTGGATTCCCCGAAGAGTCCTAGAAGCTATAAGGAAAATTATATTTCATTTTTATTGGTCTAGGGATTTAGAGAACAATGGAATGGTGTGTATAAAGTGGCAGGAACTAGCATTGCCAAAAATTCAAGGTGGATGGGGAATAAAAGATCCAACTATTTTCTCTAAATCCATTGCGGCGAAGAGCATCTAGAGGATTATTGCAGGTACAGGTTAGTGGAGAGAGGTTATCATACATAAGTATATTAAACCATTAACTATCGTGGAATGGATTCAGAAACCAAACAAATCTTTTCAAAATGTTTCCACCATATGGAAAGCGGCATCTGTGCTTTTAATGTAATAGGAAATTCTTTATCTTGGAAGGTGGGAGATGGGCATAGTCTTCAGATTGGTGAAGATTCTTGGGAAGGAAGTGATCAATTTCACATTTTCCCTTTTCAAATGATTCTACAGCTCAAGTTCAAAGGGATTTTCACACTTAATTAAATTGTTGATCATCAGATACTTCAATTTTTTAGAAAATATGTTTAAGTGAAGAACATTTGGGGTTTAGATATGCAGAGGCTTCTATTTGGAAAGGTTATCTAAAGCATGTAATATCCTGATTTTGACCTCGTTGCATTAAAATTACAAATGATGTAATATCTCTATATAAGTCGTGGTGAGGACTTCAAGGCCAAGGCCCCGCCATCGATTTAGCATTTTTATGTATTGGCAATTAAAAATCGATGCATATGGTTAGCATGCTAGCCAGGCACAATAGAAATCATAAGTATCATGTAAATATGTATTTTTATAAAATACCCACAACCAGTTATGCAATGGAACAAGAGTATGGGGCATGATTTTTACAAGGAATAGGGAGGGAAATATTCAAACCCTTGGACCAATGTGTCAAGCCAAGTGTCAATGAGAGAACCCATACAACATTAACTACCCATTTTGACTTATGCACCCAATCATTTATTTCTTCCAGGAGGTGGTTGAGGTAGTTATTACTTTGGGAAATGGAGAGTATGGAGGTCCCAATTTCATGTATGGGAATGCCATAAATTTTGAAAATTGTGTTTGGCTTCTTGGGAAAGAAAACTCCACGAATTTGCTTCCCAAGCCATTATTCATGCATTAGTTTTGCTCTCCCACGAGTTCTGGGCTGGCTGGGCATTTTCCCTCATGTTTTTCCTGAGTTTTCCTTCATTTTCCTTAGTTGGGAGGTTGTTTTTGGGTGGAAGAATGGATGGGAGGAAGAGAATCATGATTTGGGGGTCCATAGAGGTCTTTTTTTCCCTATGAATGCCCATATACCCATTAGAAAATCGGTTTTGTCCACTAAGGGTCAAATTCCCCTCTAACAGTTCATTTTTGGTGCGCCACAACTTCGAAAAACCCATGGAAATCTATTTTTGTTCATCCCATAGTTAAAAATCGTTTTGCCATTCCCAGTAGTTGGGTATTGTTGTGTGTTTGAGATATAGCTTTGGATTGGGTCATGTGTATCCCTTGATTTCGCTTGAACTGTGTGTAAAAATTTAGGAGTAGAAGAGGATTAGAAATGGCTTGATAAACTTAGTGAAGATTGTAACCTCACCAAAAGATCAAAGGGGCTTTGGCTACTTTTCTATGCACACCCTGAAGAGCACTAGAAGGGAAGTTATGGCCTGATGGATTGTGTAGCAGTGAAGGGAATACTTCCTTGTGTTGAGTGTGTAGTTATTGTGGGTGCCAAGCTAGCTAGATCTTGTAGAGGTGCCAATAGCTCTATGGTTGACCTCACTAACTTAGCAATTCCTTCATTTCTATTGCCTTAGAAACCTAATAAACCCAACGGTGGATTGGATTGGATGAATTTTGATGTATTACTTGGAAATGTGTTATTGGTTGGTCCCCTTTTTCCTTGTGGAAATCATGCCCATCTCGGGGGTAGAAACTGTGTTGAGAGATTGATGAGCACAGTTGGCCTATGGATGGGTGGAACGTTGCAATTTAATAGCCAGTTGCTCAGGACTACTTCATTTCAAGATAAGTATTCTCTCTTGTGTTAATTCTGTATTGTCTTAAATTACTGATTGTTATGATTATGCGAATGAATGCATGTTAAATGTGTGGATATAGAGTTTAACTCCATTTTGCATGTTTATTGTATTATACATCTGCACATATGTAAATTTGGTTGCATTTTACTTGATCATGAATTGTACATTTGATGATGGGTTTGAGTTTTAGAAATGGCCCAATTTTTTAGTCATGTTCCCTTCCTTGAGTTTGATCCATGGGAGGGGACGTGACAGTGTGGTATCAGAACCACAGGTTACAACATCAGGCCTGAATGGGCTAACTTGAACAAATTGCAGTAGTAAGATGGCTTCCTGATCACCACTAATCATAAGGAATATTTCAAAAAAAATCTATGTTTTTTGAGTTTTTAGTCTAAGTATGTGTTGGCACAAAATTGAAAAAAGTGTTGAATCTATTGGTGAGAAATTGGAAAAGTCACCGATACGTTTCGGTGAGAAATAAAAAAAGTTGTCGAAATAGGTCGGCGGCAAAATGGTAAATGCGTCGATCGACAGCAAAATGAAAATTGCGCTGAAACAAGTCGGCGACAAAATGGAAAATGCGTCTATCGGCAGCAAAATGAAATTTGCGTTGAAACAGATTGGCGACAAAATGGAAAATGCGTCAATCGGAAGCAAAATGAAAATTGCGCTGAAACAAGTCAGCGGAAAAATGGAAAATGTGTCGATCAGCAGCAAAATGAAATTTGCACTGAAATAGATCGGCGAAAAAATGGAAAATGCGTCGATCGGCAGAAAAATGAAAATTGCGTTGAAACGGGTTGGAAACAAAATGGAAAATGCGTCGATCGGTGACAAAATGATAAGTCCGCCAAAACAGGTCGGCGAAAAATGGAAAATTCCTTCGAAACAGGAAATTAAGTAGTTTTTCTAAGGATATTTTCAAGCACCAGAAGTTGAAAATAACATTGAAATTATGCGCCAGATGACGCAAAATTGAAAGACATCGTTAATTGTGAGAAAACTCTGTGAATTGACAGGAATTGTCAATATGAGATTTTCCCAAATGCATGAAAATGATTTGTAAATTTCTGAGAATATAGTGCAGCTAACAATTGTATTTATGAACACATTTTGCAGACTCGATATCATACCAGTGATTGTTAGGGGTCAGCATTAAGCATACTGAAGTTGGGAAAATCTTGTTCTTGGTTGGGCCAAAAGGATTTTCATCATGGATGATGCACATGATACCTATGAACCTGAGACAGATGCCATGGGAGAGAACGTACAAGTTGAGAATGTTGAAACAAAATCCAATGAGAGAAGAAATCAAGAGACTCCCCCATATATTGCAGCCACGATGAGGAGCCTAAGGGTGGAGCTACAAAGTTGCAGAGAAGACAATGAGAGGCTGATTAAAGCTCAAGAAGAACATAATCAACTAAATGCAGCCATGCTGCAAAGTTTGACATACATCCAAAGGAGGATTAACTCTGGGCATCACTCAGCAAATCCAGAAAGGCGTGAAAGTAGTTCAAGGAAAAATTCCCGCAAGAGATCCAACATCTCAAGATGAGTTCATAGAGACATGACATATACTCCAGAAATATCTTCTAGTGGATCATCTGACTCGAAAGAATCCATTGAAGGTTCAATCTCTTCATCTCATAGGAGTAAGAGGAAGAGACATTAAAGAACAATTCACATGGGGAATTTAAGAAGGCTAAACCTCCTACATTTGATGGTGAGATAAAATCTGGTCAAGAAGCTGAAGCTTGGATTCTTGGGATGAGGAAGTATTTCCAAGCCCAAGACTACTCTGGAAATATGAAGGCAAGGGTGACCATAATCAATTTAAATGGAAGAGCATCTATATGGTGGGAGCACCTCAGGCAAGTGAAGAAGATAAATGAAAGGAACATTGTGTGGAAGTAGTTCAAGAAGTACTTCAAGCAAAAGTGCCTCTCTGGCAGGTACTATGATGATAAGATCAAAGAGTTCCATGAGATGAAATTGGGACAAATGACCATGGAAGAATATGTGAACAAATTCTTGGAGCTAATGAGATATGTTAGGTATATCAGAGATGATAAGGTGAAAATTCAACGCTTTCTAAGTGTACTACCTCAGTCATATAATGATAGAATTGAGTTTGATAAACCCTGAACTCTAGAGGAGGTCATGAGAAAGGCTAAGTATTGCTATGATAAAAACAAAAGCAAACTTGATTTCCATAAGGCGTGGAAGGACAAGAAAAATGAGAAGTTTGACCAAAGGAGGAAGGGTTTCAAACATCCTCATATCATAAATCAGCAAAAGCAACCATCACAAGTTGTGACTAAGCCATCTAGAATGATGGGAGACAAGCCAAGAGACCCAAACGAGCCAAGAGAGCCACTTCAATGTTGAGGATGTGGAGAGAACCATATGTTTAGGAACTATCCGCATCAGAATGGGAATGTAAAGCAAGTTCACAACATCCAAGGATGAGAATGTGGGTCAAGTGGCGAGGACCATCCCTAGAATCTATGCACAACTAGAGGACCTCTAGGCAGATCATCAATCAACAGTGGTTGAAGTTGAAGGTAAGATTGTTAAGCAATCTGTTTCTATTTTGATTGACCATGGATTTACTCACAGTTATATCACTCCTAAAATTGTTGATATTTGTGCTTTTAAGAATTAAAGCATAGTAAATCATGGTTAGTTCAACAAGCCACTAGAACTAAGAGAAAAGTTAGTGAAGTGGTAGAGAAATTTCCATTAGATATGGATGGGCTATTCACTTATGCAAATTTGTATATTATGTCACTTTGTTCCTATGACATTCTCATTGGAATGGACTAGTTAGAAGCACACAAAGTTAAACTTGACTGCTACAACAAAACATTTGAATGCATGGACGAAGAAAAAAACCCAAGGGTTGTAAAATGCATTCCAAAGGTGATTTTTGTTAGGCAGATTTCAGCCATGCAACTGAAGAAGTTATGTAGGAAGGGTTGTCAATTATATGTAGCCCATGTTTTGTGTGGGGATCCTCCAGCAATTAAATGATGAAAATGCACGATATATCAGAAATAGCAGAACACAGAAGAGATTTATTGATCATAGGAAACTTCAAGGGGGAAACCTCCTTTGAGCAAGCTCAATATAAATAAATCGTGGATGCCTTCATTGGCCTCAACATGTACTTATATACTAAGTCTAAGCTAAACAACTATTACTCCCCATGATGTGGGATAATACAATATACTCACGGGACAAATTACAAAGCATATGCGTCCAACAACAATATACTAACAATGTGGGATAATACAATATACTAACAGGACGACTTACAAAGCATATGCGTCCAACAACAATATACTAACAAGTAAAGAGAAGGGTTGACACAGGTTCCTAACATTTTGGAGGCAACAGAAAATGAAACTCCTAAGTTGGAGAACTATCATATATTTCAAGAATTCAGGGATGTTTTTCATGATGAGATTCCAAGACTTCCTCCAAAGAGAGACATTGATTTCACAATTGACCTTGTGCCGAGAGCTGCACCAGTGTCCAAGACACCCTACAGGATGAGTACACCGAAATTTCTAGAGTTGAAAATGAATTTACAAGAGTTGTTGGAGAAGAAATATATCAGGCCAAGTGTGTCCCCATGGGGAGCACCTATTCTATTTGTGAAAAAGAAAGATGGAACACTCGGGTTATGTATCGACTACAGGCAGTTGAACAAAGTCATTGTGAAGAACAAATACCCATTGCCTCGAATTGATGATATTTTTGACCAAATGAGAGGAGCAAAGGTATTTTCAAATATTGACTTTAGGTCTGGTTACCATCAGGTAAGAATCAAAGAGGAAGATATTCATAAGACAACCTTTAGAATAAGGTATGGACACTATGAGTTTGTGGTGGTACCATTTGGTCTCACGAATGCACCAGCTACATTCATGTGTCTGATGAATAGTGTTTTTAGCAAGTATTTGGAGAAGTTTGTTCTTGTTTTTTTAGATGACATTCTTATCTATTCTAAGAATGAAGCAGAGCATGAAGAACATTTGAGAATGGCCTTGCAATTGCTAAGGGAGCATAACATGTATGCAAAGTTGAGCAAATGTGACTTTTATAAAGATAAAATTCATTATTTGGGTCACATTATCTCAGAGGAAGGAATATCTGTGAACCCTGAGAAGATTGAAGCCATTATGAATTGGACAACTCCAAAGAATGTGACAGATGTGAGATCCTTTATGGGACTTGCTAGTTACTACATGAGGTTCATTGAAGGATTCTCCAAGGTTGCTAATCCAATCACTAATTTACAAAAGAAGGGGATAAAGTTTGAATGGACACCAAAATGTGAAGAAAGCTTCCAGCGATTGAAGAATACTCTCAAAAGTGCACCAATTTTGAAAATTAAAGACCTAGAAAAAGACCTTGTGGTGTGTATTGATGCATGCAATCAAGGACTTGGAGGGGTTCTTATGCAAGACAACCATGTGGTATGCTATGAATCAAGAAAGTTGAAGGAGCATGAGAAAAATTATGCTACTCATGATTTAGAGCTTACAGCCATAGTGCATGCTTTAAATTTGTGGAGGCACTACTTGAGGGGAAGGAAATTTGAGCTAAGGACAAACCATTGTGGTCTGAAATATTTGTTTGAGCAGCGAACATTAAATGCTAGGCAAGCTAGATGGCCGGAATTTTTGTGTGAATTTTATTTTGGGATCAAACACAGAAAAGGTAAACAAAATAAGGTGGTCGATGCACTCAGCAGAAAAGTACATGAATTGCATGTGGCAGCCCTTAGTACCTTCCAACTAGACTTGAGGCAGCAGATTGTTAACCATATTGTTGAAGATGAAATGTATGTGCAGATAAAGGACAAATTGCAGCAACAGAACTTTGAAAAGATGTATGAAGGGTGTCAATTGGAAGGTGACGGACTTCTTACTTATACGAATATGAATTATATTCCAAATGTGACAGACTTGAGGAGGATTGTTATGGATGAAATCCATAAAGATCCATATTCAAGTCACCCATGATATCATAAAATAATTGCTACAGCTAGAAAGCAATATTTTTGGCTAGGGATGAAGAAGGACATCGCTAAATACATTTCTAAGTGGATGAAATGTCAGCAGGTGAAGGTTGAACACCAACACCCAACATGTTTATTGCATCCATTGCCAATTCCGAAATGGAAATGGGAAGTAATTTCCATGGATTTTACTACAGGTTTTCCAATGACTGTGAGACAACATGATTCCATCATGGTTGTGGTGGACAAGTTAACAAAGGAAACACATTTTATACCAGTTAAGTCCACATATAAAGTCGATGCCATTGCAAATATTTTCATGGAGGAGATTTCAGATTGCCTAAGGCAATCATTTCTGACGGGGATACCAAGTTCACTTCAAATTTTTGGAAAGGTTTTTTTCAGATTTGGGTACGCATTTGAATTTTAGTACTGCATACCATCGTCAAACAGATGGGCAAAAAGAAAGAGTAAATCAGGTGCTTGAAGACATGCTTCGCATGTATGTAATGGACAAACCATCCAAGTGGGAGGATTATCTACACTTGGTGGAGTTTGCATATAATAATGGGAAGCAAGCATCATTAGGCATGAATTCATATGAGGCTTTGTATGGCATAAAGTGAAGGATACCAGTGACTTGGGATAATCCAGTGAATAGAATTGTGCTTGGGCCAGAATTGCTTAAGGAAATCAAATAAGAGGTTGCAAAGATCACGAAAAATTTAAAAGCAACCCAAGATAGACATAAAAGCTATACAGATAAGCACAGAATGCATAGATATTTTAGTGTTGGGGATCATGTTTACCTCGGAGTAAGGCCAAGGAAGATTTCCTTGAAGCTTGGGAGTTGTTCCAAGCTATCACCTAGATATTGTGGGCCATTTTAAGTGCTTGAAAGAATAGGGCCAGTTTCATATAGACTTGCATTGCCTGGTAACACTAGAGATCATAATGTTTTTCATGTCTCTTTGCTTAGGAAATATGTACGTGATCCTAACCATTTGATTAATTGGGATGTGATCTAGATGGAACTTGAGGGAGAGTTCCAAACTGAGCCATTGTGCATCCTAGACAAGAAGGTAACATTGCTTCGGAACCGAGCCATCGGACAGGTGAAAGTGCAATGGAAGCACTATGGTCCCAATGAGGCTACATGGGAGCTAGAGGATTCCATGAGAGTGGCATATCCATTTTTGTTCAATATTGAAGAGCACTGAGGACTGTGCTAATTCAAGGGGGAGGGGAATGTAATATCCTGATTTTAACCCCGTTGCATTAAAATTGTAAATAATGTAATATCGCTATAAAAATCGTGGTGAGGATATCAAGGGCAATGTAGTGTCCCTTTTAAGAATTTGCAAAAACTAGGAAAAATTGCCAATTTTGATCAATTCGACCCTTAGACTAGTCTTGACTCAATAGCTTCTAAATGGTTCTGAATTGGGTATGAATGAGTTCGGAAGTTATTTAGACATGTAAATGAGGATGATGGATGATTGGACACTCTTAAAACACTTCTGCAACATTCATTTATAATCAGGGAAAAATGGTGAACTTTACTAGTCAATTCGAGGTTCACAATCCCCAAGGGTAGGAGACAAAGATGGCTTCCCAAACACTATAAAACCTTCCCAAATTTCAGAACAGAGACATGGTACTAATCAAGGACTTCAATGGGCTCCCCAATTCATCATTAATAAGTTTCTATAATCTTTTGCAACTCCCATAAATCATATGTTTGTATACTAGCTTTGACATAGGGGGAAATGATAGTAAATCTTCACAAATTGTTATGAAACTTAAGAATATTGCTCCAAATGCTTGTCTAATGAATATGAAAATTCTTCAGCATATTAATGGCACTTCATACAACATTAATATATCAGATATTGACTGAAACATTTGAATTTGATACCACTTCAAGTGCAAATAACAAGGTATTGGGGAAATGACACCATTTATTCATAGTTTAGCATTTTTACAACAAATATCTTGGAGTTTCAACCTGAAAGTCTTCTGAGCAGTAAATAAAGAGTATATATATCATATTACAAAGATATGGGGCCTCAAGAGCTATCCAAAAGAGTTCATCACCTCATCAAGTGCGCCTCTCCTCAAGGAGCAAGAATATGCCAAGAAATGGAAGAATGGTGGTAGAGGCAAGCTGAAATAAATGTGACCACGAGCTTCCCTGTAGCTTCAAACTGTAAAAAAATACTCAATTGTAGATCCAAATGAAAGGTTTGAATGGCCTCTCCAATTTCCAGTTAGGATGGGAATCTTTCACCCTCCAAAATTGGTGCTAAGGCAAGTAGAATAGCACTCTACTAGCTCTCCTCTCCAAATGCAAAATCTCAAATGATCAAAAGCTGGTCTTCTTCTTTGTTCCTAACTTTTATAAACTTCCTAAGGCTTCCCTAACTCGAATTCCATCCATGAGCTCCATGCCAACTCAATTTGGGAAGAGATTCCCAAGTATGCCACTTGTCCCTCGAAATCTAGCCTCCTCCTCTACTCAATTCGAGTAGGTGTCTCTTTGGCTTCTCTAACTCCCTTGTGCGCCCTCTTGGAGGATATTTTTAGCCCTGACATGTCATGTATGTCATATTTCAGCCATCGGGTCTGATTTTGTCATAAGTGGCATAGGCATCTTCATCATTGGTGTCATAGAAGCTAGGGAATCTAGCCCAAGTGTCCCACTAGCTCCAAATTGCCTCTTCCTCTTCCATGGGAGTTACTCTTCCTCTACATTTCGACCTCATTGATTCATGCCAAGTATTATTCCCTTTCAACTCCCTGAAGGATAGTGGACTCCACCTTGGATTCGAATGGGTGAGAGTGGAATGCCATGTGGCATGGGAAATCTAGATTTCTGTGGGTCCCACACCATCCATGTGTCTCCATGACCAAGTGCCATCTTATTTTCTCATCATAAATATTTATTCATCCCCTCTTAATATATTTATGTCAAGCTAAAGTCCATTTGGGGTTTATTAGTCTCCTTATTCCAATTTTAATGTCTTCGCCCAACCTAGGAAACTAGTAGATTGGTGGCATTTTCTCCTTTTGGAATTTATTTGAATGGGGACATTACATCCAAGGCCCTGCCATCGATTTAGCTTTTTTATGTATTGGCAATTAAAAATTGATGCATATGGTGAGCATGCTAGCCAGGCACAATAGAAATCGTAAATATCATGTAAATGTGTATTTTAATAAAATACCCACAACTAGCTATGTAATGTAACAAGAGTACGGGAGCATGATTTTAAAAGGAATAGGGAGGAAAATATTCAAACCCTTGGACCAATAGTGTCAAGCCAAGTGTGCTTGAGAGAATCCATAAAACATTAACTACCCATTTTGACTTATGCACCGAATCATTTATTTATTCCAAGAGGTGGTTGAGGTCATTATTACTTTGGGAAATGGAGAGTATGGAGGTCCAAATTTCATGGATGGGAATGCCATCAATTTTGAAAATCGTGTTTGGCTTCTTGGGCCAAAAAACCCCCACAAATTTGCTTCCCAAGCCATTATTCATGCATTATTTTTGCTCTCCCACGAGTTTTGGGCTTGTTGGGTGTTTTCCCTCACATTTTTCCTAAGTTTTCATTCATTTTCCTTAGTTGGGAGGTCGTTTTTGGGTGGAAGAATTGCCGGGAGGAAGAGAATCACGATTTGGGGCTCCATAGAGGTCGTTTTTTCCCTCTGAATGCCCACATACCCATTAGAAAATTGATTTTGTCCACCAAGGGTCAAATTCCCCTCTAACATTTCATTTTTGGTGTGCCACGACTTGGGAAAACCCATGGAATCTATTTTTGTTCATCCCATAGTTAAAAATCATTTTGTCATTCCAAAAAGTTGGGTATTGTTGGGTGTTTGAGATATAGCTTTAGCTTGTGTCATGTGTACCCTTTGATTTTGCTTGAACCATGTGTAATAAATTAGGATTAGAAGAGGATTAGAACTAGCTTGATAAACCTAGTGAAGACTGTAACCTCACCAAAAGATCAAAGGGGCTTTGGCTACTTTTCTATGCACACCCTGAAGAGCACTAGAAGGGAAGGTATGGCCTGAGGGACTGTATAGCGGTGAAGGGAATACTTCCTTGTGTTGAGTGTGTAGGTATTGTGGGTGCCAATCTAGCTAGATCTTGTAGAGGTGCCAATAGCTCTATGGTTGAGCTCACTAGCTTAGCAATTCCTTCATTTCTACTGCCTTAGCATCCCGATAAACCCAACGGTGGATTGGCTTGGCTGAATTGTGATGTATTGCTTGGCTATGTGTTAGTGGTTGGTCCCCTTTGTCCTTGTGGAAATCATGCCCAACTCGGGGGTGGAAACTGTGTTGAGAGATTGATGAGCACAGTTGGCCTATGGCTGGGTGGAATGTTGCAGTTGCATAGTTAGTTGCTTGGGACTACTTCATTTCAAGATAAGTATTCTCTCTTGTGTTAATTCTGTAATGTCTTAAATTACTGATTGTTATGATTATGCGGATGAATGCATGTTAAATGTGTGGATATAGAGTTTAACTCTACCGTGCATGTTTATTGGATTATACATCTGCACATATGTAAATTTGGTTTCATTTTACTTGATCATGAATTGTACATTTGATTATGGGTTTGAGTTTTTGAAAATCCCATATTTTTAGTCATGTTCCCTTCCTTGAGTTGGATCCATGGGAGGGGACATGACAAAGCAGCATTCGATCTGTCATATTCAACTACAGATAAGGGAAGACCGGTTAGTATGGATACATCATCCTCACGGGATTTATATTCCAAATAATGGATACATTGTTATGATGGGGGTGGATAGATCGATTATCCGTGTATGGTGGTGGCGATATTTATGGAAGTTTAATTGTCCTACAAAATAATAAAAAATTGTCATGTGGTTCTTCTTGCAGAACAAAGCATTGACCTGGGACATTCTATAGTGTAGATGTTGAGAGGGTCTAGGGTGATGAGCCTTGTGTGGAATGGAAGCAAAATCGAACTATCATCTAATTGTAGTATGTAAATATCATTACTCATGTATGGAAGGAACTAGAAGTAATATTGAATTTCAAAGTTGTTTGGGAAGGCTTATCTATCCAAGATGGTTTAAAATCATGGATTTTAAATCCTGATTATAGAGATTTTTTAAGTCTTCCAATCATAGTAGCATGGAAAATCTGGAATGTAGGGAACCAACAGATTTTTGAGGACAGGTTTCTATCTCCCTTAGGATGTACTAGCAAAATTTTTGCAATATACAATTGCTTCCCTCAATCAGAATTTGCAGTCAAATTCAAATTGGTGAAAGAAGAGACAATTAATGAGGAAATTCCATGGTCCTATTTTGATGGAGCAACACAAAAGGAGAACAGTGTAGCAGGTGTAGGTGGAGTGCTTTATCTCAAAAAGGATATAAAATACTCTTTCAAGGCAAGATTGGGAAAAGGGACAAACAATTTTGTTGAGCTATGTGCCCTATGGCTTCTTTTACTTCTAGCAGTCAAGCTTGGCATAAAGAAGTTGCAAGTTTTTGGAGATTCAAAAGTGGTTATTGACTAGTTAAATGAACAACACCACTACCATAATATATTTTTGCAACTTATACTAGAAGAGATTAAGACTATAAAATCAAGTATGGAATAGATTACCTTCACTCACATCTTCAGGGAAAGGAATAAGGATGCAAATTTACTATCTAAAAGTGGATTGAACATGGAATGTGGTGAAAGATCATTTTGCAGGAAAGGTTAGGTAAACCAATAGATCAAGAACAATCCTTTTTTTTTTTCTGGGATCCTCCATGAACTACCAGTAGTTCCTGTGTGAGGGATTCTCAGGAATACTTGCATAAATAAATGGTTTTTGATGTTTTTGGAATCTTTGAAATTTTTTTAGAATAATACAATCTATATGAAGGATCTAATGATCAAATATCTAAAATGGATGGAGGACTAAAAAGAGGTAAATACTGAATTTTTGAAGTAAATCTTGAATTTTTTTGTAAAGAAATCTTATATTTTGAATCATGTAAGCTTTCTTTGCTGAAGGTGAAGGGCTAATTTTTGTGACCAGGTCTTGTAATCAGGTCTCTTTATGACTGTGAAGAATGTACCTACTTTCTATATAAAAATAAAGTTATGATTTTATTCTCGGGAAAACAAAAGAAGAGTACATTATACAAATTATTGTAATCAAATTCCCCAATCATTTGAAACCTTGTGCAATACATTGTAAAATCCAGCGCATTGATGAGTGTTTGCAATACATTGTAAAATCTAACTCATTCATTAATAAGTGTTGCTAAAGACAAAGAGAATGGTGGTCTTGGTTTGCGTCAAATTTATTGATTAAGTTAGATCGTTGTTTGTTTCAAATTTATTGATTAAGTTGATTATAAAGAGATATGTTATAAAGTGGGATTTTAATATGGCGTTCAACATATGTCGTTTGAGTGCGAAATCTATATCGAGAGCTTTATATTTAACGCATGAGAGCCATGCTCTCCTGTATACCAACGGGGCTTGTTCACGAGGAAACATTTTTTTTATTACGCATATATATATATATATATATATATATATATATATATATATATATATGTATGTATGTATGTATGTATGTATGGGGGATTAATTAAGAGAATCTGTTGCATTTAGGATTGGGCATGGGCACAAATAACCACGCGAAGATTGTAGCTATGTTGCTTCTTCTCAAGTTGGAAAAGGAGTATGGAATTGAAAAATCGAAAGTTTGTGGAGATTCTTAGGTTGTTATTAATTGGATGAAAAAGGTAAACTTGTGCCACAATATGCTTTTAGGCATTTTTGTTGAGAAAACCAGCCGGATCAATAATTCTTTTGAAGAAATTAATTTCAAGCATGTGTATAGAGAACATAATATGAAGGCGGATCCTCTCTCAAAAGACAAGGTTCCTTTGGAGAAGGCTGCCTGGGTTATCTATCAAAATGGAGAGGCAATCCAAAGACAATTTTAACAGTCATAGCTAAAATTTATTTCGCCAAATATGGGTTGATAAATCCATATTAGGGACTTTGGATTTGTTATAGCAGTTTCTTTTTGAAAATCTGTTTTTGTAACAGATAATTGTTTTTGTTAGACATTGTATGGGTTGCTAAAGATGAAACCATTGTGATGTTTTGAAGCTATCTATATGATAGAATGGGCGAAAATATTGGCTGAAAGTTCAGTTTTGGACAAATCTTGAAGAGATTTTCTATGTCGCTTGAATGTTTCTCTTAGTGAAGACAACTTCAAGTTTGGAAAGTTGACATGCTTAAATGCATCCAAAGAATGTAATATTTTTCTATGAAAATATTATGAGTTTTTTTTCTTGGAAAAAAAATATACGGATTAGTTCATGTGATTATGAGTTAAATAGAAGATCTTTCTCTTCAAAATTGAGAGGTTAGGGATTCGATACTATTTTTTTTCATATATATATATATATATATATATATATATAACATTAAATAAATAAAAATAAATTCAACATTATTATAATTAATTAAGGAACATGAAAAACTAAGATATAACCATGTCATTTACTTTGGATTTTTTCGAACATGAAAATTGTTCACTTATCGAGCGGTTGTAGACGAGGTGGTTGGAGCGGTCAGCCGGGACCATCCCCACCCAAGATCAAACCCAAGGACTCCTACATGATGCCCCAGGAGCACCAAACTTCTATGTATGAAAAAAAGAAAAATATCCGCTTGTTTTTTCATATTGATAAGGTGCGGAAAACTAAACTTTTGTATACTTTGATTTCGAAGGAATAACAAATATAGATATTTTCGATGTGAAAAAAGTAAAGGTGATTCATCTTTCCCATCTGTAATACATGAAGCAATTCATACCGACTTAATTCGCAACGATCATACAACTTTAATAAGAATCCTTTCTGAATAACATTATTAATATACAATGGAAAATATTTTGATACATCGCACTATGATGGAGAAACTATTTAATTTATAAAAAAAAAAAATATTATTAATAAAGGAAACCCTCCAAACCACCTAGCAAAAAATGTTAGTGCCAGCTAAAAATAAACCTCACCAACCAAGGCCAACCTTAAAGGTGTACCTACTTTACCTTACCACTTCTAACTTGTGACTAAAATAACATGAAATTGACACTGGTCTTACTTTAGTGCACCTTCAAGATCTGGGCACGATCTGGGCACGTACCTATACCTAAGACACTTTAAATGACCACGTGGATTAATACCGTGTTGGACGTCAACACAAAGCATCTCTAATATTGACGTCTATAATCGGATATCCTTGACAGCTGGACTCTATGTTTGACGTAAACACATAACGTCTCCAACATTCACATTTATAATTGGTTCTCCCCGACAGCTGGACTCTGCTGTAACGACGTGCCAGTGACGAGAGTATTTCGCAGTAAAGTCTCACATGTGGTTTGAACTCGAGACCTTCCGTGCCCTGAACAACGCGTTAGTGTCTGTGACGAAAGGATTTGTCAGTTAAGATTTTCTTGTGGTTTGACCACGGAACCTTCAATGCCATGAACGCTGTCATAATCATTTCTTTTCTTTGCATAAAAAATAAAATCGAACGGGACTTTGATGTTTGTGCATATGCTAGGACCAAAGTCGACAGCCTCCAGGAGCAAGACATCAAAATCAGAAAGCATGATATGCCCCCATTATCTTGGAGTGGTATAAAGAGCAACCAAAACGTTTGTTGGAATTCGGCAAAGGAATAATTGTTCAAATCGCAATTTCGACGATTTAGATTGTTCTAGAATTTGTCATTCAGTCTAGATCACGTATTTCAGATCGCTGAAATTGCATATTTGTAAATCTTGTCATTTTCAAGCAAGATTTTGATTCTAAAACGAGCGTTTTAGTTGTTCTTTATCCTACACGCATTATCTTGCACCAATATGCTCCCCGGCTCCAATTCTTTGTACATAATTCCCTGGTCATGCACCAAATATGCTCCCCAGCTTCAAATCTCTGTACACAATTCCCTGGTCATGCGCCATAATTATTTCAGCTATATAAAATATATGAGGATTATTTTTTAAGCTTTAATTATGCAATATATACTAGCACAACTACTTGACTTGTGGTCAGAACATTAATAGGTCACAAATTAAGTTCCACGAACTACCAGTTAACCATGCCTTAACTACCAGTTATCACAAGTAAACGTATATTATATATATATATATATATATTTTAATTGTTTATTTCGAATTTGGAATGCCATAAAATAAATTTTGACAGTGTTCATTGGATGTAGCTTGGCTGGTTGGGGGGAATGACTCTGACCCTCCCCACCTCTGTTCAATTATTGTGAGTTACATGATGCTCTTGTTGAGCCCCTATGTATTGACTATATAATGATTGAGTGGTTTATGTAATTGTGGTCATACATTGATTCTCTCGATGTAGCCCTTGACAAAAGTGAACCACCATTTTAAAAAAAAATCCTAACTTGTCTCACACTTATCAGTGTAAATATAGTACACTTGTCTCACATCTATCGGTGTAAATATAAACACGTATCAGTGTAATTATACATCAACCACGTTAATCATAAATACATTCATCTAAGTTGTTGTGTATGTAAAAATATAAGAAAATTTTGATAGCTTGTGGCGGATTCAGATAGGTTTAAAATAAAAATAGTCATATCGCTAAATGGTTAGATGGTCACAGTAAAGATAGACATTAAGAGTAAGTAGCATGGATATGGATATATCCAAGGGAGGCTCATCATCTAGGTTCATGCCACATCCATCCATTGATTAGTGGCTCATCAACACATGGAGTAGGGTCATATATGTCATCATTTTGTTGCTCAAGAATTTTCTCCATCAATATGGATAAGTAAATCTTAGGCAACTTATCATTCTCAAGTTGAGAAGGAGGCGATCAACTATGATTCTCTTGGTTATGGTGATCTATAAACCAACATGTATATTACACTCAAACAAATTGTCACAATAGATCTTACTATATTATACAATCTCTTATTATGCAATGTTGTACTTTGGATTTCATATTTAAAATTACTAGCTAAGTACAAAATATTGAAACTGAAATGAAATCTAAGTTGACCAAATAACACATTGTTCACATAATGAACATAAGAACCCTATCAATTTGGTCTATCTCAAGTGGTTGTGGGATGGAGTATTATCGTCCCCATCGAATATTTACTCCCATAAGTGACATGCTAAGCTCATAATGAGAATATTGTTGTAACAACCTTGTGCCCTAAAGACTATAGGGTTTATTTCATGTCCCAAATTTGGCATTGGGTCACAATGGCCTAATAACATTGGCCCTATTCATTAGATTTTGTCAAATTTATGCTAAAGGTCAAATAATTGCCAAGGAGGAAAATTACTAGTTTCCTAGGTTTGGGGTGGAAGCTTTGGGATTTGGAATAATGGGGATAATAAATGATGTTTGAACATTAGAATGGAATAAATATTTAATAAAGGAGCTAAATAAATATATACAAGTGAAAATCAAAGTGGCATTTCATCATGAAGACACATGGAGGAAGTGGGACCCACATATGGCTAGATTTCCCCACTACACTTGGCATCATTCTCTCACCAATTCGAATTCAAGGTGAATGGTAACATACTTGCGGGAGTCCAAAAGGTATTATTCATTGCATGACTCATCCAAGGTCGAAATATAGAGGAAGAGTAACTCCCATGGAAGAGGAAGAGGAAATTTGGAGCTAGTGAGACACTTGGCCTAGATTCCCTAGCTCTATGACAACAATGATGAAGATGCTATGACACCTATGACACAAATCAGACCTGAAGGATGACATATGACATATATGACATGTCAGGGCTAAAAATAGACTCCAAGAGGGCGCTCAAGGGTGTTAGGGCAGCTAAGATGCTTCCACATGTGATTTGGTGGAAGTGGGAGACTAGGAATTGTTGTACAAGTGGCGTTCTTTGGAATCGCTTCCCAACTTGAGTTGGCATGAGTCTCTTGGAAGGAATTCGACCCATGGAGGACATTAGAAGTTTATAAATGTCAATAACAAAGAATGAAACCAGCTTTTGATCATTTGTAGAATTTGCAATTGCATTTGTGAAGAAGATGAGGAGGTTCATTTGCAAGAGCCTCATTTTCTTGAAGGGTCCTTAAAGATGAATGAAAATAAGATCCAAGAGTCCCTCAGTATTCTCCATGACACTCAAGCATTGGTGTCAAATTCTTGTTGGAGAGCTACTTCATTGGAGGAAACATCCTTCCTTGAAGACATGGAGAAGATTCAAAGAGCAATGTGCCACATCAAAGGTAATTTCATGTCTTTGCTTTTTGATAGAAACCATTTGTTTGAGATTAATGAATTGTTACATGATGCATACTTGAAGAATAATGAGGATATTCATAAGCTCACAATTCAAAATGAGCAACTTTTTGAAAAGTTGCAAGATACTTGTTTTTCCTCCTATATTTCAGATTGTCAAATGGTAGATTGTTTGGAGGATTCTCATGACATGGTGGATCATGAGAAATGTGGGAATTTGAATGTGCTTAATGTGTTTGAAGATGAACTTGAAGAGATCCAAACACTTGATGTGGTGGAAGAAGAACTTGAATTGTCTCTTGATGAAGCTTATGCAATTTTTAAAGAAGAGCATGATTCCTCTACATGGGAACCAATCTATGACAAAGGTTTCCCACTTTTGAAGGAGATGCATGATACTACCCACATGGATCCTTCCCATGATGAAACTTCTGCACTTTTTGATCATTTGGGTGATTTGGTTCATTCTCCTACATCCTACAATCCCATGTTTTGCAACATTAGTCTCAATGAAGTATGGGTGAAAGGGTTCTTTTTGATGGTGCCACATGAGGAGTATGGAACTCCTAGATTTACTTTTTATGATGATATGGTTGGAGCACATTCTTATTCACATTTGCAGCAGCATACTTTGTCACTTTATGATGATGCAAATCTACATGGATGCACCTATGATATGCATTTGAGTCACTTGAAGACTCATGGTTTTCTTGCTCAACATTTGATTCATTTGATGTTGGAGGAACTTCATCCAACACTTGGGAGAATAGATTTATGATTGGATAACATTTTTGTTGGCAGCCACATACTTTTTTATATTTTTATGATTCTCACATCCATGGATGTATGGGTGAGACTTCTTTGAGTCATTTGAAGTCTCCTTGTTTTTTTTGCTCATTATTTGGTTCAGATTTTAGTGGAGATTCTTCATTCACTTCTTGGATGAAAGAATACATGGTTGAATATTTTGATGCATATCACATCCTTTTGGAGCAGCATTATAGGACATGGGATCCTCACCTATGTCATTGGAGCAGATTTGATTGGTCACTTGAAGCTTGTATGCACTTGGAAAATGGCGGTCTACTTGCTTGGAGGTATAAGCACTTTCATGACTCTTTGATGAAGCATATCCTTGATGTACATTTTCATTATGTTGTTATGTACTTTGATGATATATATTTGGTACTCATGATGTTTGGAAGGATGCATACAAGAAAATGGGATCCAGGAATCCTCTTAACTAATGGTGTGGGTTCGAGAGCACTCTTAATTATTGGGATGCAATACAAGCAATGGGACCCTGGAATAATTTTTATCTCATTGGTTTCAAATTTTTTGGGGAAACAAGCAGTATGGGAGATGGATTTCCCCACTTAATAAAGTGATTTTTATCAGAGTAGTGCAGCAGCAAGCATGGTGGTTCCTCTCTAAAATCTTCATGGAAACTCAAAGACTCAAGGTTGGGCAATTCAATGGCAACTTCAAAGAATTATACAGAAAGGAGGTTCTTCAGCACCCATGTTTAAAATTGCTTGAGGACAAGCAATATTGGGAAGGGAGGATTTTTCATGTCCCAAATTTGGCATTGGGTCACAATGGCCTAATAACATTGGCCCTATTCATTAGATTTTGTCAAATTTATGCTAAAGGTCAAATAATTGCCAAGGAGGAAAATTACTAGTTTCCTAGGTTTGGGGTGGAAGCTTTGGGATTTGGAATAATGGGGATATTAAATGATGTTTGAACATTAGAATGGAATAAATATTTAATAAAGGAGCTAAATAAATATATACAAGTGAAAATCAAAGTGGCATTTCATCATGAAGACACATGGAGGAAGTGGGACCCACATATGGCTAGATTTCCCCACTACACTTGGCATCATTCTCTCACCAATTCGAATTCAAGGTGAATGGTAACATACTTGCGGGAGTCCAAAAGGTATTATTCATTGCATGACTCATCCAAGGTCGAAATATAGAGGAAGAGTAACTCCCATGGAAGAGGAAGAGGCAATTTGGAGCTAGTGAGACACTTGGCCTAGATTCCCTAGCTCTATGACAACAATGATGAAGATGTTATGACACCTATGACACAAATCAGACCTGAAGGCTGACATATGACATATATGACATGTCAGGGCTAAAAATAGACTCCAAGAGGGCGCTCAAGGGTGTTAGGGAAGCTAAGATGCTTCCACATGTGATTTGGTGGAAGTGGGAGACTAGGAATTGTTGTACAAGTGGCGTTCTTTGGAATCTCTTCCCAACTTGAGTTGGCATGAGTCTCTTGGAAGGAATTTGACCCATGGAGGACATTAGAAGTTTATAAATGTCAATAACAAAGAATTAAACCAGCTTTTGATCATTTGTAGAATTTGCAATTGCATTTGTGAAGAGGGAGAGCTAGTGGATGACTAGTTTCTTGCCTTAGCCAATTTCGAGGGTGAAAGATTCCCATCCAAGTTGGTAATTGGAAAGGACATTCAGACCTTTCATTTGGAGCTTTAATGGAGTCTTTATTTGCAGGTGTAAGCTACAAGGCAGCTCATGGTTTCTTCTATTGCAGCTCGCTCCTTCAACCATTTCCAGTTTTGATGGCATATTCTTGATCCTTGAGGGAGAGCGTTTTTGGTGAGCTATTGTACTCTTTGGGGGAGATTCTAATGCCCCATTTATTTTGTAATAAGAATTAAATACTCTTTTCTTCATCTCCAAAAAGTTTCAGGTCGAAATTCCAAGTAGCAATGTATAAATCTCATTTTTAATGGAAGAACAATGCCATTTCCCCACTACCTTGTTGTGAGCCAATGTATTGATGATGATTTCGAATGAATGGATGATTCTCTAATATATTTGTGATCAATATACTGCCATGGATATGTTATACAAGTTTCATGTACTGTACTTGAGCATTTGAAGCATTTTTACTCAGTTTAATTGCATTGGGAGAAGAAATAGTGCCATTTCCCCAAGGGTCGAATTGGGGATTTTTGCAGTTGAATGGGAGAGGGTGAGAACAGTTATAATAAACCATTAATGGTGCATATGAGACCTTAATAACATACGTAACACATTACATACCTCTGTTCATAAATTTGAGTGGGTTTGGAGGCATTTGGGAAGCCATTTTCAGTACTTACCTTAGGGGGATTTGAACCCCAAATTACTAGTAAAATTGCATACTTGGTCCAGAATCTTAAGAGAGTTTGCAGAGGTCTTTTGGTGGCCATATGTTATCCCTGAACATCATATTCAATTCCTAATATCATTCATAAACCTTCCTTGAAGATTTGAAGGCATTTGGAGTCAATTTGAGACCTAGAGACCAATACTAGTCAAAGGGAAATCACTAGTAAAGTTACCTACATTGACCAGAATTGAAAGAGTATTTGCAGAAGTGTTTTAAAGGTACAAAGGAATCCCTGAAACAAATATTTATGTTCTAATATCATTCATATACCTTCTCAGAATATTTGGGATCATTTGGGGCAAATTTGGGACCTAGAGATCGAAACTAGTCAAAGGTCGAACCAAGGAAAAAAGTGGAAAATTGCAATTTTAATAAAATTCCTAACAAGGGACATTACAGTTTACCTTGGGCACCATCATTGAAATGAGAGGAATCACTTGAGGGCTTCTCAGGCATTGTTACCTGGAAAAAAAGAAAAAGAAAAAAACGAGAACATAAGTACCTTGGGAAAACCCAACACAAGAAAAACCAAGCTATAAGGTGAGGCATATGCCTTGCTCTTTTCTTCTTAGTTGTGAAATTCAAATACAAAGAAAGTGCCCTCACTATGCAATTACCATGGATGTTATGGCCTAAATGAATGATATAGGATCTTGTACTTCCTCTATTTTGCTTCAATATCACACTCTTAGATGCTTTTCTCAACTATCGAAAGATAATCAATACAATAAGAATGAAACCCATTCGTTTTCTAGCAGCTTAGTATTTAGCATGGCTTAATAGTTTTCTAATGTTGGGGTTAGGGATTTTGCATGCTTGAAATATTGATTAAAGTTAAGGATTTGGACCCTTTAGAATCTCCTTGAAAGTCCATAGATGACTAGCTCCACATGTGTGAGTAATGCACATTGATTTGCTTGCCAAACAATTTGATAAATTAAGGCTTATGTGGTTTGGAGAAAGAAACATTGGTATGGAACATAATAAGACCTCGAACCATTACACCAAGTGTTGATGAGTAACCCTACTCAAATCCAAGAAGAATCACGTAAAGCTATACCAAAAATCTTTACCATTATGATTCCCATTAATTCTCAATTTTTGGGAAAAAAAGGAAGGCTTGTTTGACATCCTTTGTGGGTTACATAAAGGAACCAACACTAAAAGGATTCAAGGAAATTATATCTTATCAATACTACATGGCATATGCCCCATTGAATATGGAAAATACTATTAAATTACAATTAGCACTTGGTGTTGGAGTTCCCGGCACTCTTAATCACCTTGGTTTTGGCATTCAAAGATTTAATTAATTGTTGTTCACTATGAAAGAGTTGTTGGCACATTTCCTCCATGTTTTACATGGTTGCAAGGTATTTCCCACTCATACAAATACATTGCATCTTTTATGAACTTAGAGGGCTATCCAAATCAATTGAGGTACCCAAACCAAAGGTAGTGGATATTCCTGATAGTGAACATGAATCCTCTTCAAGTAATCTAGCATAATAATTGAGAATGAACAAACTAGTTATGTGGAGAATACAAATACAACTCATAATGAGGTGCACAACTCTAGTAATGGTGGAAATGTGAGACATACTACTTATGGTAAGCTTGGTGGGGTAGAAGTTGGTGATGATCCAAAACACCACTCTCTAGGCATTGATGTCTTTTTGGCTGACAAGATGAAGGATGAAGAAGACAAAGATATGGTTGAAGTTGAGGGATAGGATATGAAACTAGGTCCTACTCCCCATTAGTTGGTTGAGGATAAAGGTACACCTTTGATGTCCACTCCAAAATGATCCCCTTAGCAAAATCCAGTTGATCCAACGCATTCCTTTATGGACCAGTTGTTAGCATTGGATATGATTGTTGAATTGGCTAGAAATCAAGAATATTGCCAATCCATGATACAAGTCTTACAAAATCATTTGGACATGGTGTGAAGTATCACAATTGACACTTAGGAAAGGATTCCCAACACTACTCTTTAGTTGTATTATAGATCTTACTTAAACATAGAGACCTATGGTAGGTTGGATCCATCTATGGCCAATGGACAACCCTTGACTTGGTTTCTCTCACGCATTCCTCATATAGAATCGCAAGTCAACATGATGGATGTTAGTTCTTGGCATATAGAAAATATGTGATTGGTGGCCAAGATTACAACTAAAGAGGCTACCTACAAGGTAGTTCAATTTTGAGCATGGATATGTGGAACTTCAATAGTCCATTCAATGTGTAGATAGCTCTAGTTGGAAGAGGTCATTATCGATATCTATTTGTAATGACAAGACAAGTTATGCTTGGTTGATGACTCGGAATAGGTGCAGTAGTGGTTAGAACATGTGTAGCCAATATTGTGGTAGGTGGACCCTTATTTGGCTGGACAAGTACTGGATCAAAACCTTGCCGATACATTACATTATTTCCACTCCTCTTTAAGGATGTTGCAATAAGAGAATCTAGATTTAAGCCTAGGATCTCACTAGATCTAGGATTTAATGGGAATCTTGGTTCCTTTAATGGATATAGCTTGGTCAGGAGCTATGAGAATAGTTATGCACAACCATTGTATAAATTTTCATTATATATGTCATGTTTTAAGGATTATATGGGATTGGTGCAAATGCAAGAAAAACCCATAAATGGTTTACGGACCATAATTCAACGAATAAATAGTGAAGCTTGGTGTCATAACCCCCAAATTATTTACTAACCTTTTTTTATCATAATTTAGATTTAAGAAGATACCAACAAAATGTACATACTAAGAATACGAATTGCTTACCTTGGATAAATTAATTTACTAAATAGGTTTTTATTATTACAATAATAAAATATGAACTTGAAATTTTACAATCTACATTAGTTTAGTCCTCAATAATTCAACAAGAATTTGACCCAATAAATGAGAAAATCATGGATATGAAAATATTAACTAAATTGGTAACCATAAGGAGTGGAAAATACGAGGGATTATTTGTAGTTCCTTGCAGAAGAAGAAGTTTAGCTAAGCATGGGAAATTGTGGGGAGGAATCCCCTCCCAACCATATTCCCCAACTTGAAGAGTCGAGGACCCACAATCCTCAAACCATCACCAGTATCATATAATCTCACACATCAACATAATGACAATCCCTATTACTCAGAGGTCTCCAACAGTGATTTCTTGATGACTGTTGTAATCACAGGATGTGTCCAATAACAATCAATTTAGAGTATTGTGTTTAACCGTGTGCCTGTAACCATCAAATTCCTTTGGTACTTGGTAAACATTGTGTAACAACACCTAAATCTGTTTTCTTTGTTTGGTGATTTGCAATATCAACTTGGGTGTTGATTAAACCACTTCCTACAGAACTCCAAGCTAATTGCTTGGCTCTCTACAACATTGCAAGCAAATTGAATCAAGGAGCAACTACAACGATACATGTATTCAAGCCGTGTGCATTGGTGTTCACATACATCCACGTGTATGGTCATGGCATCTCATATTCAATATGTCATGTCCCCTTCAATCAATCCAACTCAAGGAAGGGAACATGACTAAATATCTGGGCTTTCAAACCTAGCCCCATCATCATTGTATGCCATCATAACAAATAAAACACATGTGTGCAGATTCATAATCCAAATGAACACATCGGAAATAAACACTATCCACACACATATATCATACATTTATTTTCATAATCATAATAGTCTCCGTTTAAAAACATTGCATAATTAATATACAAGAGAATACTTATCTTGAAACGAAGTTGTCCAAAGCAACCGGCTATGCAACTGCAACGTTCCACTCATCCATAGGCCAATTGTGCTCATCAATCTCTCAACATAGCTTCCCCCCTGAGCTAGGCATGATTTCCACAAGGAAAGGGAACCTATAAACTTATGCACAGCCAAATGAACACCACAACCTAGCCAAGCCAACCCCGCAGCTGGTTTTATCAGGCTGTCAAGGCAGTAGAAGGAAGGAATTGCTAAGCTAGTGAGCTCAACCACATAGCCATTAGAAACTCTCCAATATTTAGCTAGCCTGCCCCCCACAATACCTACACACCCAACACAAGGAAGTATCCCCTTCACTGCTACATAGTCCCTCGGGCCATACCTTCCCTTCTAGTGCTCTTTAGGGTGTGCATAGAAAGGTATCCAAAGTCCTATCATCTTTGGGAGGTTACACTCCTCACTAGATTTATCAAGCCAATTCTAAATCCTCTTCTACTCATGGTTTCTTACACATAGTTCAAGCCAAAACAAGGGATGCATGTAACCCAATTCACAGCAATCTCCACACACACACAACAAGCACAAAAGTTGGGAATGGAAAAACGATTTTAACTGTGGGATGCACAAAACAATATGTCCATGGGTTTCTCAGATCATGGCACCCAAAAACGAGTTGTGAGAGGGGAAATCGACTCATGGAGAACAAAATCGAGTTTCCTACAGGTATATATGCAATCAAAAGGAAAAAACGGCCTCTATGGACCCCCAAATTGAAATCCCCTTCCTCCCAGTCATTCTGCAACTCAAAAGCAACTTCCCAGCAACTCAAAAAATGACTTCCCAACTAGAGAAAATGGAGAAAAACACATAAACATCGTGGAGGAAAAAGCCCAGCAAGCAAATAGGGACGTGAGAGAGCAAAACTCCTTGATGAATAATGGGTTGGGGAGCAAATTCATGGGTCCTTTCTTTCCCAAGAAGAGAACACATTTTTCAAAAATGATGGCTTCCCCATACACGAAATTTGGGACAGCCATATCATTTCCCAAAACAATAACTACCTCAACCAACTCTTGGAAGAAATAAATGATTGGGTGCAAAAGTCAACATGGGTAGTTAATGGTTTATGGGTTCCCTCATTGACACTTGGATTGACACTATTGTGTTCAAGGGTTTGAATATTTCCCCCACTATTCCTTGTAAAAACCATGCCCTCATACTCTTGTTGCATTGCATAACTAGTTGTGGGTATTTTTATTAAAATACATGTACACCATATTTTACTATTTCCATCATTCCATGCTAGCACGTGATCGATATGCATCGATTTTTAATTGCCGATAAATAAACTATAAATTGATGATGGGGACTTGGCCTTGAGCTCCTCACCACAATTTTATAATGATATTACATCATCTACATAATTAATGAAACGGGGTCAAAATCGGGGTGTTACATTCCCCTTCCCCTTAAATTAACACTTTCCCCAATGCTCTTCAAAATTGAACAAAAATGGATATGCCACTCTCATGGCATCCTCCAGCTCCCATGTAGCCTCATTGGGACCATAGTACTTCCATTGCACCTTCACCTCTCTGATGGCTCGGTTCCGGAGTAATGTAACCTTCCTGTCTAGGATGCACAATGTGTCATGTTCCCATTTTTTTCAGCACCGGGAAGTAGCCAATGTCACATCAAACCCCCATGGATCCTAGTGAAAATTAGTGAATTAATTAATTAATGGGGATAACATTGGCCAATTACTCTAGGCAATTAAATTAACTAGGAATAATTTAGCCTGTAGTTATTTTAATAAATTAAATTAAAGGTGATGCAATTATTATTTGGATATTTAATTATTATTAAATATGATAATGAGTTGGATGAGGGTGCATAAGGAGATAAGGATAGCTCAATGAGTTGTAAAACAAAGAAGAAAGTGAAAGAGAAGCATAACAAAGAAGAAAAAAAAAGGAAACTGGCAAAAGCGAGCAAGTGCATAAAGCAGGAAAGTACTGAAAAGCAACCAGTCTTGAAAATCAAGAAACATCAGGAAATCAAGGAGAGTGCAGTTTCCAAAAAGAATAAAATCCAGTCAGTATGAAAAGCAGGAAACATCAATAAAAGCCAGGAGGGCGCAATTTCCAAAAGGAAGAAAGCTAGCAAGTATGGAAAAGTAGGAAGATTCCAACTTAGTCAAGGAAGGCGCATTGGATGAGGCCAAGGAGGTTCATTAGCAACTTGACTTGCTCAACAAGTCACCCAATCTATAAAAGAAGGATGGTGCACCACTTTCACATCTTTTGACAGTTTATCATATGTGAATGAGTAAGCTCTGAGCTTCTCTAGGCTTTGGTGATGCACCCTTAGCCACATGTGGGAGATGTGCCCCGTAGTTCCTATTCCAATATTTTGCACATGGTATAGTATATCCATTAATTGCTGATTTGCAGATCTGATACAGCTCCCTGTCATGTAAAGATTGCTCCTTCGGAGTGGATGCAGAGATCCATGCATAATTGAGGTGATTTGAGGTGGTTTTGATGAGTATCACTTTAAGAGAGAGATCAGTTGGAGAGCTTGCAAGGAGTTTCAGAAGTACAAAGTACCTCCCATGAGTATCTAGGGGCTCATTGACCTCCTACATATCATATTCAGTGATTACACTTTGCCTTCTTACTCTTCTTGAAGCACTCTTGATCTCCATTCATTGTAAAAATTCAAGAATTGATGACTCTCTGTAATGTCTGAGCTATGACACTTATATGTATTGCTTAATAAGCTCAATCCTTGTTTTCTGATGCATCATTTATTTATTTCTGAGCCATATTAACCATCAAAAGAAGAATTCGAGAACCTTAGAGTTTGTTTGTGTTTACTGTTCTCAATACTATCTCTTTAGGCATTTTCATTTGACTAGTTTTGCAGTTTACTTTATTAAAAGATATTTGAAGGTCTATTTTCAGTTCTTTCAGTCATCTGGGGTTCCTAAGACATTGTGAATCTCATACAAGTCTCAAATTGAGGATTCGTAGCCCTCTTGGCCTATTTGGAAGAGCCTGAAAACAAACTAGTTGAGTTGTCCTCCATAGCTCTCTTTCTCTTTGGACCTCCAAACTTAGTCAAATCCTCCCAAAACTTCAGAAACTCCCGCCCAATAGTAGATTAGTGGTTTAATTTTTTATATCCACTTTGTTTGATTTCAAGTGTAAGTGAATGAGTCTAGTATGCATATGCTGGTGTGCCCAGGAAGCCTTGTGTAGACTTCAACGGTAGTTGTTGTCGAACCATAAATGGCCCCCGTACATTGTGCATAGGACTATGAAGTTGGCCTTGATTATGATAAAAAAAAATGTTGTACACTCCTTAACATATTTTTCAGATCCAAAAGGTCCAACCATCAAGCTCTTATGGGGTTTATCTGTGTCAAAGACTAGTTTCTTCATGACTAGTTTTGAGGACTAGTTTCAGTTGTGTTAATTTGTGCTCTAAATTTTAAATGTGAGATAATATCCTTTGAAATATGATTTAGGGATATTACAGTGGTATCAGAGCACTTTCCTTGGCTTATCATGTGGAAATTAACTCTTAGTGGAAGAAATATCTCATATCTATCTTCAAGTTGCAGCTATGGAACTAGTTATAGTCATGGAAGATGAAAGCTTTGAGTTATATGAGTAAGAAGAAATCATTTACACTGATGGAGGCCTACCAAGAGATGAGGATGGTTACATTTGTGACCAGATGTATAGTGAATACCAATGGGCTAAAAAACCGATGGCTAATCCTAAGAAGGATTTAGAAAATATGATATCTACATGTGAGAACTTGCCCCACCACTACCAGGAATATATAGCCTTGGGAGAAAATATTTGCAAAGACATACCTTTCAAAGATTATTTTTACTATAGGTTTGGATTTGAGCTTAAGGATGTAGATGAGGAATCATTGAAATGCATCAAACCAATGAGAGAATAAGAAGGAAGAACAAATCATCAATATGATGAACATGAGAGGCACAATAGTCTCTCAAGTGAAGAACCATGTAATTCTGAAGAATATGAAGGTACAATCCTTACTGATGAGGGTTGTAAGCATGAAGAATTCACCACCAGTTCTGCTAAGGGTCATACAATTATGGGTCAAAGAGTAACTATTGATGGGTTCCAAGAAGATGCATCTACAAATGGTTTCTCAAGTTCTAAAGAAGCATCTATTGATGGATGCTATGATGAGGTACCTATTGATGGGTGCCTAAGTTTTGGGGAGACATCTACTGATGGATGTCTATCTCTCTATGTGGGTGACATAGAGAGATACCACTTGATGAGGTTGTTGCAAGTACAAATTCCACTCAACTTGAAGAAGATGAGTTCCTTGCAGTCGAGGAAGAGGTCCAAGGATCGATCTCACTATCACCACAAGAGCTTCATGAGGTTGATCCACTAATGGATTATGAGGAGGTTCTCTCTCAACCTTCTCCCTTTGAAATGACACTCAAGATGAGAAAAAGGAATATCAATGAGGCCTTACACATTCTCCATGACACACATGTTTTAGGGTCACGGTCTTGTTGGAGAGCTGCTTCATTGGAAGATTCATCTTTCATTGAATCCAGGGAGAAGATCTAGAGAGCAATGTCTACAATCCAAGGTAATTTTTCACACATGCTTTCTGATAGATATTACTTGTATGAGCTTGTTCATATGTTGCATGGAGCATCCTTGAAGGATGAGGAGGAGATTTGAAAGCTCAATAATGAGTTGATTGCCACCCAAGATTCTTTGAGAAGCACTCAAAGTTCCCTCTTGAAATATAAGATGGAGATAGAGAAACTTCACCAAGAGTTGTAGAGATCACATATTCCCTCCTACATTACAGTCAGCCATTCTCTTTAGGTTGATGACATTTAGATTTCTATGGAGGAACCTCATGAGATGGTGGTTCATGAGGTGCATGATGACATGCATGTGCTTGAGGATTTTTGGGATGCATATGATGAGTTCCAAGCACATACTGTTCCCCACAGCGAAACTGAGCTTCTTCCAGGATTGAGTCTTTCCTCCATTAAGGAGTCAGAAGAGATCATGTTTGATGGACCAGCCTTTGATGGAGTTGATGCATCCATTAGCTTGATGGATGAGGTTTGCAGTGATGATATTTTGGTCCATGATCCTACATTATTTCCTTCTACTGATTCCATGTCATTTGAGGAGGAAGTTTGGGTCAAAGGTTTCTTCTTGATGGTGCCCGAAGAGGAGCAGAAGGCTCCCACATTCGCTCAAGTTGATTCAAGGATAGCACCACCTCCCTCACAGCAGTTGCAGAGGCATCCCATGCCTACCTTTGATTCCTCTACACATAAAGGTGCATATGGTTCCAACTTGACTTCATTGAGCAGGGCACATTCTGATTGCATGCACCTTTTGACCAGTGGCAGAGAGTTGATCCATTGGGAATATTCACATAGGGAAGAACTTTGCTTTCCAGTTGGATCATTGGGTTGGAGTGTCTCTTATTTTCCTATTTGGGAGAAAAGACACATGAGTGATATTCCTGATTGCATCTATGGAGAATTCTTTGATACATTTTACACTTATTATGAGCAGCATGCATCCATGGAATTTTTATGATGCCTACTTTTTTTTTATTGGACACGAGACTTTCACTCTTGTCATTTGAACAACAGTGATTTGATCTTTGGTACTTGTGTGCATTGGGCACATGAAGTACATTATGATTTGCATGTACTTGGGGAGTTTGAGGTCAAGCAAAATGAATACCAAGCACCTGTTCATTGCCAGATAGATTTTGAGTTTCCTCTAGGTGTTAGTTGCATAGTTTTGCGAGATGCACATGATCTCACTCCTGTTGAGCCAACCTCAAATCTGATGTATGAATGTTGAAGAAATTTGGTTCACTAGTCTCCATCCCAGACACATATGGCATCCAACACACATAGGGGTGAAGATTGGGTAAGAGGATTCTTTCTTTTGGTGCCACATGAGGAGAAGGAGGCTTACACACTTTATATCGATGACTTGAAGGTTATACATTGGGGATTGACAAGCACACCAGTCCCTTACCCGTTTGATGAGCAGCAGCAGAGGAATCTATCTGATGTCTCCATCATGCATAGCAGTGCATGGGAGTTCCACTTGAACCATTTAGGTGGAACAAGTAGCAGAGTAAAGCGTTTTTGCACCAGAGCGAAGATGGAACATGGGGAAGCTACAAGCTTTCCATTCGGATCACTAAGATGGAGTGTTTATTCATCCATTGATTGGGTGGATAGATACATGAAGGAGTTGAGTACCCCACGGGGTAAGTTTCTTATTTGCATCAGGGAAAATTTTATGGACACATCATTCATCTTTTTTAGCAGTTGTAAGGGAATTTATGGTTGTTATGTGATGTCTTCAGTATACCTAGATGGACATGGGATTGTCACCTATGTCTTATGGATGGAAATTGCAGTGCTAGTTTGCACATGGATTATGAGGAGATTCAATCTTCCTTTGGAAGTAATGAACTTCCAGTTTGGTGGAGTGATCTAGACATCCTCCATGATGATATATTCTTTCTACTGATACTGATGTTTGGGAGGATGAAGTTAAGACATTGGGACCCTGGAATTCTTTGGAAATATAGTTTTCCACAAGCAACAGAGCCATTGGGAGACATGCAGCAGAGACAGTGGGATCCAGGAATTCCCTGGCATTATGGAATGATTGGGATGGCATTGTCATCTAGAGGAATGCAACACAAAAGGTGGGGTCCTGGCATTCAGTTTTTGCAGCTGGAGGTTGCATAGCTGCATAGAAGACAATGTTACTTTTTGGTGAAAGAGTAATAATCAAAGTGGTGCGATAGAAACATGGTGAACCTCTGGTATTTAGATTTGAATTGAGGATTCAAATTCTAGATAGCTAGCAACATATTTTGAGCTCATAGATGGTTGGAGTTGGTTTCTTGCTTGAGGGAAAGCAATCTTGGGAGGGGAGGACTATCACGTTCCCATTTTTGTCAACACCGGGAAGCAACAAATGTCACATCAAACCCCCATGGATCCTAGTGAAAATCAGTGAATTAATTAATTAATGGGGATAACATTGACCAATTACTCTAGGCAATTAAATTAAGTAGGAATAATTTAGCCTATAGTTGTTTTAATAAATTAAATTAGAGGTGATGCAATTATTATTTGGATATTTAATTATTGTTAAATATGATAATGAGTTGGATAAGGGTGCATAAGGAGATAAGGATAGTTCAATGATGTGTTAACCAAAGAAGAAAGTGAAAGAAAAGCAGAGCAAAGAAAAAAAGAAAGAAAATGGCAAAAGCAGTGAAAAGCAAGCAAGTGCACAAAGCAGGAAAGTGTACAAAGCAGGCAAGTACTGAAAAGAAACCAGTCTTGAAAAGAAGGAAACATCAGGAAAGAAAGGAGGGCACAATTTCCAAAAGGAATAAAATCCAATCAGCATGAAAAGCAGGAAACATCAAGAAAATCCAGGAGGACACAATTTCCAAAATGAAGAAATCTAGAAAGTATGGAAAAGCAGGAAGATTCCAACTTAGTCAAGGAAGGCGCATTGGATGAGGCCAAGGAGGTTCATTAGCAAATTGAATTGATCAACAAGTCACCCAATCTATAAAAGAAGGAGGGCGCACTACTTTCACATCTTTTGATAGTTTATCATTTGTGAATGAGTAAGTTATGCGCTTCTCTAGGCTTTGGTGATTCACCCTTAGCCACCTGTGGGAGATGTGCCCCATAGTTCTTGTTCCAGTCTTCTGCACATGGTCTAGTACAGCCATTAATTGTTGTTTTTAGATCTGATCCATCCCCCTATCATGTAGAGATTGATCCTTTGGAGTGGATGCAAAGATCCAGGCAGAATTGAGGTGGTTTTGATGAGTCTCACTTTGAGAGAGAGATCAGTTGGAGATATTGCAAGGATTTTTAGAAGTACAGAGTGCCTCCCATGAGAATCCAGCAGCTCATTGACCTCCTACATATCATATTCAGTGATTACACTTCTCCTTCTTCCTCTTCTTGAAGCACTCTTCGCCATTCATTGTAAAAATTCAAGAATTGATGACTCTCTATAATATCTGAGCTATGAAACTTCTATGTATTGCTTAATAAGATCGGTACTTGTTTTATGATGCATATTTTATTTATTTATAATCCATATTAACCATCAGAAGAAGAATTTTAGAGCCTTAGAGGTTGTTTGTGTTTAATGTTCTCAAGACTATCTCTTTAGGCATTTTCATTTGACTAGTTTTGCGGTTTACTTTATTAAAAGTTATTTGAATGTCTATTTTCATTTATTTCAGTCATCAAGGGTTCCTAATACATTTATGAAGCTCATACAAGTCTTATATTGAGGATTCGTATCCCTCTTTTCCTATTTGGAAGAGCCTAAAAACAAACTAGTTGAATTGTCCTCCATAGCGCTCTTTCACTTTGGACCACCAAACTCATTCAAATCTTCCAAAAACTTCAGAAACTCTTTCCCAACAGTATATTAGTGGTTTAATGTCTGATATCCACGCTCTAGTTGATTTAAAGTGTAAATGAACCAATCTAGTATGCATACGCTAGTGTGCCCAGGAAGCCTTGTGTAGACTTCAGCGATAGCTGTTGTCGAAGCATAAATGGCCTCAGTACATTGTGCATAGGACTCTGAAGCTGGCCTTGATTCTGATACCTTTGTTGTTGTACACTCCTTAACATATTTTTTAAATCCAAAAGGTCCAACCATCAAGCTCTTCCAGGGTTTATCTGTGTCCAAGACTAGTTTCTTCATGACTAGTTTTGAGGACTAATTTCAGTTGTGATAATTTGTGCTTTGAATTTTAAATGTGAGATAATATCCTTTGAAATATGATTTAGGGATATTACACAATGGCTCAGTTGGGAACTCTTCCTATATTTTCACCTGGATCACATCCCAATTAATCACATGGTTAGGATCATGTACATATTTTTTAAGCAAAGAAACATGGAAAACATTATGAGCTCTAGTGTTAGCAGGCAATGCAAGTCTATATGCAGCTGACCCTATTCTTTCATGCACTTCAAATGGCCCACAATATGTAGGTGATATCTTGACACAACTCCCAAGCTTCAAGCAACTCTTCCTTGGCCTCACTCTAAGGTAAACAAGATCCCCAACACTGAACTTCCTATGCACCTTGTGCTTATCTGCATAGCTTTTCTGTCTATCTTAGGATGTTTTTAAATTCTTCCTGATCTTTGGAACTTCTTCTTCCATTTCCTTAAGCAATTTTGGTCCAAGTACAATTATGTTCACTGGATTATCCCAGGTCACTGGTGTCTTGCACTTCCGACCATACAAAGCCTCAATTGGACTCATGCCCAATGATTATTGATGCCCATTATTATATGCAAATTCTACAAAGTGTCGATAATCCTCCCACTTGGATGGTTTGTCCATTACATACATGCGAGCATGTTTTCAAGCACATGATTTACTCTTTTTGTTTTTCCATCCATTTGAGGATGGTATGTTGTGCTAAAGTTCAAATGTGTACCTAAATATGTGAAAATACCTTTCCAAAAATTTGAAGTGAACTTGGTATCCATGTCAGAAATTATTGCCTTAGAAAATCCATGCAATCTGAATATTTCCTTCATGGAAATATTTGCAATGGAATCAGTTTTATATATGGACTTAACCGGTATAAAATGTGTTTCCTTTGTTAACTTGTCCACCACCACCATGATGGAATCATGCTGCTTTATTGTCATCGGCAAACCTGTAATAAAATCCATGGAAATTAACTCCCATTTCCATTCTGGAATTGGAAATGGATGCAATAAGTCTGCGGGGTGTTGGTGTTCAACCTTCACCTACTGACATTTCATGCACTTATAAATGTATTCAATGATGTCCTTCCTCATCCCTGGCCAAAAATATTGTTTTATAGTTGTAGGAATTGTTTTCTGATATGCTAGGTGACCGAAGTATGGAGCTTTATGGATTTCATCCATAAAAATCCTCCTCAAGTCTGCCATTGTTGGAATATAAATTATATTCTTATAAGTAAGAAGTCCATCATCTTCCAAATGATACCCTTCATATCTCTTTCAAAGTTATGTTGTGACAGTTTGTCCTTTATCTGCACATACATTTCGTCTTCAACAATACAATTAACAATCTGCTGCCTCAAATCTGATTGGGAGGTACTAAGGGATACCACATGCATTTCGTGTACTTTTATGTTGAGTGCATCAACCACCTTATTTACTTCCCCTTTATGTGTTTGATCTCAAAATCGAATTCACACAAAAATTCCAACCATCTAGCTTTCCTAGCATTTAACGTTGGCTTCTCAAACAAATATTTCAGACCACAATGATATGTCCTTAGCCATTATGGCTGCAAGCTCTAAATAATGAGTAGCATAGTTCTTATCATGCTCCTTCAACTTTCTTGACTCGTAGCATACCACATGCTTGTCTTGCATAAGAACTCCTCCAATTCCTTGATTGCATACATCAGTACAGACCACAAAGCCGTTTTTCAAGGTCTACAATTTTCAAAATTGGTGCGCTCATGAGAAGATTCTTCAACCGTTGGAATATTTCCTCACATCTTGGTTTCCACTCAAATTTGATTCCCTTCATCTGCAAGGAAGTAATTGGATTGGAAACCTTGGAAAATTCTTCAATGAACCTCCTATAGTAACCAACAAGTCCAATAAAGGATCTCACATCTGTCACGTTCCTTGGAGTTGGGCAATTCATAATGGCTTCAATCTTCTCAGGGTCCACATATATTCCTTCCTCTGAGATAATGTGACCCAAGTAATGAATTTTATATTTATAAAAATCACATTTGCTCAGTTTATGCTCCCTTAGCAATTGCAAGGCCATTCTCAAATGTTCTTCAGGCGCTTCTTCATTCTTAGAATAAATGAGAATGTCATCTAGAAAAACAAGAACAAACTTGTCCAAATACTTACTAAAAAAACTATTCATGAAACACATGAATGTAGTTGGTGCATTCGTGAGACCAAATGGTACCACCACAAACTCATAGTGCCCATACCTTATTCTAGAGGTTGTCTTGTGAATATCTTCCTCTTTGATTCTTACATGATGGTAACCAGACCTTAAGTCAATCTTTGAAAATACCTTTGCCCCTCCCATTTGATCAAAAATGTCATTAATTCGAGGTAATAGGTATTTTTCCTTCATAGTGACTTTGTTCAACTGCCTGTAGTCAATACATAACCTGAGTGTACTATGCTTCTTTTTCACAAATAGCACAGGTGCTCCCCATGGGGACACACTTGGCCTGATATATTTCTTTTCCAGCAGCTCTTGTAAGTACATTTTCAATTCTAGCAATTCCGGTATACTCATCTTGTAGGGTGTCTTGGACACTGGTGTAGCTCCCGACACAAGGTCAATAGTGAAATCAATGTCTCTCTTTGGAGGGAGTCCTGGAATCTCATCAGGAAAAACATCCCTGAATTATTGCAATACATGATAGTCCTCCAACTTAGGAGTTTCATTTTTTGTTGCCTCCAAAACATGGGTTGCATACAATTGAAAACCCTTCCTGCAAAACTTCTTCAGCTGCATAGATGAAATCTGCCTAACAAAAATCACCTTTGAAATGCCTCTTACGAACCTTGGGTTTCCTTCTTCATCAATGCATTCAAAATTCTTGTTGTAGAAATCAAGTTTAACTCTGTGTGCTTCTAACTAGTCCATTCCAATGAGAATATCATAGGAACCAAGTGGCAGAATATTCAGATTTGCATAAGTGAATATCCCATCCATCTCTAATGGACATTTCTCTACCATTTCACTAACTTTTCTCTTAGTTCTAGTGGCTAGTTTAACTAACCATGACTTACTATGCTTTAATTTCTTAAAATCACAAATCTCAACAATTTTAGGAGTGATATAATTGTGAGTAGATCCAGGGTCAATCAAAATAGAAACAGATTGCTTAGCAATCTTACCTTCAACTTCAACCATAGTTGATTTATGGTATGCATGGCGATCCTCTAGGGATGCATAGATTCTATGGATGGTCCTTGCCACTTGACCCACAGTTTCATCTCCTTGAATGTTTTGAACTTGCTTTACACTCCCATTCCGATGTGGACAGTTCCTAAGCATATGGTCCTCTTCACATCCCCAACATTGAAGTGGCTCTCTTAGCTCATTTGGATCTCTTGGCTTGTCTCACATCATTCTAGTTGGATTTGTCACACCCTGTGGTGGATTCCTTTACTGATTTATAAGATGAGTAGGTTTGAACCCCTTCCTCCTTTGGTCAAACTTCTCATTTTTCTTGTCCTTCCATGCCTTATGGAAATCAGGTTTGCATTTCTTCTGATCATAACAATACTTTCCCTTTCTCATGGCCTCCTCTAGAGTTCAAGGTTCATCAAACTCAATTATGTATGTATATGACTAAGGTAATCCACTTAAAAAACGTTGAATTTTCACCTTATCATCTCTGATATACTTGACATATCTCAATATCTCCAAGAATTTGTTTGCATATTCCTCCATGGTCATTTGCCCCAATTTGAGTTCATGGAATTCTTTGATTTTATCATCATAGTGCTTATTAGAGAGGTATTTTTTCTTGAAGCACTTCTTCAAATGCTTCCACACAATCTTCCTTTCATTGATCTTCTTCACTTGCGTAAGGTGATCCCACCATATAGATGTTATTCCATTTAGATTGAATATGGACACTATTGCTTTCATATTTCATGAATAGTCTTGGACTTGGAAATACTCCCTCATTCCAAAAATCCAAGCAACTTCTTGATCTAATTTTACCTCACCATCAAATGTACGAGGTTTGGCCTTCTTAAATTCTCCATGTGAGTTGTTCTTGTAATGTCTCTTCCTCTTATTCCCGTGAGATGAAGAGCTTGAAACTTCAATGTATTCCTCAAAGTTAGATGATCCACTAGAAGAGTTTTCTGAAGTATATGTCATGTCTCTAGAAACTCTTCTTGATGTTAATATTTGGTTGAGCTTTGATCTTTATTTCTTTTCGATGCCAAAACTTGAAACAATGAGACAATTCAATCACATGAAATTCATACAACCATAACACAAAATATACCTTGAGGAAAATCCTCAAAACTATGAGAACAAAAACCCCAACAATTATTCTCAATATAATATAATGGATAGCAAAGAATGCTTTCTTTTACAACATAGTAGATTGCTTTCAGAAGATAAGAGATCACCAAAACACTCTTGGTGAAGATACGAAGACAATAGAGAAGAGAGATCAATCAGATGTGTTTTCCAATGTACCCAGCACATCAATAACAAGCAAGAACAATAACCCGCACAAAGAGAAGTGCCTTGCCTTCAATGGAGAAGAGAATTCGCTTCACATTGAATTCATCAATCCCGTATAACATATTTATACATTCTTCTCATGCATCAGCTTCTTCTAACTTCAAGATGAACTCACGATCAAACTGGATGTATCAATCTTACATGAAGAAGTGTGTCCCACTTATCATGCAGTGCTTTATCTCACTGAACTATCTCTTAGGATGAATTCGCCTCTTAACCGAAAGCTTGCCCACTTAGTTAGGTGGATAACTTAAGCATCGTCATGCAAGTGTCACAACTCAAGTGTCGTCTTTTACTTTAACATAAGCATCGTCATGCAATAACAATTAATTAACTAGATCTTCTTTGTTGTCACTTAGTTAACTCTCTTTAACTGATTCTTTCTTGATAACATCACTGTAGTGATCAATTCAAGTTCTCCTTGATTTATTGAAGTGTCGTCTTTTAGTTTAACTAAAGTGAAAACACTTTAGTTAACTAGTCCTTATTTAACACTTAGTTAACTATTATTAACTTAAAACATGCTGATTGATTTACTTGCAGTGACCACTGTGAGTTATTTAGTTAACTGAGGCATACATTGTGGCTTTAACTAAAGCTTGAAAATTCGAGTTCACTTAGTCATCTCCTGATCAATTTGAATTCTCTTTTTCTCTATGCATTTATTTTTATCTCTTTATCTTTTAGTGCATGGTCAATATGTGCTAACTTTAATTATCCATCACATTACATTATTCTAAGAAGAATTATCGGATGTTGTGATCATAGTATATTATTCCAAACCAATTGATCATATGCTAAAGTAATTCACTTTAGAGATGATCAATCTCTAAAGGAGACTTAATAGCAATCTGGTGATTGTGGTTAATAACACATCAAACAACATTAAATGCTTTTAACAAGTAAAACATGACCTTTATGCGGAAGGTCCACTTCTATACGGGAGGTCCATCCCATGGATACCTTTATACGAAAGGTTCACATGAGAATCATGACTTGACACACAAGTTCGGAGTCTTGTCCAACAAGACTTTATAACATCATTACTTTGATCAATTATATGTATATGGGAGGAATAACCTTTACATGGAAGGCAATCAAAGTGTTCACCTCTATACAAGAGGATCAATCTTGGTTGCACAAGATTGGTTTGGAGAATTTCTCATGATACCTTACTTTTAACACTTGAGCTATTGGACCTCTTGCGGGAATTTCTCGTTGAACTGCTCCCACTCTTTTTTGGATTTGCGAAGTGATTCCCAAATTTAATCCTCATTTGAATGTCTATCAAACTTTGCAACATAGCTGCATTCAGTTGATTCATTTCTTCTTGAGCTTTAATCAATATCTCATTGTCTTCTCTACAACTTTGTAAATCCACCCTTAGGCTCCTCATGGTGGCTGCAATATCTGGGGAGTCTCTTGATTTCTTCTACCATTGGATTCAGTCTCATCATTCTCAACATGTATGTTCTCTCCCATGGCATTTGTCTCGGGCTCATAGGGATCATGTGCATTATCCATGATGACGATCCTTTTGGCCCAACCAAGACCAAAAAAATCCCAACTACACTATGCTCAATGTTGATCCCTAACAGTCACTGATATGATTATGAATCTGCAAAATGTGTTCATAAACACAATTGTTAGCTACATTATATTCTTAGAAATTTATAAATTTTATTCCATGCATTATGGAAACAATCTATATTAACAATTTTTTCAAATCAAAAAATTTTCTCACAATCAATGATGTCTCAAGAGGATGACAGGGGTCAAGGGGGCTTTCTCCCTTCTGGCTTCCCTGCACCATTGCAGACAGGGTCGAGGGCAGCACCCTCGGATTTTTTTTGTAAATATTTCGATTTTGCGCAATTTGGAGCATAAGTTCAATGTCATTTTCCAATTTCTAGTGCTCGAAAATCTCCCTGGAAAACTGCTGCATGATTCTCCAAACTTGTTGAAAATCCTCATTGATGAATTTTCTCCAACCTCACCGAAACACATCGGATAAATTTTCCTTTCTTTGTTGAAATGTCTTTTCGACGTATTTTCCAAAACTCGCCAAAAGTGTTTCGGTGGACTTTTCATTTTTGCTCCGAAACGCCCCTTTTCGACGACTTTTTCAAAACTCACCAAACTGTTTCGGTGGTTTTTCCATTTCTTCACCAACGGTTTCAGTGAATTTTCCACTTCTTCGACGACTCTTCATCGCCAACTTTTTCATTCTCCACTAAACTCCTTTTCAGCAACTTTTCCCATTCTCCATCAAACTATTTCGGCGATTTTTCCGAAATTTCGCTGAAACTCTCTCTTTTTGGCAACTTTTCCAAAAGTTCGCCGAACTATTTCGGCGACCTTTCCAAAACTTCACCAAAACTCCATTTTTCAGCAACTTTTCAAAAATTTCGTCGAACTGTTTCAGCGAATTTTCAAAAACTTCGTTGAAACTTCCTTTTTCAACAACTTTTCAAAAAGTTCGTCGAACTGTTTCGGCAACTTTTCAAAAACTCGACGAAATGTCGACAGAGTTCCTCAAATCTCACCGACACAGACTTAGGGAAATACTCAAAAACTTAGAAAATAATTCCTTTCTTTTTCTGACGATCAGTGTTTAGCAAGAAGTAATCTTACCTCTACAAGTTACCTGATTTAGCCCATTTAGGCCCAATCTTGCAACCCATGCCTCTGATACCACACTGTCACATCCCCTTCCATTAATCCAACTCAAAGAAGGGAACATGACTAGATATCTAGGCTTTCAAACTCTAGCCCCATCATCATTGTATGCCATCATAACAAATAAAACACATGTGTGCATATGCATAATCAAAATGAACAAAGCATAAATAAGCACTATCCACACACATCTATCATACATTTATTTGCATAATCATAACAGTCTTCAATTAAAACATTGCACAATTAAGATACAAGAGAATACTTATCTTGAAATGAAGTTGTCCCAAGCAATCGGCTATGCAACTACAACGTTCCACTCAGTCATAGGCCAATTGTGCTCATCAATCTCTCAACACAACTGCCACTCCCAAGTTGGGCATGATTTCCACAAAGAAGTGGAACCTAGAAACTTATGCACAGCCAAATGAACACCACAACCTAGCCAAGCCAGCCCCACAGCTGGGTTTATCAAGATGTCAAGGCAATAGAAGGAAAGAATTGTTAAGCTAGTGAGCTCAACCACAAAGCCATTGGTAACTCTCCAAGATTTAGTTTGCTTGGCCCCCACAATACTTACACACCCAACACAAAGAAATATCCTCTTCACTGCTTCACAGTCCCTCAGGCCATACCTTCCCTTCTAGTGCTCTTCAAAGTATGCATAAAACGGTAGCCAAAACCCTATAATCTTTGGGAGGTTACACTCTTCACAAAATTTATCAAGCCAATTCTAAATCCTCTTCTACTCTTGGTTGCTTACACACAGTTCAAGTCAAAATAAGGGATACATATAACCCAATTCACAACAATCTCCACACACACACAACAAGCACAAAAGTTGGGAATGGCAAAACAATTTTAACTGTGGGATGCACAAAACAAGATGTCCATGGGTTTCTCGAATCGTGGCACCCAAAAACAAGTTGTGAGGGGAAATCGACTCTTGGGGAACAATATCGAGTTTCCAACAAGTATATGGGCAATCAAAAGGCAAAAAACGGCCTCTATGAAACCCCAAAACAAAATTCCCTTCCTCCCTCTCATTCTGCAACTCAAAAACGACTTCCTAGCTAGAGAAAATGGAGAAAAACACAGCAAAATCGTGGAGGAAAACACCCAGCAAGCAAATAGGGAAATGAAATAGCAAAACTCCTTGATAAATAATGGGTTGGTGAGCAAGTTCGTTGGTCCTTTCCTGCCCAATAAGATAAACACGTTTTTCAAAAATGATGGCTTCCACATACACGAAATTTGGGACAGCCATACTCTCCATTTCTCAAAACAATAACTACTTCAACTAACTCTTGGAAGAAATAAATGATTGGGTGCAAAAGTCAACATGGGTAGTTAATGGTTTATGGGTTCCCTCATTGACACTTGGATTGACATTATTGGGTTCAAGGATTTGAATATTTCTCCCTTATTCCTTGTAAAAATCATGCCCCCATACTCTTGTTGCATTGCATATCCAGTTGTGGGTATTTTTATTAAAATACATGACACCATATTTACTATTTCCATCGTGCCATGTTAGCACATGATCCATATGCATCAGATTTTAATTGCCGATACATAAACTATAAATTGATGGCAGGACCTTGGCCTTTATCTCCTCACCACAATTTTATAACGATATTACATCATCTACGTAATTAATGAAACAGGGTCAAAATCAAAGTGTTACACAATACAACAAGTTAGGTGGGATTTTAAGAAATTTAGGTTTTAAAATTTTATTTTATTTATTTTTAATATGTGACAATTCAATCCACTTCTTCAAGAATTTATGTTCCATTAAAAAAAATTTAAACCAATAAAAATAAAATACATATAATTTAAAATTTTAAAAATATATTTTATATTTTCAAAATAATCAATTTAATAATTTAGTTTAAACATTACAAAACTTTGTGAAAAAATATATATTGAAAAACAAATTACTACAAATCGTAACTTGTGAACTAAAAGTATATCCCTCTCAAGATAATAAAGTAATTATCACTCAACATTTTAAAAACTATTATCACTCTAACATTTTAAAAAATACAAGTGCATAAGGAAACTAGTCGCTATTGTCTCTAACAAGATATAGCAAGCCTATTAAAAATTACAAAAAAATAATTAGATCTATCAAAAAAACATTGGGACATAAGGATTATTCTTAAATCTAACAAATATAAGGTATAAGGAAGGTATAGTGAATAGTGTTTAAATTTAACAAATAAAATGGAATATATTGTAATATGACATAAAGTTTGCATATTTATATTGTAATATGACAAAGTTTGTATATTTTGATATAACGTGAGTGACTTCTTGCTACATTGTCATCGATATACAATGTGTTTTTATCAATGTGATTGTAGTTAAGTTGAAGGGTTAACTGAATAGGAGATTGTCAATGTTGTTAGGTATTTAGGTAATTTCATGTCAATAAGGACTTAGTGTGATATAGTCTATGCCAAATGTGACATAAACTATATCAATGAATGGTAATTTCAAGATTCTACAATAAAGGTAGAAAAGTATCCTTTAAATTTCCATAAGAGATTTTCCTTGGAAAAAAAATTATTATAGTTGATGCTAGGAATTTTCTATTTTTTTTATATATATTCTAAGCTGCAGAACAACAAGTTTGCATATTTATATTGTAATATGACAAAGTTTGTATATTTTGATATAACGTGAGTGACTTCCTGCTACATTGTCATTGATATACAATGTGTTTTTATCAATGTGATTGTAGTTAAGTTGAAGGGTTAACTGAATAGTTTGTTGTCAATGTTGTTAGGTATTTAGGTAATTTCATGTCAATAAGGACTTAGTGTGATATAGTCTATACCAAGTGTGACACAAACTATATCAATGAATGGTAATTCCAAGATTCTACGATAAAGGTAGAAAAGTATCCTTTAAGTTTCCATTAGAGATTTTCCTTGGAAAAAATTTATTGTAGTTGATGCTAGGAATTTTCTATTTTTTTTATATATATTCTAAGCTGCAGAACAACAAGCTGCCAAGGAATAAAATATTGCCATGCAAGTCGTTGCATATGAGTAATGTTTTCATTGTCATACACGGACCTCTAGATTTAAACAAAAAGTTAGCAAAAGAAAAGAAAAAAAAGATGGAATGAATTAAGTAAAGAATTGCCTAAAATACGATGGCAGTTGGCCCTGTGTTGAGTTTCAACTAGATGTTCACGAAAAGCAAATAAATACAAGAGGATTGAACTCAAGATCAAAGGGTATGAAAGGAAACAATATACTTTGGGTTTGGGAGGGAAAATCAAATATAACTGATTAAAAAGTCATGAGAATGGTCGTCGACCATTGCAGGTTGAAGTGAAAGATATCATCATATTTAATGCATGATTAATGGCAATTTGCCAATGGTTTACATATAGTTGGAAGGAAATGACGAAAAATATGCATTAAATCATTTTAAAATTACACCAAAACAAGATGAAAAAGCATTTCATCCATGCACGTGTAAGAACGGTAAGAATTGTAATTATATTTGATTTTAATTCTAAAGCTGGACTTAGGTAATGGCAACAACTTATGTGAATGACAACCAATATATTAAAATAAACTCACGACTTATAAGAAAAGAAAACTAATCGATTCAATTATTCTCGGCTTAAGGCGCAACAACTAAAAAGTCACTGAAAAGTCCTGCATCTTTGTATACCTACCTCTCAGCATATAAGACAACCATTAAAGCATACATAGATGCTCCAAAATCACTCTGAAGCAGTAGGCAAAGTCTAGCTACATCTAAGTCTTCCTATTTCCTCATTTTTCCGAGGATTTTGTAATCGTGTTTTTCTGGTTTCCTTGGACCGATAATTAAAATCTACAATATCAAAAGCTATATAGCAAGAGAAAATGTATGTAAAGTGCGATTGATATGGTTCAGATCTTTAATGTTCAAGATCCTTAATAGAATTAGTCTGGATAATTAGTTTAGCCAATGCCCTTATATGAGTCTTTTATTCTTGTTATTTCCAAAGTGTTATTTGTTCTTTGAACTTGTAGGCTTCTACAAACATTTCACTGTATATTGCCAAACCTGAATAGAAAGCCCATTCCAATGCTGCTTGCCGTGACATTTCTCAAAAGACTTTTATATAATATTCTAAAGGTCTTTTGGAATCTAAATCGATGTGGCGAAGAAAAATAATTACAGAGAACAAAAACAAGCATAATTGGATGAAGGGCAGTTTCAAAATGGGGAAGAACACAAATGAAGAAAGTAGAGTTCAGAGCAAGTGGATAGCAAAAGATGCGTAACTTTTTAAAATAGCATATTTGGTTTTTCCCTAGAGCGAATATTTTATTCTGACCAAATCAATCTAGTAATGTATGCAGATAATACCTGCAAATTCTACAGATTATATTGGAAGGGCTATCCTTCAATTAGACTGACAAGATGTCGCAGCTTTGACAAAACACGCTAAATGGTTGTGAAGACAATCAAGACGCAATACAGACATGGTGTAAAGAATTTGCAAGGTTGATGAACACCATCAGATACTATCTAATTTCATGAAAACCGTTTCAACCTGTTAAAACGTGTTAAAATCAGTTTCAAAAATATAAAAGGTACCGCCAAAACACAAAAGCCAATCCTGCAATTCAGCAACAAAAACTGAATTTGCTATAAATTTAGATAGATGTCTATATCAAATTATTTGTAAAATTCACAATCCAGAAATTCAAATGTCACAGATAACTACTCTACTACAATTCCCCAAATTCCAACCAGTGCGGCAAAGTGGACAAGAATTTGAAATTGGAGCGTGGTGCTCCATTGCATAAAATAAAAATTAGTGGAGACTTGTATTACATGAGATGAATCTTAAATTAATTATACAGCCTAAAGTTAATAAGTTTAGCCTGGAAACATGCTACTCATGGTCATTTTAATTAAGGGGTATGAACCAAACCCGTAACCTACGACATTATTTGAAATAGCTATAATGAAATATGTTTTACACATAGTTGTCTCTATGCAGGATAGGATAATTAAGATGTGAACAGTGATTCATGTCGAGAAATAATCGATAAGATTATCAAGCTCTCAGCAATAATATTTACTGACCTATCCTCCTATTTTCAATGTTAGTTTAGCAGAAACAACAGCTACCGCTAACTGTATATCGCCATTATCCCGTTAAGGGGTGGAAGGAATGGACTCATTCTCAGAAACTTGCGAAACAGAGTCTTCTTTAGGAAGAGCAACATAATTGACAGGGGCTACTGGCCTGGACAGCTCTCTTTTTCCTTCCTTACTTGCAGACATGCCCTGCCTAACTGGTGTGACTCCATTTGCTCCAGCTTGCTGCACACCAAGTGAAAGGCGTCGATTCAAAGGAGTACCACCTGAACTACTCCCATTTGCACGAGGGCCCGTACCCTTCTTTGAAGAAAGTGGCCTGTTGGGACTCGGCCTTGAACCAAACAATGTTTCTTGCTCGGTTGTCAGCTGCTCATGAAAACGTTTTTGGTCCTGACAAGAGCAAGTGTTGGCTTTAGCAAATCAACACAGAAATAAAGCAGAGAGATCTAATATGGCTTGAAACAAGTTTGAAGTCACATACCCTAAGCCTCCTTTTCTCGTCTTCTCTCTCATGCCTTAACATAGTGTATTCATCTAACATTGCCAGGAGGGGTACCTGTGCAGTTTTTCAACAGGGAGGAGAAGATAAGTGATGAGTTGGCAGCTCACGACAAACAGCAACTAGGTTTCAAAGGATTGACTATACTTCAAATTTATCCACACTAAGAATAGTGTCTTTTAATTATAAAAAAAATTAACTTTTCTTTACCCCATCGTATAAAAATGTAGTCGTCCTTTCCTCCTCCCAAGCCCTTGCTTTTGCAATCAAGGAATCCACAAGAGCTACATCCAAAAGAGCGCTATAGTTATTAGTATGAATCGGACAAAGTATTCAAATAGAGTATATGTTCCCAGCACTTACCAGGAATTTTGTTAACAATTACTCGAGCTCGTTCTGCACGTTTGAGATTTATGTGAGCACCTCTGCTGGAATTGTACCTATTATCATCCTGTACATATATGATGAGGTAAGAGACTGACACCTTATGAGTAATTAAACAAACATGGACAATTCGACCGGCAAACTTCTGACAAAGTAAAATTTTAAAAGATATAATCGAATTGTCCTGCATACATCCAGAGGCGTAGAACTCCAACCCTACTGTCTAACTTGTCAAGAAATTGATCTTAGATACGGACTAGACCAACAAACTTTAATAAAAGAACAAGTAAACTGTGGATAACATAGAAAATTACCCTGCTGTAATCTTCAAGCCAGCTTTCTTCTTCACAAGCCGACATCCATTTCTCCACCTTCTCCATTATTTCCTTTCTACTAAATGCCTCTTCTTTTGCCTTGGAGATCTGGTCATCCATGCTAGCTAGTAGCTCCGAAGGATCGACATTGCCTTCACAAAAGATGCAATTAAATCAGCATGCAGATATTAAATGCAAGTAAGGCAAGAAGTTACAAGCGAGGAGATTGCAGCAGACAAACCAGAATCAATCAAAGCTATTAGTTTCTCTTGTGCAGACTCGGAATCTACTTCCATGTGGGCACGTCTATAAATTTCTTCAAGTTCAAATTGCTTCTTCAGCACAAGCTCTTTCATTTTGCTAGCCTTTAGCTGATCCAATCTTTCAACTTCTACCTCGGCCTAAACAAATCGGAAGATAAATGTAATACTAATTAGCATTCACCAAAGAAGATTAAAGAATATTGAAAAAAGCAAGATATGTACCAGAGAACAAAAACAAAGTTGCAAATACTACCAAACTCTCAAAAAACATGTGGGAGTTGATGGCTCACCTGTTCAATAATATCAATAGCAAGTGCACCTGGAACTGTGACCTCATCCACAGATGCCGAAATGTTGCAAGTCACATGATCAAATAAATTTTGCTCAGCCATAGGGGTATCCATTAGATTCCATAATTCTGTCAGTGAAGTTGCCAGTTCTTGAAGCTGCAAACAAACCAGAAAATTTACTGTCAGGTATAATTACCCAGTCTGCCTCACAGATTCTAGTATCCCAAAGCCTAAGAAACAAGTCAGCTTTAGCCATCACATTCTGGGGACATATTGTACATATGGAATACTTGGAAGCAAGAAATTACTTGCTGTTTAAATAGTTGCAGAGGAATTAAATTACAAATTTGGAGCAATTTTCAATGGGTATTTTCAGAGATTTGAAATTGTGACTTCAGAGTCTATTTTGAGTTTCAATAGATGCATGGTTGGAGATTGGAGATAAATCACTACTGTGGAACAATTGTTGATATACCATTGCTAGACAACGTGAAAGACAAAGGAGAGAGAATATGTGCATGCTTAGTTCCACTGCACTTTCATTTATGGCATTCTTTATGCTTCCAAATTTCCCATAAGATAAAAACAATCACTTTAACTTTTCTTCAACCATTTACAATAGATGCTATCTATAATTAATCAAAAGGACAAGTTGGACGTGCACTATGGCAACAAATGACAATCTGTTTGCTATATTTAACCTACAAGGAAACTATTTCCATTCGCACAATCATATTGTGATGGTAGATGCATCCATTTAAGGAACTACTTATCACCTACATAAATAAAGGAAATGTGCTTATCAAAACCAATGATTGGTCTTTGTCTTTTATCAACTATACTTGAAACTGTAAGATTAAGGACACTGAATCTAAACATACCTGCTATTTATCTGCAAGTCTTCTAACAGCTGGAGTTCAAGGTAAAATGGAAATTAAATAATCGATTTGCTGTATCCACTCATGGTTTCTTAGATAAAAGATTAAGATTTGAATGTTGCAGGCTGGCTAGTGGCTACATTAATTGTAACACTCCCAGATAGGAGCAGGGAAAACTCGCTGCATCTGGATAAAAGAAGCTAGTCTTAAAAATAAATAAATATAAAATAATGGTTGTGTTATGTAAGGATATGAACCACATAAATTCTCCCTTGTGAGATTGAGATTTGACAATTTCTCTCTTGTAAGTCATTGCATTTCTCTCTTGTAAGTCATTGCATTGAGATTGCCAATTTCTCTCTTGTAAGTCATTGCATTTCTCTCTTGTAAGTCATTGCTTTGAGATTGAGATTTGCCAATTTCTCTCTTGTAAGTCATTGCATTTCTTTGCATACTGTCAATAGCTGTTCAGAATTTTGTAGTTTGCCATTATCTTTGTTTGACAAAATGTATACTATGGTGAGATTGAAGGGAACTGAAGACAAACTAAATTCTATATGCTTGAATTCCAATGAACACTGTTACTTCTCTCAGGTTTTAAATATGTTACTTGTGAGGTGGAGGAAAAATGATGAATCGCATACCTAAGAGAACACATCACAGGAGATCAATGCACAATTGTGAAGTTTTAGATAAGATTTATTTCAGAGTCTAGTAAGATATATTTCATAGTACCAATTTGGGCTTGAAGAACTCAAACATTGAAATTGGGAATCTTTTATATACATGTTCTTGATCTATGCTTTGGTAAAGCACACAATGCCTCTCCTATGAAAAACATGTATTCTTATGGATAAATAAAGCTTATAAACATAGTACAATTTTAGTGCATCTCATTTCCTGTGATTCTAAAGATTTCAAAAGGGAGAAAAATATATAACACTTTCAACATGTTGCATATGAGAAATGTAAAGCTTTAATATCCTTGGAGTCCATGCAAAAACCAATTAGAAAGTTTCCTAAAGTCTAAACTTAAGTATCAAGTGCAAAAAGGGATTGAACTGCTGAAACCATTGTTGTCATTCCATATAATTCCTAATATAAAGTAGCCTAAATGTAAACTTCATGTGCACAAAATGATATAACAAATGAAACATTATCACATTTTGGATTTGGTAAGGAACATACTAATTGATCAAGTCAAATTTGATGACTTGAAAAGGAACCTAGAAGTTCTCCAGGGGCAGGCTTAAACAAACAATATGCATTCTCTGTTAAAGCCGAATATTTGGATAACTCAGCCTAACTACATATAAACCTTTCACTAAGGCTGGGGCCACACAAACACCAAAATTTATGTTGCCTGCTCAGTCAAGAGAAACCAAATTTTCTCATGAAAGAGTCTTACTAAAGTGGTCTCAAAGATCAAAGGGTACAAATGCCCATCTGACCTTTGGAAGGCTAAACAAGAAATTATCTCTTCTCAAAGCATGACAAGCTAAATAAATAAAATGTGACCACCTTAAGGTACAAGTAGAAGGTCCTTAATTTTGAACATTATTATTAAATTTTATCCAGTCTTTAGCTCCTAACTTTCTTGGCGAGAGGCAGCCTTCTGCCTTCTGCCCTTCCGATGATTCTTGTTTTTCTGAGAGAGGACATTTTATTTCAGGTTCAAGATAATAAGTTGCATGTTGGTTTAGTCATTTTTGTCTCCAGTCTGAAATTGGAATTACATGCTTGAGACCTTAGCTTAAGCTAAGCGCTATATAGTCAGTTCAATTGAAGTGTTAGGAAATTTCCTTGACCTATGTGCTACAAATAAGGGTTGGTTACAACTTACAAGTTATTGTTTTTTGTCAAAGTTTTGCTAAACTGTGTGCATCTCAGATATTTCAATGTGCTGGATGTGGTTAAGGAGGTGATGCTACTATTTCCTTTATCTATAGCCTAGTTTATGTTTTGATTCATTTGGCATTCAGCCCTTCTGTAGACTAGCACCATAAGACCGAAACCAAGTACCTATCTCCCTGTTCATCCCATTCTTGGGATCATGCAAGCTTTTGATTTTCCATCTATTTTAGCCTCCAACATCTAAGAAAATCCACTGTTGGATTAATGCCTTCTCAAAGTGACATCATCCAAACCTCTTCGCAGACATTTTTCCATTTAGGAGATGTCTCACTTTTAGGGTAGTGTTCGGTTCCCTGTGCAGAATGCCATCCAAACATCTGGTTCATGAAAATGTGAAAAAAGCATATGTGTGTCTGTGTCTGTGTGTATTAAAATGTTGGGAGTCTTGGTCCATGAACTAACTGTCTCTGGTGGTGCAAGTTTATTCCAAGATGACACAAGACAGTAACAATTACTACAACAAAAGAGGCCTTATCAGTTGTTTCACTGGCTTCTGATCAAACAGTTTAGCACTTACAATCTGGCTCATTGCAAACTGATCTATAGACATTTTGCCTTTTGGTAAACTTATGTGCAAAAGGTCCTTTCATAGGTTATTTTCAGAAACCAAATGGAAGAAAGCATCATTAGAGCCGGTCCTTTTGTGAAACCGTCATTTCCATACTTTGACCCAGTTTCCATGTCGTATACACAACCCCTGTGTGGGTAAGACTTCCTGGTCTTCCTTTAGATCTTTGGCATGAGGAGGTGATGGAGGTAGTTGGTACTTGGTAACACACTGGGCAATTTCATTCTTTCTGACAAAAGTAAGCTCGAGGAAGGTTTCATGCTTGGTGCCAGGATTTGTGTAGAACTAGATTTAAGAAACATATTGCTGGACAGCATATTGCAAACTGATCTATAGACATTTTTCCTTTTGGTAAACTTATGTGCAAAAGGTCTTTTCATAGGTTTTTTCAGAAACCAAATGGAAGAAAGCATCATTAGAGACGGTCCTTTTGTGAAACCGTCATTTCCAGACTTTGACCCAGTTTCCATGTCGTATACACAACCCCTGTGTGGGTAAGACTTCCTGGTCTTCCTTTACATCTTTGGCATGAGGAGGTAATGGAGGTAGTTGGTACTTGGTAACACACTGGGCAATTTCTTTCTTTCTGACAAAAGTAAGCTCGAGGAAGGTTTCATGCTCGGTGCCAGGATTTGTGTAGAACTAGATTTAAGAAACATACTGCTGGACAGCATAATCCTGAGGATAAGTGTGATGGGAACTGTCCTAAAGTGTGATAGGACTTGTCATAACAGTCCTGTAGTTTACGAAAATATGGCTTTTAGATACAAGATGTTCCAAAAAAACAGAACAGACCATCAGATGGCAGATCATCCAAAATAGTTGCAACAAGGAGGAAAATTTTACACTACCACAGACCAGAGTGGTTTCAAAAAGTGAGAAAGAAGAAAGAAATGTAGTTGGGTGGAAAAATTTTAAAATACCTAGGAGAGGAGCTAGTTGGCTCTTCTGCAACAACATTGATTGAAGTCCAAAGGGAAGAATCCCCAAGGCAGCAAAAGATCAACTAGGTTAACAAGAAACTACCAAAAAAAGGAAATCCAAATGTAATAACAAAGACAGCATCAGACCATAAAGACCCATTTGTCAAATTCTCAGCTACAACATGAAAGGGAACAATATGAGGAAAAGCTTCAGGCTTTGTGAATTCAGGAAAATATTGTTAATAAAGGAGCCAATCAAAGAACATGAATGATCAAATCATTGAAGTTCCACCTAAAGGCTAAAGCCAACATCCAGGACCATGGTGTTCATTGTTTTTTATAATCTTTTCAATTTTTCTAAGTGAAGATCAATCTCTGGGAGGGGTCATGACCTAGGAGGGTTTGCTGGTGGTCCTGTCATAATTACTCCTGCTTTTGTTGCTGTTACACTGTGCATGCTTTATATCTGTTGGCCTTACTGTGCATTTAGTTTCGGTATCCATAGGTTGGTCTTTCCAACAAGCTGGGCAGGGACCTTAAGATGACCATACTCCCAGTATTGGCCATAGTGTTGACAGAAACATGGGAAGAATGGCACCCCAGAAGTCCTGCAAGTTTGTCCACAAGGGAATGTTTCAGTCCTTCTTGTTGATCCTCAAGCTAAAATTTCTTCTGATGAATATAAGGATACTTGTGAATATAGCAGCCATGCCCTAGTTGGATACTTTGCCAGTTGTATCCCCACTAAGAACATGATCTGGTCTTCGATTCTAGAAGCAAGAGATTTTTATTTTTAGGTTTAATGAGATCACAAGGTGTGACCATCATGCAGTGCAAGGCAGCAAGCTCTGATCTGTAGGAATAACCCAGGTGTCAATTTGATCAACACCTGTTTCCATTGTCAAAGCCAAAGCACCATATTAAAGACTGTACCCTTATGGTTAAGTTGCCGACTACAACCCCTGTACCTCAAGCTCTTTACCAGGCCCCTCTGGCTTCGAATGCTAGACATGATGGTTGGACAGTCTAGACATGATGGCTGGACAGATGTGTGTCAAAAGGGCTCCAATGCTGGAAAGCAGCCTCAAACCCAAGCCACCCTTCAGCTAATTGCCTCTTTGTTGGGCATTAAAAGCCTCTCACATTCTACCAGCATTGCACCCAAAGCTGCAGCTTCTAGCTCTTGGAGCTCCCAAAACCACAATGATGTTTAAACTTCAAAGGCATTCTCAGTATCTGCCCACACGCTGAATCATGCAGAGACATAAAACAACAAAGGAAACCTAAGACGCTACATGATTTTTTTCCATTGATTCTGGCAATGATATCCAATTCATTTGGGGCATTGAATCAGGAAGATGGTATGGATATTGGAAATAGAGATGAAGGCAGGATAGGATTTGTCCCTCTTGAATGAAAGGATTCTCTTGGAATGTTCAAGATCTCTCCTTCTGTAAAGACAATGTCAGATGGTTGTGCCAGACATTGAAAGATTTGGATATTGTTTGTTTGCAAAAAATCAAGACTCGACTTATTTTTATATGGATAGGCTCATTTGCATACAAGTTACAACCCATCTCACAAGGAAGGAAACTTGAAAGGGTGGCATAGAATGAAGCTATCAACTTCACTTTCTAATCATTGGGTGGGGAGTCAACCTGATCCAAAGATTGCTCTACGTGTTGCTCCACCTAGATAGCCATACTCTCAGTTCCTAAACTTATGCATTGAACAATGCCTTCAAATGAGCAGACTTTTGGTGTTGGATGGCCAAAGAGCTAATGGAGACCAATTGGTTGGTTTGCAGTGATTTTAATATGGTAAAATCTCATGAGACAGGAAAGTTTTGCTCCCATACTTGAAGCCCCGTGAAGAGAGAACCTTGGTTTAGTCTGTGTGCTAGCCTATGTCTGTATGAGCCCAATGTTTACAAGAACAATGATTCCTCTGATATGTACAATACAACATCCAAATTCAGACAAGGATAGAGTACAAAATGTATTTACCAGGGCAACTTCACTATGGATAACGAAGGGAACTTGGCATATTATTTTCATAACATTTTCAATAATTTAAATATATATTCTAAAAGTTGACCTATTTATATACTGTTCAACTTCAAAATTTTGAAGTTTTGTAACATATTTAAAGGCACTGGCTTACAGCCAGTTTTGAGGGAATCCCCCTCAGCATATTATTTTCTAATATATAGCACATACCTCCTAAGTAATATCATTGGGTTAGATGATAAATCTCACCAGGATTACTTAAAGATGCATTAAGATATAATATTTTCTCAGAATGGCACTTTAACCTCAATGCAGACCACGAGCATTGTCTCTGTGTCAAGTATTACTATTTGATAAGAAGTCCTTCATTAATTCAGAGTAACATGTAGGGAATCAAAGCATATAATCTATTTTCAAAGGATAAAGGCATTACCTTTTGCAACCTCTGCTTCTTCTCCTCCTTTAAAGATTGCACTGTTCTGACTAGCCTGGCCAAAGTATCATTGCTAATGCTTTTTGACTGAATACCCACCGAATCACCTAAGCTAGGATGAACCTCGGTAATGATATTAAAAAAGTCCATCCCCAATACAGCACAAAGATCACGTACAGTATTAACATACTCAAGCACTTTGTGTAGCCGATCACTCTGCCAAGGATTAAATATGTTAATTAGTGCATGAAGTACCATGAAAGTCTAGTTTATAATTAAATCTGACATGATAAACTAAGAAATATGAAATTCAGATCAAATGAAAAGGATTTGTCATTTGTCTTATTTAATGAAACTCAAATAATGACAAAACGATAAGAGATGATTTTTAAATTAATAGCCAAGTCCAGCCCATCAAGGAATATATAACAGATGATGACATTATTTTCAGCACAAACTAAAATGCATATAGAGCAAAGCTACTGAGAAATATCACCTTTTCTCTTTGAAGCTCTTGAAACTGTAAATGAAATTCATCAAACTTTTTCAACGATAGGTCCTGATCATCAACTTTTGGAGCTGTAGGTTCATTGAGCTGCAATTTTCCAGATATTTCCCCACAAATCCTCTGAATCTGTACTTGAACATCCAAAAACTGCTTGATCCTCTCTTCTTTTTGCTGCCAAAGCTGTTCCAAAGCTGGTGTAATAGCAGCAAGCTGTTCCTTCAGGGTGCCTGTAGGCTTTTCAGGCTGGAAATACAGTGCACAAATTTACTGACATAAGAAGTGGCTAAACAAATCCAAGAGTTCATAGCTAAAGAAGAGCATGAATACACAATACTTGTCCATTGAAAACATAATGATTTCGGTGATAATTAGAAAAAAGTCTGCTAATATGTTGGTCACAAAATCACATTTCCAAAGTTGCTGAAATAACAATGACAGCCTGTACCCAATATGGGAATCTGAGGCTTAGTCACACTGGATCTCAGCCTGACATGAGTGTGTTTCTACGGAAACCAGTACTTACAAGACCCTGGAAAGAGTGCTCGCCAAGCGCAGAGAGAAGATTGGTGAGTTCAGCTCTGGAATCAGCTAGGGTTTGAAGTAATCGAGCTCTTGACCGGGTGGCTTGATCAACTTTCCGCTTGTAGACATCTAAACATTCTTGCTCCAACTGAAGCAACATCCTATCTCGTTCCACATCACTTTCTCCAACTTCGTCCCATATTTGCTGCATGCATCACCATTTATTTATTGACCATCACGGAAATGCTTAAGCTTAAATTTTAGGAAAATGCAGAGAGATGATTTCCTATTATAATAAAGGGGGATCTGGAAACATTGACAGCAACAAAAGCTTGAATTCAAAAGGTATTGCAGCATTAGGTTAAGTTTTCTGCGACATTGATAACAATATTACAGAGAAGCCAGATAACTGCAATGAAGCTCGCTGTTTTCCTCTCAAAAACTATTTCATTGCGTAAAAGTTCCATCTTTAAGCAAAATCCGTTTCAGAATGATCATGATATAAGCCTACCGGAGATACACGGTATGCATACACTGACAGTACCCTTAAAGCCGAAAATAACACTTAAGAAGGGAATGGAAGGGAAGCGCACCTGTAGCTCCTGCAGTAAGGAACCACAGCTCGTTTCGACTACTAATGGGTTCTGCATTTCAGCAGGCGACCTGGGACTTGTCTTCAAAAATATAAGCTTGAATCTGAAGAGATCTCTTGGATGTTAGCACGAGATACAGAAACCTGTTAACAGCAGATCAAGATTCAAAGATCAGAAGCTGATTCTGAAGCAGCGGCCACTCGCAGCATTGTATGACATAGCTTATGAGCACATTACCTGCAAATTTCAGGGAAAACCTTTTTTTCTTGATGATAATAATAATATATACTAAATCTCATGCAAGACAGTAAAGACAGTCACTAGAGCTACTGATTTAGCAGTCATCCGTAAGATCACGCATTACAGGCAAAATCTGAGCTTTTTTCTCTAGATGGAGGTTGAAAGTTCGATACTTGTTACTTACAACCCTCTGCACTTCTCAGCTTACCGATCAACAAATTCAAGTAGTCAATGCCGGGCAATGCTCGAGAAATATAGAAACTACCTTCTGACAGTTTTTGGTCTTTCGCTATCGACTACCGAGTAGCGACTTCACCCTATGGTCTCTAAGGGTACTGCTGACAAATCCATGTTAGCCGGGACAGTCAAAATACATAAAATGCTAACTAAATGCCTGCAAACACGGCATATTAACAACTCAGACACGAGGGACCGGCCTGGCCTGGCATGTCCTAGAAACACAAAAACACAAAAAATATATGGATGACCTGATCACAAGCTGAGCTCAAAACAATATATTTCGACTATTATTTCGTCTTTGTAAGCAGGCACATGTTTTCTTTTTGTTTCGCAGCAATAATGTAAAGATCCGCAATAAATGCAGTAAATTTTTAATCAAGCTTTTAAAATCGTAAATATCGTTTTTTAGTGACTCAGCTACACTCTCTTCGTTGCTCATTTCCACTGTAGACCTCTAAAAGCCGGGAATGCACACATTAGTCACTCGCATTACGCATTGTAAGAGTAAACCCTTGGATTACTAACTATTAAATCAAGATTTAACACAGTCCGCCGATTTATCTTTCCAGCGGCTACAGCCGACAAAATCAGCGATAATCTGCCAGGTTAGTGTCAGCTTGTAGCTTAACTCCAGCAAAACAAAGATTCGCTACTAAAATGAAGGATTCTCGACTCAATCTAAATGCTTTACCTGGTTTCCCAACCACAACAAACCTTCCAAACATGTCTCTGAGCTGCCTGAGCAATTTACTGCCAGACAAACCCCAATAGAGTCTCTTCTGCCAAATAATATGCAAAAAGAAAACAAAAGAAATATAGCAAATTCACTTGCCTTGCCTGCTTAGTGTCCGGTGTCTTCCCTGAGAACAAATTTGCAGCAACTAACTACCATGTGATTTGTTCTGTGGCTCTCTTTCGTCGTTTTCTCCTCCTTTATCGCTGTACTTTTCTCCTCTCTATATAATATATACATGGCAGTAGCACATTATCATTGCCCATCCACGCCAAGTGTTCACAAAATTGAAATGCGTGACCCCGGATACCTCCTTTACATTTGACGAAATCTCTCCGACCACTGTGCAGTCCCCTCCCCTGCCCGTTATGGATTATGATTAAGCAATAATATAATATCGCCGTTACTGGGGTGCCCCGGGAGAGGCAAAATATTTTAATTGAATCTGTTATTATATTCGAAAATGAAACTGCACTCGTCGAAAAATATAAAAATTGGAAATAAAAAAAGTGATAAGACTATATTCCGGTAGGGACGCCGGTATTGGTCGTACGAGAGTTGGGGTTATCCATGTGCATGTGCAGGTCTTGTATCACGTGCCTACCTGGCAATTGTCATCGTCTTAACTCAACCATATTCCTCTACATTCTAACCATGGTAGATTCTTAGGGTTAGGCCATGGGGGCTTTTAAATAAAAGTTTGTGTATGTCAAAATAACTACCAATCATATGCCATGTGACTCGCCAACCACTCAGTGTAATTGTTAATGGCACTAAAATCCGGAAAACCAGCAAAGTAAAAGGGAAAATGAGGGAATATATCTGCGTTGGTGGGATATTCTTAGCACCTTTTGTACCAAGACGAACTATTATTCCAAAATTTTGGTAATTACCATCTAAAACATACATATATATATAAATATTATATTATTCCAAAATTTTGGTAATTACCATCTAAAACATAATTTTGGTAATTACCATCTAAAACATGCATATATATAAATATTTTATCAAAATAAGGTAGATAAGATCAAATAATGTTATTAATGTTAAATAAATTAGGTTAATAGGAGTTAATTGAATCTAGCTTAAGTGGTGAGTAAAAGTCGTTACCATTTTTACAGAGATCATGCTTGCTTTTAATGAGATTGTTGTTTATGACTTGTATATGATTTATTCATGAGTTGTTTATGACTTGTATATGATTTATTCATGAGTTGTTTATGGCTTGTCACTTGTATATGATCTATTCATGAGTTGTCAAGTTGCCCTTGTGTCCTAAAAATATAAAGTTTCTGGTTGGTGCCATCCTTAATAAAATGAGTAAGCATAAAATGCCTACATTGAAACTATAGACATAATAAGGGGAGGGAATAGAAGAAGAGGAACACTTCTCATAATGGTCATTAATCATTGCCAATAAGTACATATGATGCAACATCTACATTTATGTCTACATAAATGTATTTATATAAAAAAACAACTCTCCTCCTTACTATGTTTAAGCCTCAAGTAAAAACCAAATCAACATACAAAATGTTGATATTAATAAAAATAAGTAGTAATACTAATAATAATGATGACCCCTAACCCTTACTACCCATAAACACTCTAACCCATAACCATGAGAACACTAACCCCCTTAATGCACCATGACCCTTAACTCTTATGACGTCCCTTAATGCAATAGCCCCTTAATGCACTAATCCCTTAATACAATGAATGACCTTAACTTCTTTGATCCCTAATGCAATTATCATTAAATACACTATGACCTTGATCACATTAATCTTTAATACACTATGACCCTTAACTATTACAACCCTTTGACACAATATGTTAAAGTCCTACACTAACCCCCCCCCTCTACTTCATCAATGTAAAAGGCCATAAGGGTCATTAGATAGTTAGTGGGTAGTGACTTAATGTAATAGGACCCTATTTATTAAATAAGGCCCTTGGGTGGTTGACCCTCATTAATAGTGTGACAACAAGTAATTAGGTCTTTGGATATGAAAGCACTATATAGAGAGTAGTAAGCTATGTATATTTTGTCAAGAATTGTTATTGTATTTGGAACTTTGCTCTTTGAGGTTGCCCCTTGAAGAGGCAAGAGAACATGGCTCTCTATTTTGAATATCATTAATACCAACATAGATCCATCTTAAACCTGTATCTATCAAGCACCGAGAGGGATCCAATTTCTTGAGGTGTATTTCTTTTTTTAAATTTAAACTCAAGAAATTTGATCTCTCTTGATTGAGAGATCCAGGTTTAAGTTTTAAGTTTTTATTTTATAAACGGTCATCTATTTTTTAATTACTTTTCATAATATTTTATTTTATGAACCAACATGGATTTTTTTTAAATTTCCATAATTTTTATTTTATGAGCCGACATGAATTTTTTTAATTATTTTGTTACATCACAAACATTACAACATCTCCCCCATACTGGACTATAGAGCACATCTATTTTTTAATTACTTTTCATAATATTTTATTTTATGAACCAACATAGATTTTTTTTAAATACTTTCCATAATTTTTTATTTTATGAGCCGACATGAATTTTTTTAATTATTTTGTTACATCACAAACGTTACAACATCTCCCCCATACTGGGTTGTAGAGCACCTCGTTTCACTCAGTGCAACAAGAGACATTTTTCAACGTTTATCTCTTTTTCTTGTGTTTTTTCTATTTTTTCTGGGTTAAGTACATTACGAGAGCTCTTTATTGGGCCAAGAAATGAGAATATTTTTTTTCTCTTTTTGTAGGAATTTTTTTGGGGGGGAATTTTTTACTGCATACTTCAAATCAATTTCTGAGTTTTTTTTTTTGTAGAATTTAAAAAAAACTAGTATATTTGAGTCCTTCTCACAAAAATGCCATATCTATATATATATATATATATTTCAATGTGGTTCACAACCTTAGAGAGAAGTTGCTACGTCCATGGAAAGAATTCACAGGAAGCCCACCCGAAGGGCCTGCCGACTCTGATTACAGAGCCTAACTCGGTGGGGACATCAAGTGAGGCCCTTATATATCTATGCATAGTCACCCGAGGATTTGACCCCAAGACCTTCTACTTACAACTCACGGCTCTCAACCACTTGAGTTAACCCATCGGGCTTTATATATATATATATATATATCATCTTAAATGGAGTCCAGGAAGTGAAAATATCATTGATTTAAAAAATAATTGTTTTAGAGCTTTTTGTGATGACCACAAATATTGTAGAGCGGATACATTTTGACAGATCACCTAGATTTCTATTAAACTACTATCAGTAGATGCGGAGTGGCCACGCCATTTCTAGTAAGTTGTCATAATAACAATTCTAATCAATATTGCAAAAGGTGCGCTTATTTCTATTTTTTCCTAAATCCCTACCTTGAAAAGTAAGTTATTCTATGATGATTGTAGAGTTTTTTTATGGGGTTAGCGAGCTCCTAAATTTTTCAAAAGATGTGCTTTGGCGCCTTTTTTTAAGCTAATAAGTTTTATATTAATATCAGATAGAGTACAAATTCCTAAATTGGATTGGACTACCTTTGGGGAAACCAGACCAGTCACAATGCATTAAGTCTTTGGATTTAGTCCATACATGAGTTTGGGAAAAGAAAATACTTAGATTTAGTCTAATAGTGCCACGCCTAAAGAAGTTGCCTGGACTTGTTAGGAAGGTGATAAAAAGTTGTGTAAGACCCAGAGAGTCCAAAAAAGACAAACTATCCAAACTAAGCTTAAATCTAATCATCACAATAACATAAATAACTCGGGCTTCATTTGCTTGGGATGGTTATGGCTACTGATAGGATTTAGGAACCATTTTGAAAACCATTCAATTGGTTGTTTTGGCCAACATATTGAGTTTGGCTTAGAAGTTGGAAATAACTTTGATCATGGAGGAAAATTTCCCCTTCAAATTCTCAATTTGGGCCTACACCTGATCCAGTTGAAGAAGGATTTCCTTCTTCTCTTCCCAACCATCCATCATAGCCCTACCTATCAAAGTCTTAACTTGCCAATACAGGAAGATCATTTTTCGTGTGTCTGGTTTCTTGAGTATGCGAAGTGTTGGTGTCTTTGAACCAAGTCTGCATCTCATCACGTTCTTCCTCAACAACTAGGGTATCTTGCTCGGACTTCACCCAATCCTCAGCCCTTTTAATTTATTTTTTTAATTTCCTCATGGATTCATTAGTGATAACATGCTTCAACTTCCTCCACTTCACCTTGGACGTTGAGCATATGTCGATAGCCCTGCTTCCTCTTACCATCCTCTTGGGTTTGATGATGAGTACCTACCATCTGAACTACCCACCCCACTCGATTTTTGTTAGCCTCCAGGAACCCCCACTGCATATCCCTCCAACAGTTGATGGAATTCTCATCCCCTCGAACCCTCGGGGTGGTTGGAAACATGTTCTTAACAATCAAAATACTCTAAAGAGAATTGTGTCCTAACTTTTCCATGCCTTACGCACACCAGACTAGCCAAAGGTGGGTAACTATGAAAGAGGCACTGGTCGGATTAATCACAAGAATTACCTATACATCATGGGTAACATTTGGCCTCATCGTGATGGCAAGCAACTGCTCATTCTGCGTGAAATCCTTCTGGTACTTGTCGATCTCAACTATCAGTGCATGGTGACCCGCGAGAGCAGTTTTATTTGTTTCCCACGCAGTTGGATGATTCATGATAACATCAAGAACCTTCACTACCTTGCTTTTCTTCCTTCCTACACTAATCAGCTAGGGAGGGACGTCTAATCCTCACAGGGTAGCAATTTTGTCATAGCCCTATAGTTGATAATGCATGGGAGTGGGAGGGAGATGGCCCAATGCTTGACCACGTGCCATGGCGCGTACCAGGTGCCTAGATCCCAACATGACACCCAACTCAGGGGATGTTTTGGCATCTTTAAATAACACAGAGATCTATCCTTCAATGAGTAAACACGCGGTTGGGGAAGCATGCATACAAAAAATATAAGCGGTACTAAGTCACATTGTTGGGAACCCTTGTAACCTCTGTTGGTACCCCTTCTAGTAGTATCGCATCAGACAACACTTGTACATGGAATCTCACTTCCACATAGTCTTGAATATATAGGAATTCCCCTAGGTATACCTGGAACCAACTTTAGATAAATTGATTGATCGTCTTGTTGCTATAGTACACTAAGAACAACACTCAAGAAAATCACTCTCTATAAGTACCTAGGTAGGTAAGTAGTACATCTAAGGGCATGGTTGAACCTCCTTAGTTAGTGCCTTGAGATATTGGATCGAGTACATTTGTTGGGCCCCACACATATATCAAATAACTATAGTGCCTGACACTCCCTTTTCCTCAAGACTTGATGGATTCCATGGTGGATCGCTGTAAACCACCTCACACCAACACCCAGACAATATGACCACTCACTTTACTACCGAAAAGTTGGAACACCTGGAAGCTCAATACACAAATCTTAGTGGCCAACTTTAGAACATTCAACAGACATTAGATCAGAAGATAGCTAATTTGGATCAGAAGTTGGATCAAAAAAATCAACAGACCTTAACGACCTTGGATAATGTGTTGAATGAGAATATGAACGCTTGACAACTCATGGCATAAAAATAGAAGACCCCTAGTATGTCTAGCATAGTGAGCCACACTAGAAAGATAATTCTCACTCGAGACTATCTAGACACCAACAATCCCCTTTAGGTCTTCACAACCATAAACCGGTGGTTGTTTTGGCCAACATATTGAGTTTGGCTTAGAAGTTGGAAATAAATTTGATCATGGTGGTAATTTCCCTGTCAAATCCTTAATCTGGACCTGCATCTAATTTAGTTGAAGAATGATTTACTTCTTCTCTTCATGACCATCCATCATAGCCCTACCTATCAAAGTCTTAACTTGACAATACATGAACACCATTTATGTGTGTTTGGTTTCTCAGGTACGCAAAGTGATAGTGTCTTTGAACCAAGTTTGCATCTCCTCACATTCTTCCTCAACAACCAGGGTATCCTGCTCGGACTTCATCTAATCCTCATCCCTTTAATTTTTTTTTTGAATTTCCTCCTGGATTCGACAATGATAACATGCTTTAACTTCCTCCACTTCACCTTGGACGTGGAGGATATGTTGATAGCCTTGCTTCCTATTACCATCCTCTTGGGTTTGATAATGAGTGCCTACCATCTGAACTGCCCACCCCACTCGATTTTTGTCATCCTTCATGAACCACCACTACATCTCCCTCCAACAATTGATAGAATTATCATCCCCTCAAACCCTTAGGTTGGTTGGAAACCTATTCTCAACAATCAAAAACCTCTATGGAGCACTGTGTCCCGACTTCTCCATGCCCTACGCATACCAGACTAGCCAAAGGGGGGTAACCATGAAAGAGACAATGGTCAGATTAATCACAAGAATTACCTATACATCATGGGTTGTAGTTGGCCTCGTCATGATGCCAATAAACTACTCGTTCTATGTGAAATCCTTCTAGTACTTGTCGGTCTCAACTATCAGTGCATGGTGTCCCCCGAGAGCAATTTTATTCCATTCCGGCGCGGTTGGATGATTCACCGTAACATTAAGAACCTCCACTACCTTGCTTATTATCCTTCCTGCACTAGTCAGTTAGGGAGGGATGTCTAATCCATGCAAGGGAGCAGTTCTCTCATAGCTCCATAACTGATAATGCATGGGATTGGGAGGGAGATGACCCAATGCCTGACCACGTGCCATGGCGTGTACTAGGTGCCTAGATCCCAACATGACACCCAACTCAGGGGATGTTTTGGTATCTTTAAATAACACAAAGATATGTCCTTCAATGAGTAAACCTGCGGTTGGGGAAGAATACACACATAAAATATAAGTGGTACTAAGTCACATTATTGGGAACACTTGTAACCTCTGCTAGTACCCCTTCTAGTACTACCGCATTAGACAACACTTGTATATGGAATCTCACGTCCATATAGTCTTGAGTATATAAGAAGTCCCCTAGGTATACCTGGAACAAACTTTAGATAAACTGATTGATTGTCTTGTTGCTATAGTACATTAAGAACAACACTCAAGCAAATCACTCTCTAGTACATGGGTAGGCAAGTAGTACGCCTAAGGGCATGGTTGATCCTCCTTAGTTAGTGCCTTGAGATATTGGATCGAGTACTATTGTTGGGCCCCACACGTATATCAAAGAACTATAGTGCCTGACACTCCCTTTTCCTCAAGACTTGATGGATTCCATTGTGGATCCCTATAAACCACTTTACACCAACACCCCGGATAATATGACCCCTCACTTTACTATAGACAAGTTGGAACACCTGGAAGCTCAATACATAAATCTTAGTGGCCAACTTCAGAACATTCAACAGACATTGGATCAAAATTTAGCCAATTTGGATTAGAAAAATCAGCAAACCTTAACCACCTTGGATAATGTGTTGAATGAGAACATGATCGTCTGAAAGCTCATGGCATAAAAATAGAAGACCCCTAATATGTGTAGCACAGTGAGCCACACTAGGAAGACACTTCTCACTCAAAACTATCTAGCCCACAACAACCCCCTTTAAGTCTTCACAACCATAAACCACCCTCCATGGATAATAACAGTTGGCATCATTTTCCTAAAGTGGATCTAAACAAGTTTGATGGTTCTAACCCATCAAGATAGTCACCCAGATGGCACGTTACTTCTTCCTCCATAATATTACTAATGAAATGTTGAAACATAGGGTGAAGATATTGTATCCATATCCAAAATGATGTCAATGGTGGGAGTGGCGTAAAATATCACATGGGGACTACATTGACTAGAGTCTATTTGTTAAAGCTTTCCATGCTCGTTACGAACGAGATACTCACTATTTGGGATGGCTTACCAAGTTACGCCAAATAGGCTCAGTCGTAGACTTTATCTCGATCTTTGAGAAACTAGTCATTCATATAGAGAACTTAACAAATTATTTTTATAAAGAATGTTTCTCAAGTAGGCGATTAGAGAACAAGTCAAAATGAAACATCCTAGTAACTGCTTGGAGGCATTTAAGTGGGTTCTAGAAGTGAAGACGATCATCAATGCAAAGACCAACAAACCCTCTTTTATTCCCCGATTGTTCCCTACACGTCAATTCCTCAAGCACAATCCTTCTCCTGCCTTGAAAGTAAAAAGGTCGTCTCTAGCATAAATGGTAGACTAGCAAATATGTGGACTCTACTATAAAGATCATAAATTATTTCAAAATTATGTGACTACTCCTACCCATTCCAAATACATCATTATTGGAGATACCCCTAAGTTTGAGGCTATTGACCAAGTCCCTCCCATGTAAGAAGAAGTGGAACCCAAATTCCATCAAGAAGAACCAATCATCTCTCTCCATGCTTCATCTTATATTTCAACCCTACAAATCTTGAAACTTATGGGTTACATAAATCACCGCAAAGTAGTAGTCTTGGTTGACAATGGAAACACCCACAATTTTACTCACCAGTGCATGGTCGAAGAAATCTATTTTTATGTCCATCTAGAGCCCAACTTTCAAATTATGATAGGTAATGGCGGGATGATGAAACATGGGGGGCACTGTGAAAATGTGAGACTCCAATTGGGTGACTATCATCTCAAAACACATGTGTCGGCATTATTTATGGGTCGTTGTAATATATTTTTAGGGATCGAGTGGTTATACACATTGGGGCTAGTCGCCCCCTTAATGAAATAACCCCTTAATGCACTAATCACTTAATGCAATGAACGACCTTAACTTCTTTGATCCCTAATGCAATTGTCATTTAATACACTATGACCTTGATCATACTAATCTTTAATACAATATGACCATTAACCATTTTGAGTTGACACAATATGTTAGAGCCCTACACTAACCCCCCCCCCACTTCATCAATGTACAAGGCCATAAGGCTCATTAGATAGTTAGTGGGTAGTGACTTAATGTAATAGGGACCTATCTATTGAATAAGGAACCTGGGTGGTTGACCCTCATTAATAGTGGGACCACAAGTAATTAGGTATTTGGATATGAAAGAACTATATAGAGAGTAGTAAGCTATGTAATGTTTTGTCAAGAATTGTTATTGTATTTGGAGCTTTGCTCTTTGAGGTTGCCCCCTTGAAGAGGCAAGTGAACACAACTCTCTATTTTGAATATCATTAATACAAGAGTCCTTTTTTCAGGGTATATCTATTTTTTCTTGTCTTTTTCTATTTTTTCTTTGAAGTTTTAGGTTAAGTACATTACAAGTGGTACTAGAGCTCTTTCTTGGGCCAAGAAATTAGAAAAAAAAAATCTCTTTTTGTGGGAATGTTTTGAGGGGAAAAAGGATAGTGTACTTCAAACCAAATTCTAAGATTTTTTGTGTAGAATTTTAAAAAACTAGTGGACTAGTGGTATATTTGAGTTCATCTCACAAAAACGCCATATACCTTAAAGCAATTGATTATATATATATATATATATATATATATATATATATATATATATATATATATATATATATATATCATCTTAAATGGAGTCCAGGAATTGAAGATATCATTGATTTAAAAATCAATTGTTTTAGGGTTTTTTTGCAACGACCACAAATATTATAGAGCAGATATTTTTTGACAAATCACCCAGATTTCTATCAAACTAATGCCAATACAGAATGATCGCACCATTTCTAGTAAGTTGTCATAATAACAATTATGGTCAATATTGCAAGAGTTGTGCTTATTTCTATTTTTTGGCCTCAAACCCTACCTTGAAAAGTAAGTTATTCTATTATGATTGTAGAGCTTTTTCTAGGGTTAGAGAGCTCCTAAATTTTTTTATTTTTTAAAAGATGTGTTTTGGCGCCTTTTTTTAAGCTAATAAGTTTTATATTAATATTAGAAAGAGTACAAAATCCTACATTGGATTGGACTACCTTTGGGGAAACCAAACCAGTCACAATGCATTAAGCCTTTGGATTTAGTCCATACATGAGTTTGGGAAAAGTAAATACTTATATTTAGTCTAATAGTGCCACACCTAAAGAAGTTGTCTGGACTTGTTAGGAAGGTGATAAACAGTTCGGTAAGACCCGAAGAATCCAAAAAAGACAAACTATCCAAACTAAGCTTAAATCTAATCATCACAATAACATAAATAACCTGGGCTTCCTTTGCTTGTGTTGCTTATGGTTGCTGTTGGGCTTTAGGAACCATTTTGAAAACCATTTTGGTGGTTGTTTTGGCCAGCATATTAAGTTTGGCATAGAAGCAGGAAATAACTTTGATCATGGTGGAAAATTTCCCCTTCAAATCCTCAATTTGGGCTTACACCTGATCCAGTTAAAGAAGGATTTCCTTCTTCTCTTCTTGACTATCCATCATAACCCTACCTATCAAAGTCTTAACTTGCCAATACGGGAAGATCATTTTTCGTGTGTTTGGTTTCTCGAGTATGCGAAGTGCTAGTGTCTTTGAACCAAGTCTACATCTCATCACGTTCTTCCTCAACAGCCAGGATATCTTGCTCGGAATTCACCCAATCATCATCCCTTTTAATTGTTTTTTGAATTTCCTCATGGATTTGACAATGATAACATGCTTCAACTTCCTCCACTTCACCTTGGACGTTGAGCATATGCCGATAGCCCTGCTTCCTCTTACCATCCTCTTGGGTTTGATGACGAGTTCCTACCATCTAAACTACCCACCCCACTCGATTTTTGTTAGCCTCCAGGAACCACCACTTCATATCTCTCCAAGAATTGATGGAATTCTCATCCCATTGAACCCTCGAGGTGGTTGGAAACATGTTCTTAACAATCAAAATCCTCTAAAGAGCATTGTGTTCTGACTTTTCCATGCCCTACGCACACTCGACTAGCCAAAGGTGGGTAACTATGAAAGAGGCAATGGTCAGATTAATCACAAGAATTACCTATACGCCGTGGGTCATAGTTGGACTCATCGTGATGGCAAGAAACGGCTCATTCTGCGTGAAATCCTTCTGGCGCTTATCGATCTCAACTATCAGTGCATGGTGTCCCGTGAAAGCAGTTTTTTTTGTTTCCCGCGCAGTTGGATGATTCATCATAACATCCAGAACCTTCACTACCTTGCTTCTTGTCCTTCTGCACTAATCAGCTAGGGAGGGATGTTTAATCCTCATAGGGGAGCAGTTCTCTCATAGCCCTTTAGTTGATAATGCACGGGAGTGGGAGGGAGATGGCCCAATGATCTCATCAACAACCATCATATCTTGCTCGAACTTCACCCAATCCTCAGCCCTTTTTTTTAATTTCCTCATGGATTTGACAGTGATAACATGATTCAACTTCCTCCACTTCACCTTGGACGTTGAGCATATGCTGATAGCCATGCTTTCTCTTACCATTCTCTTGGGTTTGACGATGAGTGCCTACCATATGAACTTCCCACTCCACTCAATTTCTATCAGCATCCAGGAACCACCACTGCATTTCCCTCCAACAGTTGATGGAATTATCATCCCCTCGAACCCTCGCGGTGGTTGGAAATCTATTCTCAACAATCAAAACCCTCTAAAGAGCATTTTGTCCCGAATTTTCCGTGCCCTACACACATTGGACTAGCCAAAGGTGGGTAACCATGAAAGATGCATTGGTCAGATTAATCACAAGAATTACCTATACATCGTGGGTCATAGTTGGCCTCGTCATGATGCCAAGAAACTGCTTGTTCTACATGAAATCCTTATGGTACTTGTTGATCTCAATTATCAGTGCATGGTGTCCTGTGAGAGCAGTTTTATTTGTTTCCCACGTGGTTGGATGATTCACCATAACATCAAGAACCTCCACTACCTTGCTTATTGTCCTTCCTGCACTAATCAGCTAGGCAGGACTTCTAATCCACGCAAGGGAGCATCTCTCTCATAGCTCTATAGCTGGTAATGCATGGGAGTGGGAGGGAGATGACCCAATGCTTCACCACGTGCAATGGCACATACCAGGTTCCTAGCTCCCAACATGACACCCGACTCAAGGGATGTTTTGGCATCTTTAAATAAAATAGAGATCTATCATTCAATGAGTAAACCTGTGGTTGGGGAATCATACATACATAAAATATAAGCGGTACTAAGTCACATTGTTGGGAACCCTTGTAACCTTTGTTGGTACCCCTTCTAGTAGTACTGCATTAGACAACAATTGCATATGGAATTTCACTTCCATATAGTCTTGAGTATATAGGAAGTCCCCTAGGTATACCTGTAACTAACTCTAGATAAATTGATTGATCTTCTTGTTTCTATAGTACACTGAAAACAACACTCAAGCAAATCGCTCTATAGTACCTGGGTAGACAAGTAGTACATCTAAGGGCATGGTTGAGCCTCCTTAGTTAGTGCCTTGGGATATTGGATGGAGTACTATTGTTGGGACCCACACATATATCAAAGAACTATAGTGCTTGACACTCCCTTTTCCTCGAGGCTTGATGGATTCCATGGTGGATCCCTATACACCACCCCATACCAACACCCCAGACAATATGACCACTCACTTTACTACTAACAACTTGGAACACTTGGAAGCTCAATACACAAATCTTAGTGGAAAACTTCAAAACATTCAATAGACATTGGATCAGAAGTTGGATCAAAAAAATCAACAAACCTTAACTACCTTGGATAACAAGTTGAATGAGAAGATGAATGCTTGACAGCTCATGGTATAAAAATAGAAGACACCTAGTATGTTTAGCATAGTGAGCCACACTAGGAAGGTACTTCTCACTCAGGACTATCTAGCCACCAACAACCCCCTTTAGGTATTCACAACCATAAACCGTGGTTGCTTTGGCCAGCATATTTTGTTTGGCTTGGAAGTTGGAAATAACTTTGATCATGGTGGCAAATTTCCCCTTCAAAGCCTCAATTTGGACCTGCATCTAATCCAGTTGAAGAATGGTTTCCTTCTTCTCTTCCTAGCCATCCATCATAGCCATACCTATCAAAGTCTTAACTTTCCAATACATGAAGAGCGTTTTTGTGTGTTTGGTTTCTTATGTACTTGAAATGATAGAGTCTTTGGACCAAGTTTACATCTCCTTGTGTTCTTCCTCAACAACTAGGGTATCGTGCTTGGAATTCACCCAATCCTCAGCCCTTTTAATTTATTTTTTTTAACTTCCTCATGGATTCGACAGTGATAACATGCTTCAACTTCCTCCACTTCACCTTGGACGCAGAGCATATGCCGATAACCCTGCTTCATCTTACCATCCTCTTGGGTTTGACAACAAGTGACTACCATCTGAACTACCCACCCGACTCGATTTTTGTCAGCCTCCAGGAACCACTATTGCATCTCCCTCCATTAATAGTTGAAGGAATTCTCATCCCCTCGAACCCCCATAGTGGTTGGAACCTATTCTAAACAATCAAAATCCTCTACGGATCACTGTGTCCCAACTTCTCCATGCCCTACGCACACCAGACTAGCCAAAAGGAGGTAACCATGAAAGAGGCATTGGTCAAATTCATCACGAATTACCTATACATTATGGGTCGTAGTTGGCCTCGTCATGATGCCAATAAACTACTCATGTTGCATGAAATCCTTCTAGTACTTGTCGGTCTCAACTATTAGTGCATGGTGTTCCGCAAGAGTAGTTTTATTCCATTCCCATGCGGTTGGATGATTCACCATAACATCAAGAACCTCCACTACCTTACTTCTTCTCCTTCCTGCACTAGTCAGCTAGTGAGGGATGACTAATCCACGCAAGGGAGCAGTTCTCTCATAGCTCTGTAGCTGATAATGCATGGGAGTGGGAGGAAGATGACCCAATTCCTGACCACGTTCCATGGCACGTACCAGGTTCCTGGCTCCCAACATGACACCCAAATTGGGGGATGTTTTGGCATCTTTAAATAACACAAAGATCCGTCCTTTAATGAGTAAACCTGCAGTTAGGGAAGCATACACACGAAAAATATAAGTGGTACTAAGTAACATTGTTGGGAACCCTTGTAACCTCTATTATTACCCCTTCTAGTAGTACCACATCAGACAACACTTGTATATGGAATCTCACATCCATATAGTCTTGAGTATATAGGAAGTCCCCTAGGTATACCTGGAACAAACTTTAGATAAACTAATTGATTGTCTTGTTGCTATAGTACACTAAGAACAACACTCAATCATGTCACTCTCTAGTACCTGGGTAGGCAATTAGTATGTCTAAGGGCATGGTTGAGCCTCCTTAGTTAGTGGCTTGAGATATTGGATCGAGTACTATTGTTGGGCCCCACATGTAAATCAAAGAACGATAGTGCCTGACACTCCCTTTTCCTCAAGACTTGATGGATTCCATGGTGGATCCCTATAAACCACCTCACACCAACACCCCATACAATATGACAGCTCACTTTACTACTGACAAGTTGGAACACCTGGAATATCAATACACAAATATTAGTGGCCAACTTTAGAACATTCAACATACATTGGATTAAAAGTTAGCCAATTTGGATCAGAAGTTGGATTAGAAAAATCAACAAACCTTAACCACCATGGATAACATGTTGAATGAGAACATGATCGCCTGACAACTCATGGTATAAAATAGAAGACCCCTAGTATGTGTAGCATAGTGAACCACACTAGGAAGACACTTCTCACTCAAAACTATCTAGCCACCAACCCCCTTTAAGTATTCACAACCATAAACCACCCTCCATTGATAATAACACTTGGAATCATTTTCGTAAAGTGGATCTAAACAAGTTTGATGGTTCTAACCCTTCAGGATGGGTTACCCAGATGGCACATTACTTCATCCTCCATAACATTACTAATGAAATGTTGAAACACAGGGTGAAGATATTGTATCCATATCTGAAATGATGTCAATGGTGGGAGTGGCGTAAAAGATCACATGGGGACTGCATTGACTAGAGTCTATTTGTTAAAGCTCTCTATGCCAGTTACGAGTGAGATACTCACTATTTGGGATGGCTTACCAAGTTATGCCAAATAGGCTCAGTCATAGACTTTATCTCAGTCTTGGAGCAATTAGTCAATCATATAGATAACTTAGCATGTTCTTTTTATAAAGAATATTTCATTAATGGCCTCAAGTAGGCGATTAGAGAATAAGTCAAAATGAAACATCCTACTACCTGGTTGAAGGCATTTAAGTGGGTTCTATAAGTGAAGACAATGATCAATGCACAAACCAACAAACCCTCTTTTATTCCCCGCTTGTTCCCTACACAAGTCAATTCCTCAAGCACAATCCTTCTCCTTCCTTGAAAGTAAAAAGGTTGTCGCTAACATAAATGGTAGACTAGTAAATATGTGGACTCTACTATAATTGTGATGAAAAGTATGCTCCTTGTCAGAAATGTAAAGAACATAAATCATTTCAAATTGATGTGACTGCTCCCACCCATTCCAAATACATCATTAAGGAAGATACACTTAAGTTCGAGGCTATTGACCAAGTCCCTCCCATGTAAGAAGAAGTGGAACCCAATTCCATCAAGAAGAACCAATCATTTCTCTTCATGCTTCATCTAGTATTTGAGCCCTACAAATCTTGAAACTTCCGGGTTATATAAAGTAACACAAAGTGGTAGTCTTGGTTGACAATGGCAACACCCACAATTTTATTCAGCAGTGCATGGCCTAAGAAATCTATTGATATGTCCATCTAGAGCCCAACTTTCAAATTATGATAGGTAATGGAGGGATGATGAAACATGGGGGGCACTGTGAAAATGTGAGACTCCAATTGGGTAACTATCATCTCAAAACTCATATGTCGGCCATAGATATGGGTCATTGTGATATATTTTTATGGATCGAGTGGCTATACACATTGGGGCTAGTCACCATGGACTTCAAGGAATTATACTTGAGTTTTACTTAGGACTCTCTTACTCAGACCCTCATTGGAATTTAGGTAGACTCCCTTGAAATCATAAGTTCTCATCGAATAGAAAAATTATTAAAGAAAGGCAACTCAAGATTTATTGCTCACCTCCATGCCATGCAATCCCTAAACAACACTGCACTAGAAATCCATCTTTACTTGCAAAAGGTTTTGGAAAAACACTAGTAAGTATTTTAGGCACCAAAGGGTTTACCCCCATCCAGAGGTGAGCATGATCATAGTATACCCTTGATTTTGGGTGGTCAATCACCAAATGTATGGTTGTATAGGCACCATTTGCACAAAAGAATGAAATTGAAAATATCATTAGGAGCCTTTAGATATGGGAGTCATTCTTCCCAGCACTAGCTCATATTCATCCCCAGTTGTTATGGTTTTAAAGAAATAAGGAAATTTGACACACGTGTCATGATTTTTCCCTGTCAATAAGTTGGCCATCAAAGATAAACTCCCCATTCCAATGATTGATGATCTTTTAGATGAGCTCCATGGTGCCAAATTTTCCACCACACTCAACCTTAATTCTGGATACCACCAAATCAATATGAAAGAGATCGGTATCATGAAGACAACTTTCCACACGCATGAAGGCCATTTCGAATTTTTGGTAATATCCTTTGGACTTTGTAATTCCCCCTCTACCTTTCAAAGCCTCATGAATACAATTTTACAACCATATCTTTGCGATTTTATGTTGGTTTTCTTTGATGACATCTTGATTTATAGTAAAACTTGGGATGCCCATGCACAACATGTTGATAAAGCCTTGCAACTATTAGGGGGAATTTGGATGAAATGGGCATCCTAAAGAAAAATAAAAATAATGCCACGTAGGCAATTTTTTTATACTATTTCACTTTTATGAAGATCGTTATTTCATTTTTGTCAAAGCTACCTTAGATATATATTTTATATTAAAATCAATTTATGTGGATGAAGTTCAATGTAGTGTTTTCACCCAAAATAAAGAAAAAACTTAAATACATAGTGCCATCTTAAAAGTTATGTCGGATCCAACAAATCACCCGGGGATCGCACTTGGCCTGGACTGCACTAGCCTCAACTTGTCTGGGTTTTTGGGTGTTGCCTCCCAACTAAGTCACCCCTAAGGGAATTGAACTCGGGTCGCCTTGCTGAATTGACCAATTAATATTATATATTAATTAAATATTACACATAATTTAGTTATGATATTAGTTATTATTATATATTAATTATATATTAGTTATGATATTAGTTGGAAGTTATTGGACCCAACTTTTCACAGTGTACAATAATATTATAATATATTAATTATAGTATAATATTAGTGTATATTAGTTATAATATTAATTACTATTACTATTATATATTATATATAAGTTACGTATTATCTCAATAAAAGATCGATGGGTATATTAGTTATGATATTAGTTACTATTATATATTAATTATGATATTAGTTAGAATTTATTGGACCCAATTTTTCACAGTGTATAGTAATATTATAATACATTAATTATTATATTATATTATTATATTATAGTTATAATATTAATTACTATTACTATTATATATTTTATATTGATCATGTATTACTTAAAAGATGGATGGGTATATTACTTATGATGGGAGTAGTCTATTTATTATAAGTTTTTGACTTTATGGTGGGTTTATGTCGGAATACAATAATTTTATTTTGGTAAAATCCAAATTTATACGTGTTTAAATTGTATTTTTGAATCCATAAATAAATTTAGCACCCTCAAATACCCCCATGGCACCCAAATTATGCAATTTCCATAGCTAATATATGTGATTCTAAGATTTTTTAAAGATTTCCAATCGGAATACGAACTAAATTAGACGGAAAATATGCTCAGAAAATGTTGAAAACATAGAATATTTAGATTGCACCGTTATGATGTTAGTTACTATTATATTTATTATTTATTATATATTAATTATGATATTAATAAAATTTATTGGACCCAACTTTTCATGGTGTATAATATTATTATAATATATTCATTATAATATAATACTTTTATATATTAGTTATACTATTAATTACTACTGCTATTATATATTGTATATGGGTCACGTATTACCTAAAATCGGTTAGCATATTAATTTCATTATCAATATCCAAGACAATTTCGGTCCGCTTAGGTAGCGGGTAAACAAATTATCTTATTAAAAATTCCAACTATCCCCAAATTATATAATACAAAATTGCCTCAGACATGCACCTCTTTTGAATTTTAAAGCATTTTAACTAGCTAATACATGATGCCATGGAATTTGAATTAGGGTTGGGAGGCCCATTTTTCATCCAAACTCCCTTTAAGTGGCTCCTTCATGACCATCAATTGTTCATTAAATGCTCCAAATGTGCTTTTGTGGCCTCAAAGGTTGAATACTTGGGTCATATTGTTGGACAATATGGTGTGAGACTCTAAGAGAGTCGACCCCAAAAATATTGTAGCAATGCAAGAATGGCCATGCCCTAAAACCTTGAAGAGCTTATGCAAGTTTTTAGGCCTTACTAGATACTATAGGAAGTTTGTGAAGGACTATGGTAAAGTTGCAACCCCTTTGACAATCCTGCTCAAGAAAAATGCGTTTACATGGAATGAAGTGGTAGAACAAGCGTTCTCAATTTTAAATCAATCCTTGTGCAACATCCTGGTGTTAGTCATGCCTAATTTTACTAAGAATTTTGCATTGGAATGTGATGCTTCTGGAAAAGGTTTGAGTACTTCATTTTTAATGCAAAATGGAAGACCCTTAACATTCATCAGTAATCATTTGTGTGACAAGAATTTGGGAAAGTCTACCTATAAGAAAGAAACAATGGCCATCCTACATGCAGTCGACACATTACAGTCGTATCTCATACGGCAACACTTCTAGATTAAGATGCATCACCATAGCCTATTTTTTTTTGGTACAAAGGTTGTCATCATTAGAGAAACATAAATTGGTCACTGAGATGCTTGGATATGAGTATGAGATCATCTACAAAAGGGCAAAGACAATGTTGCGACAGATGCATTATTAATCAAACCCGAGGAAGACGGATCCCTCTTTGCCTTATCCTCTCTAGTATTTGAATGGTTAGAAGAAGCATAGAAAGAATGGCTAACCATTGATGTTGCATCTCATATCATCTCATCAAGCAAATTTAGGAGGATCCCAACCCTCCCCAAGGTTATACTTGGCAACAAGATACACTGTAGTCTAAAGGTCACCTTTTTTGGTACCTAACTCTGCTTGAAAATAGAGGATATTAGTAAAATTACATTCGTCACCTCTCATAGGATATTCAGGTTTTCATAAAACTTATGCACACACTAGGCACCCCTTTTAGGAAGGCATGAAAAAGGACATTATTAATTTTGTAATGAAATGTAACACTTGCCAAAGGAACATGGATGAGACAGTGATGACTCCTCGGGAATTGCAACCATTTCCAATCCTTACCACTAATTAGATAGACATTTCCATAGATTTTACCATTGTTCTTCCAAAAGCAAGTGGTAGTTGATTGACTTTCCAAATATGCTCACTTTGTGCTCTCCAACACTCCTTTACCCTTGCAATGGTTTCCCAAATTTTTCTCAACCAGATTTTAAACTCCACAGCATGCTTGCCTCCATTGTGTCAGATCATGATCCCACATTCAATAGCAAATTTTGGCAATAACCATTTAAACTGTAGGGAACCTAGTTGAAAATGAGCACATCTCATCATCCCCAAATAGATGGCTAGATATAAGCAATCAATAAGGGAACCTATTTGTGATGTTTTGCATCTGAAAAGCAACACCAATGGGCACAATGGTTACCTTTGGTAAAATGGTGGTATAATACCATTTATCACAAGGCTGTGAAAATGAAACCATATGAAGCAGTATATGGCCAACAACTATCCTCAATGGTTTCTTATCTACTAGGTACCTCAAAAGTACATGCAATAGATAGTTTTCTTCATAATTGTGATGTCATTCTTTGCACACTTAAGGAAAATTTGGCAATGGATCAAAACTGCATGCAACAATAGGCATACCACCATCACTTTGAGTGTTTAGTTGTAGAAGGTGACCAGGTATTCATTCACCTCCAACCTTATAAGAAAAACTCTCTCAAAGTTAAAGGCCATGAGAAGCCCACCCAAAGTTTTATGACCCATATCAGATTGTTCAACGCATTGATCATAAGACCTAAAAATTAGTGCTCCCAACACACTCCAAGATCAACCCTATATTTCATGTGTCCTATTTGAAGAAGGTTTTGTATTAGAATTGTTGAGCTCAAACTACATTAACAGAACTCGATGAAGAAGGTTCCATTGGGATCCAACTAGAAGCAATTTGGGACACCAAGGAGTGCAATCTACGTCAGCACACTATCCGTGAAGTTTTGATTTAGTGGAAGGATACCTCACCAGAAGATGCTACTTGGGAACCGTGAACAATTTCCCCATTTCTAGACTTGAGGACAATTTTACTTTTGAAGAGAGAGGGCATGTTAGGGACCTACCCTACCCCCTACTTTATCAATGTACAATGCCATAAGGCCCATTAGATAGATAGTGGGTAGTGACTTAATGTAAAATGACCCTCTTGATTGAATGAAGGCCCCTAGGTGGTTTACCCTCATTAATAGCAAGACCACGAGTAGTTAGGGATTTGGCTATTAAAGCACTATATATAGAGTAGTAAGTTATGCAATGTTTTGTCAGGAATTGTTATTGTATTTGGAGCTTTGCTCTTGGAGGTTTCCCCCTTGAAGAGGTATGTGAACAAAACTCTCTATTTTGAATATCATTAATACAAGATTTTCACGATTTATCTCTTTTCTCTTGTGTTTTTCTATGTTTTCTTTGAAGTTCCAGGGTTAAGTACATTACACAATATGACCCCTTACACACTTTGATCCAACACAAAGCATACCCCCAACCCTTATGACCTATGACACAATCACCTCTAATATTGTGACTTTGAACAGACTAACCTCCTTCATACACTATAACCCTAAAATCCATTAAACCCCGACCTTGTGACCCACTAAACCCTAATCCCCTAACCCTAGTAACCTTGTAGCTATATTTGACCATTATTGACCATATTGACCTATTAATAGGATGAAATGCCATTGCCAACAATAATGGGTTCACCCCAAGGAGGAGTCTCAATTAAACTCATTAATGCCATTGTTAATAGTTTGTTAAGGGTAGGTGCCCCCCCTTGAGTGGGACCCCCACCATGTGTGTATATGGATGTCTTGACCCTAGGTTGAACTTTGAGTTTCTAATATATGTGACTTGTAGATTGTTGCATATATTCGAGTAGGTTACTTAGTTCCTTGTTCCCCATATGTATTTGTCAAAAAAAGTTTGTTTATGAAAAATGTCTTTTTAAATCCCAAATACAATAAATGTAGATGCTTATCAATGCAATCTAAGTTAAGCTACCTAAATTCAACATAAATTAAATTTTCAAATACAAAACCACATATATAACTATCGTAATTCAAAAAAAAATTATTATAAAATAAATAAATAAAAATAATCAACCTATAATTTTAATACAAGTTACAGTCTCATAACCCAGAGAAATGAACAAGCACTCAATGATAACAATTAGATTAAGTAATTGATGCTTAAACATAATCTACAATAGTGTGAATATTCTTACAAGATCTCAACTCTATGAAGGTAAAGAGTAATATCCCGGAGCCAAAGGAAAAAATCAATCATTACAAAAAGTTAGCCAAGATGGCTTCGCTATTAACGTTTCGAAAAAAAGTATTTTTTTACATTGCAAAACTACGAACCCTTTCACTTAGTTATAAATGTAAAATTGCATGTATAGACTTTCAAAAGTAATCAATCATTTCTGAGAAGCAACAACACCCTGATCTATTCAATTAGATAAATACTTTAAGTGGCTTTGATAACATAACCTTGGATTAAAAAATGATTAAATAAAAAAGGCACTATGCTTCCCTTTTGTCCTTTGAGTATTCCATATTTTGGGAGTTGAGTATAAGTTCACTGCACATGGAAATATGAATGTCTTCCCACCTCATTTCTCCATGTTCTTATTCTTATTCAATGTAGTTTGTAGTTTGAGTATATAAGTTCACTGCACATGGAAATATGAGTTTCTTCCCACCTCATTTCTCCATGTTCTTATCCTTATTTAATGTAGTAAGAAAAGGTTAATGAGAATGTTTTCTTTGGGAGGAATCACAGTAAAATACAATATATCTATAGTCACTCTGGATGCTTGCTTAATAACTGGTTATTCAAATTTAATATTGTCTTTTAGAGAGATTATTTCTTGCTTTAATAGTAATGATTATTTTGGTTTATTGAAGAAAGGGAGAATGCATTTTCAAATCAACACTACAGTTTTTTTGCAAAAGTGGTTGACATTTACTAAAAGTATCATCAACATTCTTGCCCGATTTGGCACAAACACACTTCCAATTTTTTAAAGCCATATCATGGAGGTCCATTTCTTTGTTGCTTATTCTCAAAATGTCCTAAAGGAGCATCTAGATATCCGTGTTTCCATTTCTAACTAAATGGAAACCCAACTCCTTGTTGCTTCATTTCCTACTCTATTACCTTGCTGCTAAGCTTAAGTAAATCCATGGATTGTTGTTGAAGTCTTGCAACTTTTTGTAAAACAAACTTTCAACAAAGTCAATTTGCCTTGTATCTTAAAATTACAAGCATTGAATGCAATGGTACACTACTTTAGGATAAGTCACTTGATTCTCTAGAGAAGCTATCTTTCTTTTAACTCTCTAGTTAACTCCACTAAAACATCTGCAATTGGTAGTAAAGGTTTTAACAAATTTCCATGATAACTACAAATTCTGGGTGGCTAGAGGTTCTAGAAGAAGTTTTTTATCGGTGCACTTATATCAATATGGCACATCGGTGCGATAGTTTATATAAAACACACTTATGCACTACTAATTGATACGCATTAGTGTTGAAAATACATATAACAAACATTGGTATTTATGACATTTCTCAAAGCCCCAGTGCATCTTCTAGATATCGAAAGCACTAGGTTGCTTCTATCGATAAAACACACTGGTGCAACACATCTTGGTATGCATTGGGGCTTTAAAGTAAATATTATGCACACACACATGTGTGTTTGTGTATTTTATATAATGAAAGCATCAGAGCAAATTACATATGTAAAAGCATTGGTTTGTATATTATCCCGTGAAGTTATTGTAACGATAATGATAATGATAATGATAAATGTAAGTGGTAACAATATTGTTGAAGGAACTAGTGCTTTTGTTGTTGTTATGAGCATTGATGCTCTTATTACATTTTTCTTGTGCCAGTGGATAAATAGGTATGAACCACAACATTGAGTTCAAATGAATACAATACAACCATATGTTTTAGTGCTTACTTTTTCTTTGTTGGGTATGAAAATGCAGCTGGTTGTTTTTAGTTACAAAATGTCAATTAATCATCATAGAAAAAAAACATTTTTTAATAATAATATTTATTTTTATATTTACTTATTGTGTTTGGATGTAATCATTGCATTAATTGTTTTGTATCATTTAAACAAATATACCAACTTATTACACCTATGTTCATTTAATAATGGAAATCATCCATATATTTAATCAACAATGTAAAACTTCATTAAAATAGACAATGCAATAGAATAATAAATTCATTTTATTACATACGAATAAGAGACCCTTTTTCATACAAAATGAGACAACATAAAGGTCCATGATATTCAAAATGTTAATAAGTAATTCTTATAGTTATTGGTAACTTCTTGTCATCCAATTGGGACAATATGTCCACATTAAACAACATGTCTGATTTTCACAGACAAACATTCTGAGATATACAACTTGTAACATTTAATTTTGATGATCATCATCCAATGCTCGAGCTGCTTGGATGCTTCATTTCTTCATCACTTGCACAAGACATTGTACTTGGGTTATTTGGAATGTTTTGTTGATTACCTTAAGTTTGACAATGTGCCCATTCATGTTCCATCTACAAACATAGAAATAAAGTGTAATTGAGTATATCTACATTTATAATATAATATATTGCATAAATAAAAAAGTGTCATGGTAGTGATTTATTTGTAAACAATACACCTTCTTTTGAAACCATGGTGCATGTTGTCTCTCAAGGTTTCTTTTATTGGCTCCACTCTGTACTTTGTTTCCTGTGAATTTTATATGCCATGACAAAGCATAGATATGATTAAAGGTTTACTTGTTGTTCCATTAATTATAAAATAATGGAAGTAAAACAACATAGCTACTTACAAATTGTTTAATTAACCCTCGATACTCCAACATATTCTCACAACTATACTTAATCCAATGCCAATCAAATGTTCATATGACTCTTCTTTGTATGTTAGCTCCTATTAGAAAACATCCATGGATGATTGTAAATCAATTAAAATATATACACTACAATAAATATGAAATCTTAAGTATGAAAAGTGCATGAAATACTCACAAACTTTGCAATCAAACATTTTCTACCTTGTCGTCTTGTCTTATGCATTGAATGGATTCCATTTTGTTTTAGTTTATGTCACAACAAAACAATTGAAAATTAATATTTCAAGCGATAATTAAACTCTTTGTACACGAAAAAAATTTAACGATTACATATGCTTGATGCTTGTTGTTGTTGGGGTGGTTCCTCTTGTGATGCAATTATGCTCATTTATTTGCCCGTTTCCTAGTACATTTTTTTGACATCCCTATAGGCATGTTTCGTATGTCAAGTCAATTGTCACTTACAAGCAAAAAAACATAATAAAAAAATCGTTTAATATTTATATGAAAATAAATATAGGAGAATATTCATTTAGTAATTTTTTTGACTAGTGTATACATATTACAAAATAACATGTTTAGCAATATTGTTTTTTAAAAGATTTTTTTTATTATCGTATGTTATTTCTATTGCAGGCCTCACAGGTCTCATTAACCATTGCTCTAGAAAAATTTGCTACAGTTTATGTATACCTAATTCTCGGAGTCATTGGATGATTTTTGAATTGTAAATGGAAAGAGTCCTCATAGTTTTATAAAAGATGTTGTCCCTCTCATTAACTTTCAACGCCACTCTAGATGAACCGAGGATCAAAATTCATCATCATTGACATCCTTCATGATTGTTATCTTAGGACAATATTTTATTCCCTTGTTGTCGATCCCTGCACAACATTCAACAAATGTGAAATTGAATGTTGAAACATGTTAGCAATTATTGTTTTTTTTTTAACAGAAACGGTTAATGGCATTGATAATATAAAAAAGAAGTTTACATTTAAGTGAGGCTGATCAAATTAATTTTCTTAGAAAGAGCAACAATCAAGCCTACTTCTTCTTTGTTCTGCATTTAGAATACATATTCCCTTTTAGTTCCAAGTGAACTATAACTTTTAATGAGCTGACCTGTTAATTAGCAGATTGGATATTAAGCCCATTTTGGAATCCAACAAAAACTGAAGCCTGTAGATTTGGGCTTCTTTTTCTTACGAGAGTGATTCAATTTCCCTGCCAAGCTGTTGTAATGAAACTTGTGCACGTTATCTGCAGAGAAGACATAATTATGCATCTGTGAATTCACTTTTCTGAAATCCAAGTTCTCACTCCTAACCATACGCAGCTGCAGCTCTAAATCATGAACGATTCTCTTCTCTTCTGAGTTCATTTTCCATCCCTGAGTGTCTTCGATATGTTCCTTGACCAGTTTCATTCTCTTCAGAGTCACTCTGACTTTCTTTCTTCTTATCACCTCCGTCTCACATATAAATTTATTCTTCTTGTCACCTCTGTCACGCCCATGAGTGCATCCATGCGCCCTCATGCTACAGCCCCGGTTTCGATTTTCTCCATGAGTGCACTCAGAGACTTGACGAAGGTGCTTCCCACCACCGAGGCCTTGATTCGCCATTTCAGAGCCAAAACAGAGAATTAATAGCATACAAAACAGCCTAAGTCTGGGCAAAGCGTGGAGTGCCCTAGAGTGATCTGGAGTACAGGAGATGGAGTGATCACATGTCAACCAAATGGTAGGATTGGAGGAAGCCATAATTCCACAAGAGATTTCCCAGAATTTTTCAATTAAGGAAATAAATGAAATGTTGCCAGCCATCTTGATCAGAAGTCTGATGAGAATGTTAGAGGCCTTAATCCATAATCCTGCTCTTAGATTATGGAATCCAAGTAGCTTTGATGTGTTCATTGTCGTCCCTAAGCAAACCATAGTCAAGACCCACTCCTACATTTGCCATAGCGTCTGCTTTCTCATTTAGCCCACGCAAGATATGGAAGAACTTGAGTTCATGGAATTCAGTGCTAATGCATTGGAGAAGATGATGCATTTTTTACGACGGATCCTTTCTATTAGCAATGATGCGCCTAGCTTCTCGAATTATGATTAAGGAATCTCCGAGGATAATTAGTTTCTTGATTCCTAGGCTGACTATTATCTCCACTCCTTTAACAAGTCCCAGCCATTCTGCTACGTTGTTGGTTTTCTTCCCGATGCCCCAGGTGAAGTCCTTCCTCTTGTTCCCCTGAGAGTCTAGGATTACTCCCCCTGCACCTGCCATCCCTGGGTTGCCTTTCGAGGCACCATCGAAGAATAAAAAGTTGTTATCTTGTTGATTCATCCACCTATGAAGTTCATCTTTGGTCATTCTGAGCTGCCAAGCAACATATCTCTCCTTTTTCAATGATGTAGAGCTAAGGGTGGTCCGGGTCTGATGCAAAAAATCCGCCATCCAATTCCTTTCAAGGATTATCAAGGGTTCCTGCTGAATGCTAGCCATCCCTCGTGAGGACATAACTTCAATCCATAGTGCCTTGGCAACAATAAAAACTTGTCTAGGATTGGCAACCTAACCATCAAAGAGTTTTTTATTTCTGGTTGTCCAGACTTTCCAATTAATGAACCGAGGTAGAGCTTCCCAGGCTCTGGCAAAATTGGGCTTTTTGAAGAAAGACCCGTGGTAGTAGTCTTTCCAACTGTTAAAAACATCACTTCAGGTTGTGGGCATTACAAGATTTATTTCCAGGCTGCTAGTGGCAAGTTTCCAGACTTCATGGGTAAAATTACAGTTGAGAATTAAATGTTCGATTGTTTCTTCAGCTGCTTTACACAACACACATCTCATAGGACCCTCTATACCTCTTTTTCTCAGGCTTTCTGCTGTCAATTTTTTTTTGTGCGCCAGAATCCAGTAGAAAGCGTTTACCTTAGGGAGGCAATCTTTGCTCCACACCTTATTCCAATTTATTTCTCCCCCATCCCTTTCTTTTCTAGTTTGAAGATACCTATATCCTTCTTTCACCGTGTAGAGACCAGACTTTCCCCATCCACGTCAATCTTTTAGCTTGTTGTTTATTGGTGCTTGTTCTTGGAGAAGTAGAAGAAAAGCATCATTGTCTTGCATATTTCGTGGAAGATCTAAATCCTTCCAACCAATCCAAGGTCCACTGTTGGACCATTTAGATATATCTGAGAGAGTATGGAGATGTTTTGAGTCCATCTAGTCTTTGAGTTGCTTGAGCTCCTGCTTGAAATTGTTGGGTGAGTTTCTTTCCAATTTGTCATACCAGATTTTGATGTTATCACCATTGCCAGCTATCCAATATATCTTTTCTTTTACAATGAAGGCAGCCTTTTTGCACAGTTCCCATACAGGAGAGCCTTTTTTTCCCATATCGATATTATCTATGCAACGTTTTCTGGTGCCTCCCATATATTTTTTATGCAAAGCTTTTTTCCACCAGGCTTCATTACCTGAGACTGTTCGCCATAAAATCTTTGCCCCGAGAGCCAAGTTCATGAGACTAGGTTCTTTAACGCCTGCTCCTCCTTTATTTTTAGCATTACAAACAGTGTCCCAACTTATGAGGTGGAATTTCTTTGTGTTGCTTTCCTTTCCCCCCTGCCAGAGAAATTTTCTGAGTTCTTTGCTAATTTCCTGAGTGATGTAGCTTGGGGCCAACGAGATGGAGCATACATATATTGGATAGGCTGCTAAAATAGACTTAATTAGTATTAACCTTCCGACAGGATTTAACCAGCGCCATCCCCATCCAATTATTTTCTTTTTAATTTTTTTTGTTAAGCACTGCCAATCTTCTTTCCTTTTTTTTCCCTTTGAATATTGGCACTCCTAGATAATTGAATGAGTTCCATAGTGAAGTTCCTTCAAACCCAAAGACTTTGGCAATGCTGGCTAAGGTCACCGGTGAGCAATTCCAACCATATACCTTGGACTTTCGTTCATTAATTCTTCCATCCGTTGCATTTAGAAAGACAGTGAGAGCTCTTTTGAATTGAGAAGCAATCACCGTGGAGGCCCCGCCTAAAAGAATTGTGTCATCTACAAATTGGGCGTTATTGGCAGCACGGACTCCCCTAGCAATCTTGAGACCTTTAAGTTCACCCGTGGATTGGAGTCTAAGGAGTCTTCGACTCAAAGAATCAGCCACTAGAATATAGAGGAATGGAGAGAGTGGGCATCCCTGTCTTAGGCCACGGGAAGCTTGAAAAAAATCAGTAGGTCTGCCATTAACTAAAGGGGCAATCCAGGGCCTGCTGATGCAAGCTTTTATCCATCTAACAAAGTTATGAGAAAAGCCAAACTTTATCATTAGTTCAAAAAGAAAGAAGTGGTTTACCCGGTCAAACGCGTTTGCCATGTCCAGCTTGACAGCCGTGCCTTGCTGCTTATTGATCATACTAGTATGGATTGCCTCTTGTACAATAATGATATTATCCAATATTTGCCTGCCAGCAATGAATCCTCCTTGTGTCTCTGAGATAAGATGCCCCATGATCTTCTTCATTCTCATAGCTAAGATTTTAGCCAAAATTTTGTAGGAAGTGTTACATAAAGAAATTGGGCGGAAGCGATCAATAGAGAGGGGGTTTTTGTCTTTAGTAATTAAGGCCAAGAAAGACGAGTTGGTTGCTCCTCCAACCTTCTCCTTTTTTCTGGTCCAGTTCAACATCTTCCTCGGATCCTCTTTAATAATATCCCAAGCTGCTCTATACAAATTGATAGTGAAGCCATCGGGTCCCGGGGATTTGTCCATTTGAAGGGACCAAATTGCCTCCTTAATTTCATACTCTAATATAGGCTTGTAGAGTTCTCGATTTTCTCCATCTGAAATGAGAGGGGGAATTTCAGTAAGAAGTTCAGCCTATGCTTGAGGGTCAGCCTCGTTCTTGTCTGAATATAAGTCATGAAAGTGTTGCAAAACATGAGTTTTTATCAGCTCTTGGTCAAGATGGATCGTTCAACTGCTATCTCTAATCTCCTTAATCATATTGCGGCTTAACCTTGCTTTTGCTTGCTTATGGAAGTAACTAGTGTTACTGTCCCCACCCTTGAGCCAGAGCTGTCTGGATTTTAGTCTCCACACCTCTTCTTCCTTGCTAGCTGCTGCCAGTATTTTATTGTTTAGTTCCTGTTCTCTACAAAGATGTTCTGGAGTAATGTTTGAATGTTCCATATGAACCTGAAGTGTTGCAAGTTCCTTTTTTAATGTGCTTTTTACAAATACCGGGCTTTTGTATTCCAATTTGGCCCATCTTTTTAGTATATAGCGAACATTTCTAAGCTCGCTTTCCCAGACGTAGCTCGGGGAACCATAGCAGGGGTAGTTCCAAGCCGAGATGATAAGGTTCCCAACTTGTTCTTCTTTTAGCCATAAGGGATTAAACTAGAAAGGGATAGGGCCAAGATTTTCAGGAAACGAGAGAGTGAGCGAGATAGGTTTATGGTCTGAGGCTGCAGAGGGGATGGCATTGGAGGATGGGATTAAATTTTTTTGAAGGAAAGAGGAGCTAAAAAGAAATCTGTCAAGTCCAGCAGCTATATGGCCCACACCCCAACGGTGATTATTCCAAGTGAAAGTTCCATTTTTGAGAGGTGGATCGACCAAGTCTAGCACAGAGAGCAGGTCTTCCAGGTTTTCACCAAATAGGTCTCTTACCCTCGTCCCACCACGTTTTTCAGAAAGGGAGACTGCTGTATTGAAATATCCGGCTAGAATGATTTCTTTATCCTTTACAATCTCCTTGAGACTAATGAGGCTGTCCCAGAAGGGTTGTTTGTCTTTGTAATGGGTAGGACCATAAATGTTGCTAAGAAATGAGAGATTGTCTTCCTTATTTTCTAGCTCGGATAGAACCCAGTAATGACATTCTTGCAGAACTTTAAAAGTATACTTACTTGTGTAAAAAGAAGCTATGCCTCCAGAAGCTCCTCTTGAACTTATTGCGTGACCCTTGCCATTTTTCCAGAATTGATGTGAAGCTGCCTGTATCTCCACATCGCTCATTTTCGTCTCTTGGATTAGTAGCATATCTGGTTTCTCAGTTGTGACTAGATCTTTCATTGCTTTGATTTTTGCTGCTCCACCAATTCCCCTACAATTCCAAGAGACAAGTTTTATCATTTTTTCCTAGATTGCTAGCCTGCCCAAGCCTTAGTATCTGTCTTCCCTTTAGTATTATGAATTAGCTTCATTTCTTCAATGCTTCTTTGCCTTCCTAGTTCGAGCTCTCTTTTTGCCTCTTGCTCCCTATGATATCTGTGCGTTTTCCTTCCTCGGGTGTTTATGGTTGGCCCAGGTTCTATGAAGTCTTGTGTTTATTTGGATGAGGATTCTGGTGAGACTGTCTTTCTTTGTCGAACCGCGTCTGCCCAAGAGTTGCCTGGGGGAGGAGATCTTTCCATATCTAGGGTCACTATCATTGCCAAGAGTTGGAGTGTCTGTGTTGGTAATCTGATTCTCATTGTTCGTTGGAGCAGTTTCAGGGCCCTCAGACTCATCTATTTCCCCTTCTTCCATAATGAGCGCATCAAACTGATTATTCGTTGATATCTCAAGTGCTGGCTGCATTTTTTCTTTATCTTTTTCTGCGATTTTCCTTTGTTGATTGGGTTTTGAGGCTGGTGCGGTCTTTCCTTTCTTCACCTGATGCCACTCAGCTGCTTGAGATTGATCCAATGCTTCTTTAGCCGTTTTTGGACAGTTTTTAACAAAGTGTCTATATTCATGGAATTTTTTACATTTGAAAGGAAGCTGCTCATAATCTACTTTCTGCGCATATTCCCATCCATCCATACATAGTTTGACTGTTTCCGGGAGACCTTTCTCCATATCCACCTCCACACAAATTCTTGCACAGGAGAATAGTGGGCCTTTTGGTTCTGCTTTGTCGATGTATTTCCCAAGAGATTTCCCTATTGCTTGCAAGGATTCATCATTCCAGCAGTGGAGGGGGAGATGGGGCAAACGGACCCATACAGGAACTGCCGACGGCACATCTTTTTTTGGATCAAAGGAGAGACTCCATCTGTTCAGGTAAAGCCCCCGAGGGCCCATAAAATATGGTCCACTACGAAAAATGAGATCTCTGTCTTTTTTTTCTTCGAAAAGGAAAGTGAAAAATCCTTTGCCGCAAAAGCAGTGTTGGATTCCTCATGAGATCAAAGGCATCCAATTTTTTTTAATCCAAATGTCCATGGTTTTCGAAGATGGCCAGATCCCAGTGAACTGGCCTATCAATCCTCTTTCGCTAAGAGCAATAGCTTTCAATCTTGAAGCCGCCGACATGATCTAAATCTTGGGAGCTGCTGAGAGTCGGACAAAGCCATCCCCAGATACCGGAGCTGTAGAAGGAGCAGGGGAGGCGGCCACCAGGGCCCTGAATGCTTCATCTATAAACCGTTGCCGGTCTTCTGGGATTGGATATTGAGGGGGATCCATCCCAATGCGAGATAGAAGATCGAAGCCCTATCTGAAGGAGGCGCGCTCAGAGCTCACACGCAAGAGATTTCAGAGCTCACGCGCAGGCAATTTCTTCCTTTACTTTTATCACTACCACACTATGTTAGCAATTATTGTTAAAAAATACATTTATAGTATAAATTCAAAGAAAAAATTTATATTGATCATCTTTTGATCCACCTAATTCCTCTCCTTTTAACATTTCCATAAATCTTTTACATTCTTTTCCACTCATATTCCGTACTTGGAATTTCTTCAAGTTTTTTCTCTACATAACACACATTATCCAATACACATCATTTAAACCTACAGATAATTCAAATATATAATTTTATATTAAAATTTAAAAGACCTTGCCTTGTTCTCTTCTCAGGATGTGCTTCCCTCATCTTCATTGCTATAAGTGTTTTCCCCTAATCTTTTATCAACCATATTCTATCAATAAAAGCCCCGCATAAAGAAATACACAAATTATGAACTTTGTTTTACAAACTAAGTAAAGAATCTTAGTCTAAAAATGTATTTGGGTTAATCAATGCATACATTACAGTAACATGCATCGATGCACTTAAGACATGCTTAAGCATCAATGTGTCATTTACAATACAATACACGTTGATGAACTAGGTAAAAAATTTAAAACATAAACATTGCCAAAACTATGTGCTTAACGCAATATTCCACACCAATGCGTCATTTTTGTATATTGCACACCACTAAATTTGACATTTTTTAATTTAAAAAGCCATGCCAAATGGTTCCTGTTGGAGGAGTCTAGTCGACTGGCCGACTAGGTCCTCCACTGACTATGGTCGGCCTAGAGCCGTCAGTCGGTTAGTTGACCAACCGGGCAGTTGTAATTGAATAACTATTTGTAATCAATATAAATAAGCTGTAGAGCCGAAAACAAAATATATCTTTGCATTGATATTGTACTCTATTTTTTGTCCCATTAATACAAAGCTTGTTGCTGATGTCCTAGTTAGTCTCTTATGTATGATTATATAATGTGTGTGTGTATGTGACTCTTTCTTCATATTAATATATTGTACTACTGGTAATCGATGCAATCCCCTAGATTACGGCATTGGTTCCGTTGCTAGTAGTACACAATTGTGAGGAGATGAGGAAGATGCATAAATGATAACAGAAAGAGAGATCCGAGAATGGTGGGACAAGAAAGTAGCAAACTATATTCAAAATTATGCAAGACGGAACAAGATGACACTAGTGAAGGCAATGGAGAAATTATTCACTGAATCCCATGAAAAATTTATAGAGACTGTTCCTTGTGAGATAAAGAAATCATGATCATTGTTCATGAAAAATTTGGACGTCCATAACAAAAATCTATTGATGCAAAAGATCTATAACGAAGAAAGAACAAATTTGTATGAATGGTTCGAAAAAATACGCGAAGAATTTTGTGAAGAACAAGCCATCAAGGACAAAGTATCTACCGATAAAGTCCGACGTAAGTTTTACATTGATCTCCACAAAGGATGTCTATGCTCAATACCAAGCTTGCTATACAAATTTTTGATTGAGAACGGTGCCAGACACATCATCCAACCTCGACCTCCATTAGAAGAGCACGCGACGACGCATTGGGAAAAGAAAAAAAAAGTGGGAGCAGTTTGTCAACGAATGGCAGTGGGAGTATTTCCTAAACAAATGACGACCATTGCTGACATCCCATTCGTTAACCAATAAGATTCAGGTCAGAAATGGGGGGGTTGCTGAAGATGTGTTGTGAATAAATAAGCACAAGGTTATTCGATGAAAAAAATGATGAAGCCCTCTACAAAGTTGAGTCTGTTGCAATGAAGCAAATGTCCAGTCGACCACAAGCAAACAATAGACATACAAATAATAGAGAGAGAAAAAAGATACAGACAACGAGAGTAGTTGAGGGATATTTCCAGTCCGTTACAAAATAAGAGAAGTATGAAGAAGTCGGGAGAAATGGTCAAGTAGTCAAAAGTCCTACCCACGTTGAGGGAAAGTAGACCAGTTGAATAAGAAGGTGAGGCGCCGACATTGGAAGAGTGGTCAAAAGCAATGGCGTTGACCCCCCAGACTTTGTGCATTACAATCCTAGATGCTTCAACTCTCGTTAGTTCTGTACCCATGATAAGGATGATTGGGATGAATATTAGACAAATAGTCGAGCGTGACATGGGATTACTACCAGGCGATACTAGTATATGGAATCGACTAGACCAATGTGGATGAATTGCAGATATATTGATGATCCAGTGACCAAAACGGGGGTACCTGGATTACATTCACACTGAGTTCAGAAGACATTCTTTTAATTTATTCTATTCAAAACACATCGAAGTACCCCCCCTTCCAACAACATTATTGATAGAACCAACCAACTCGTTAGAGCTCCGACCTAAAAAAGAGGCATCTGTAGAAGAAATACGCTTGTTGTGGCAGCAGTCGCATCCGCCACAAGTCACCAGTAGTCATCTAATGGTAAGTCCTTTTCATAATTAGTCAGTAAGTCCTAAAACTCATAAAAGTAGCAATATGGTTGTGTGTCTTCCAGTAAATAATTCTATTTTGAAGGGGATGCCGATCCCAAAAATCATTGGTTTGTGTGTGAAGACTTGTGGCAAGCTAACCTCATTGACGATGAAAATAAAAAAATTGCACAGTTGGCAGGTGGGATAAGAAATCGTGCGCTTACGTGGTAGATGAATTTTTTGGAAGAAGGTCCAAAAACAAAGAAGCAGATAAAATACGCCTTTCTATACCAATTCAAGGTTGACGATTCAAAGCATTTGGAAAACCACCACCTGAAGCATATTAAACAAAGAGTGGGATAATCAGTCCGATAATATGATAGAAGATTTAAATATCTCCTAAGTCAAATGCCATCCAAGATAGACCTTGTTTAAGTAATTCAATTTCTTGTCGATGGTCTAACCGAAAGAATCAAAACTCCACTGCTAATGCATGACTACACAACTTATGAAGACACCCTAAAGAAAGCATTAAGAATCGAATCAAAATCAAACCATTCGAGTCACACCATCGATAGAGAGCTGCAAGATAGAATTGAGAGGATGGAGAAATTGATGCATCATTTGACGCTGCGAAATAATAACCTATGGTGCACTAATTGATCTAGTGAAGGACACACTAAGGACACCTTCCCATATGATGATAGAAGAAGTTATCACAATAATTATAACGTTCATCAAAGTGACATGAAAATATCCGAAGAAAGGTCGACTACATTCCTAGAAGAAAGAAATCCAGATAATTTCCAGTTGGTTTAGACGACTTACTTCTGCGACATGTGTAAAATATTTGAGCCACATTTGACTATAGATTGTCCATATAATGCTGACAATGTCAAGACAAAGTGGTGTGGAATATGCCGAATGACACAACATACAACTGCTAAATGTATAAAGAATTTGAAGACGAAAGCAAATCACCACATAGTCTACCAGACATAGACAATTGATCAAAGAGGTAGGGACAATCACAATAGCGACTACGACAATAGTGGTAACAACCGATGAGGGGGGGATACAATGGTCGAGGCATAAACTATAATAATTTGGGATACCGACCGCCAAGTCGAAGTTGACTGCGCCTCTATGTATGTTTCAGTGAAGAACATTTGAGTCTGGATTGTCCGTTGAAGGACACGACTGACTTAAATTTTTGTACAAAGTATGGAGATGGGGAGCACAATCTCGAAGAGTGCCCCATCATGTTAGACGCCCTTAATAAAAGAAAAATTGTTAACATTTTGTCTCGTATTTCCAAGAATGAAGCTTGTAGTACTAAAAATTTGCATATAATCACTAGACAAGGCACGCAAACTAGAGGGGATAACCCTCACGTCACACGACTGCAAAATAAGGAAGAAGAATATCATAATCCATTGAAGCAAAAAGAAATATTTAAAAATGCGTCAGAAATATTTTCACAAATTGCATCTGAAGAAAGTAAGGAAGAAAATAAGCGTAAAACACTTAACGACCTATTGCATCTTTTAACGAAAGAAGAAGCCGTAGCGCGTTTGATTGACTTAATGCATCTCATAACAAATAAGTCTCAATATGAAAATATCACTAAAATGATGTGCAGTCTGAACCATAAAGAAAAAAATGATATGGACCCCTTGTTGATCTGGAAGTTGACGGATTTCCCATTACACAAGTCGTCCTCAACTTTGGGTCGCAAGCAAATATAATGACCAGATCGACATGGGAAAGTATTGGTCGGCCACGACTTGAAGAATCAGGGATCTATCTCAAATTAGCCGACCAAGGTATGATTGAACCCATTGGTGTGTGGCAGAATGTGAAAACATCAATCATGGGTATTAACACACATGTTGATTTTGAAATTATTGACCCATGAGAAGGGGATAAACCTTTTCCATCACTAGTCGGACGACCTTGGGGAAGAAAAATGAAAGCATCCATCTCATTGGAAAAAGAAAGGATTAAACTCAAAGGAGACAGAAAGAAAGTAATTACACCTATCAATCCATCCCAAGGAAAACCCTGGGCTGAACTTGATGATCACGATGAAGACATTCGTCGTCTATATCAAATAGTCCACAAAAACGAAGATTCAGTCGAAACCAATAATCGTGGTGAAATATAGCTAGGGAGTCCTTTGTCTATCGGGTACAATTTTGACCCAGAGCTATATGATTGGAAAATTGAAAATTATGAAGCACAAGCTCGTGATTGTTGGTTTGTTGAAGTTATTCCCAGTAAAAAGAACGCAACAATGTTTCACTATATCAGTCACCCCAAAAATATTCCAGAAGAAAATAAGAGAATATTCGACTATCATTCCAGCAAAGAACGAACTGCTGAGTATTCTACCTATCCGATACAAAGAATGAGAATATCCGACTATTCACATTGAGGAAGTATCTGTTAAATTTTCTGAATTTACTTCAATCTGATCTAGGATCTTAACTTAGAGAACAACATGTACAACATATCTACAGCATATCAATCATGGAGACAATAATGCAAGCACACAAGAGACACAAAGATTTACTTGGGGAAAACCATAAAGGTGAAAAACCCCAATAACTTCCTCAGAGATAGATAGAGCAATGATACAACCAACCAAGAGAGATATCCATAACCTAGCAGCAGATCCTCCTCCTCCATAAGTGCGCCACTCCTCCTTTAGTGCATGTGTGAGAAGTGAGTGAGTAAATAGAGTGCCTCCCGCACTCTATTTATACTTGACTTGTCTTGCCTTTTTACCTAACTCATGTAGGCTCGAACTTAACCACATAACATAATGCTGAGTGGGCCGACCCCCAATAGGGTGGTCTAATAACCCTTTGACCCACATGGCTGACCCCCAATAGGGTGGTCTAATAACCCTTTGACCCACATGACTTATACAGGGCCGACCCCAAATAAGGTGGTCTAATAACCCATCAAGTATAAGTTACGACACTTACAATATAAATGACGACACTTCCTTATAGAGGAATAATACCATCTCTATAGGAATACAATATACATATATGTGAAATACATTTCGAAGTTACATATACATCAACAGTATCTAAAAATATCGGTGATTAAGGACGACTGCTGACTCTAGTCGAAACATTTAATAGACAAGCAACAAGATGGTGGGCTACGCATCAATCTGACCTTCAGCCTTGGATTACTGTGTCTACAAACCTTATTGAATGATTTGGAGGAAAGAAGCTGATAGCACAAGTTATGATACCTAAATTATGCAAGGTCAATATCCAATCCGCCATATTAAGAAACACTATCCAACAAAATCAAGAATATGCATCGACTTAGAGGATTGCATAAAGGGACGTTCACCGACCATCTGGCACAAGTTGAAACAGGGGAAGATCTTGATGGAATTGATGACGAGTTGTCTGACACCCATTTCTCTCGAGTTGAAGCCATACCGACCGAAATGAAGGATATAGTAGAATTTATTGAGCAAGGTAAATCTTCGGAAGGAATGCCGAAAAAGAAAATAAAGACACTTGTAATGAAGGCTACCCTATATACTTTAATGAATGAATTTTTGTATAAGCTTGGACCCAAGGAAATGCTAGGACGATGTGTATGGGAACATAAATGCCAATATACCATTGAAAAATTTCCTAGTGGACCCGCAAGATTAAAATGTTATAAAATCATAGCACAAGAACGATGCCGACTGAATGGCGGTATCACTGTTCGGTTGACCGTCAAGCCCTGGGTCTGTAAATTAGTTATTATTCTAACCAAGCTTAATTACATTAGTAAATATGAAGGTAGTTATAAAAAAATAACCTGCATTCAAATAAAAAAATGTATAAAAAGGCTCTCGACCCTGGATGGTTGGCAGAAATGAAGTGCATCATAATGACGGTAGACTAGAATACGGAGCACGAGGCAAGTCATAGCTGGAGGCTGAACCATAAACATACTGTTAATCCCTAAATATTGGCACACTACCCCCTATGTAGTGGCACATTTCCCCCTTTATTATGGTGCATTACATATTATTGATGTCATCTTGGGTCTATTAGTGGGTCTATTAGCTGTTATTGTACCCCTTTGTCTCCTATATATAGGAAGGGGACCTTTTCATTTTAGTCATCATTGTATCTTGTCTTGTCTTATGTACTTAGTACATTGTGTAAGGAGGTTCCTCGCTCGAAGAGGATTGTTATTCATCTTAGTTCTTCATTATTAAGGAATTGATTACTTTCTTTTGGTCTATTTGTGCTATTTTTATGCTATATCTAGGACTTGGTTGTGTAACATTTGGTATCAGCGCTCTTTCCTCAGGACTGGTTTCTTCAAAATGAGTCATATTGGTATTTTCGCTATAATTTTTTTTCTATAAGGATTCCGATAGTGAGATTAAAAATCCACCACTATAATAGGCCTATCTATCCGTGATCCAAAATTCAGGTCCTGATACATCACATGTTCAAAGATATTGGCCTCGGAATCTAGGATTTTTTACTAGTCCAAAAACTAGTCTAAAACAGGTGTTCTAGGGAGGTCATATCTAGGGTATGAAAAATCCAAATTGATTGAGACTATTTGAATCAGAAAGAGTACATATCACAATATCTGTGGTAGAAGTTTCAGACTCTGCCCCAAAATATTGGACATGTGGCAGTCCGTACAAGTTCGATCTTCTGAAAGGAACAAGAATAAGAAGTGTTTGGAGATTCACAATAAATTTCTATTGGCACATCATAATTAGGCCAGACTTGCGACATCATAAATATGAAACATAATTCTACAACAGAACAAAGTTTCAGACCCAGAGGATTCAAAATTTGAATTTTACCTAAGTTCTAAGTCAGCTTTAAAACAATCTTCCAACCAGGGTTGAAAAAGGTACGTCGTTTAAAATTTGAATAACTTGAGTAGAAGGATCTAATTGTGGTGAACCCTAGGGTGTGATACCTATCTATATTTTTATAAATTCCTCCTAAAAGGGGAACCTCTACACCAAATAAGCTTCCAGATAGTTCTACATGGACTTATGATGAAGGTGAAGAAATGCACAAGGACATATCTGATTTACAAGAGAAGATAGTGACAAAATATGCACTAACATCAATCCTAGGTCAAACCAAGAAGGAAATGGAAGTGAAAATGGATGATTTGAAAAAGGACATAGATGATTTGAAGGGTTTGAAGGGGGGATATGGAATTTTTTAAAGAAGGTTTGTCAAAGTTGCTGCAAGAATGGCTTCCTAGAAGTGAGAAGATCTCCCATGAATTCATGATGAAAACAAAAGGAACATACACCATGAATTTAGGGACTCCAACATGGGGTCCAAAAACCGACTACATCCCAAAAATAAATATGAGGAAGTTTGATGGCACAGATCCAATCACATGGATACTATAGATAGAGCAGTTCTTTAAGCTACAAGAGGCGAAATCCACACAAAAGGTACTCATTGCATCTTTATATTTAGAACCTAATCAGTTTTTGTGGTATAGATGGCTTTGATCTCGTAAAACACTTGTCACTTGGACAATTTTTACGGAGGAATTGATAGCACATTATGAGGATACCAAGAGAAATACCTTCTTTAGCCAACTGATAAATCTCAAACAAAAGGGTTCAGTTGGGGAGCACATTGAGAACTTCCAAATATTAAATATCAAGGTCACAGATATTCCAGAGGAGCATCTGACTAACGTCTTTATAGGAACTTTAAGAGATAACATCCAACATGAGGTTCACCTGTGGGAACCTAAATCCTTGGAGCATGCATTCAAGGTGGAAAGAAAAGTTGAAAACAAAATTATGGGAACAAGGAAGTCTACCACATAAAACTATAAAGAAGGAAGTGTGGTCTCGATTCATCCACAACCTACAATGTTGACACCACAAAAACTAGAGTAAAAAAAAGCAAAAGGGATTTCTTACAGTTGTGATAGAAAATACAGTAAGGGTCACAAGTGCACTGAGAAGAAACTATTTTGCATAGATTGTGAAGCAAAGGAAGAAAATGAACAAGAAGCACCAAAAGAACAAGAACCCGAAATAGATGATACTACTTCCGAAGAGATTACTCCCACCATATCATGTCATGCATTGGTTGGAATTAGCACTCCTCAAACTGTCAAGATCGAAGGATATATCAAAAAGAAAAATGTAACAGTGTTTATTGATTTTAGTAGTACTCATAATTTCATTCACTGTAAATTAGCCAAGGTTCTCAACTGCTTTGTATATCCAACACTAGAGTTTCAAGTAATGATTGCAGATGGAGGAACTATTAATTGGTCAGGAAAATGCCATAATATAAATCTCACAATGGGGGAATATGTATTGAATAGTCCAATGATTGCTATTCCAATGGGGGGTGCTGATGTTGTCTTTGGAGTTCAATGGTTACAATCATTGGGAACAATGGCTTTTAATTTTCATAAGCTTTTCATGAAATTTTTATGTGAAGGAAACGAATATGATTTAAATGGTATCAAAGGGAAACAAGTAAGCCAATAAGGTCTAATGGTATGACAAAATTGATAAAAAAAAAGGGACATCAAGGTGTAATTGCACAATTATGCTCATTATATGTTCAAACATCTAAGTCTCCTATTTCCCTAGATCTCCAGAAGGTGATTGATAATCATTCCAAGGTATTTGAAGATATTCCAAAAGGTCTTCCACCTGTTCGAGATTTTGATCATGCTATTCGCTTAATTCCAAGAAGTGTTCCTCGTAACATCAGACCTTACATATACTCCTATGGACAAAAGAGTGAAATTGAGCGTATGGTTGAAGAAATGTTAGAGGCTGGAATATTTCGGCCTAGCCAAAGTTCTTACTCTGCACCAGTGGTAATGGTACACAAGCCAGATGGATCATGGCGTATGTGTCCAAATTATAGAGAGATCAACGAGATCACCATTAAAGATAAATTTCCCATTCCTATCATTGATGAATTGTTAGATGAATTACATGGAGTATTTTTCTTCACAAAGTTGGATCTTCGTTCCAGATATCATCAAATTAGAATGAAGGAGGAAGACATTCCAAAAACAACATTCAGAACTCATGAAGGTCATTATGAATTTTTGGTCATGCCATTTGGTCTCACGAATGCGCCTTCCACATTTCAAGGTTTGATGAATTCTATTTTCAAGCCTTTCGTTAGAAAATTTTCGCTAGTATTCTTTGATGATATACTAATCTATAGCAAGTCTTGGGAAGAACATGTTCAACATGTTGATAGGGTACTACAACTACTAAAGGAGAAACAACTATATGCAAAACCTTCCAAATGTTTCTTTGGGGTAAATGAGGTAGAATATTTGGGTCATATTGTATCTCATGAAGGTGTCAAGGTAGACCCCAACAAAATTAAATCCAAGATGGACTGGCTGATTCCAAAACCCTAAAGAATCTTAGAGGATTCTTAGGTCTGACAGGGTACTACCGCAAGTTTGTTCAGAACTATGGAAGAATGAAGCACCTCTAACAACATTATTGAAGAAAGATGCATTTTCTTGGACTCGAGAGGCAACTCAATCTTTTGAATAGCTTAAGGAGGAAATGTGCAAAGCTTATGTTTTGGCCACACCAAACTTCACAAAAACAATTATTGTGGAATGTGCTTTAGGAAATGGCATTGGCGTTGTTTTAATGTAAGAAGGACACTCTCTTACTTTCACAAGTCATCCAATCAAGGGAAAGCACTTATAGAATCCCATTTATGAGAAGGAAATGTTGGCAATTCTACATGCTCTTAAGAAATGACATCCTTACCTAATAGGTAGACACTTCAAGGTCAAACCAGATTATGATAGTCTTAAATACTTCTTGGAACATATATTATCTTCGGAAGAGCAAAAAAAATGGGTAACCAAGATGTTGGGATATGAATTTGAAATTGTATATCGAAAAGGGAAACATAATGTGGTGTCAATTGCGCTTTCCAGAAAAGATGAAGATGTCGGGGAATTACTTTGTGCAATTTTCATTCTACAATCCGATTAGGTAGTAGAAGCTAGGGAAGAATGGAAAAATGACCTATTTATGTGGACGCTCATTCAAAACCTACAAGACGATCCCAGTGTATCAGATACTTTTGTGTGGAAAAATGATTCACTATGGTATAAGGATCGCTTATATTTATGCAAAGACTCCCAACTCAAACAAAAGGTCCTCTCAGAATTACACACCTATCCTATAGGTGGGCACTCCAAATTCCTGAAAAATTACCACAGGGTCAAGAAGGAATTTTTTTGGGAAGGTCTTAAATTTGATGTTCAAAGGTTCATGGCCGAATGCTTGGTTTTCCAATAGAATAAGGTGGAAACAGTTAAGATGACAGGACTTCTACAACCATTAGACATACCTTGCCAGCGTTGGGAAGAAGTGTCAATGGATTTTATCACAGGTCTACCCAAGTCAGAAGGAAAGAATGTTATTATGGTGGTTGTTGATAGACTCACGAAGTATGCACATTTTTGTGCACTCTCTCACCCTTATAATGCAAATACAGTAGCCGCAAAATTTCTGGAAACAGTTCAGAAGTTACATGGAAATCCGAAGATTATTGTAAGTGATAGAGATCCAATTTTCACTGGAAATTTTGGACTGAATTATTTTCTTGTTTGGGTACCCAATTGGCTCACAGTTCATCTTATCATCCTCAATTTGATGGGAAAACTAAGATATTGAACAAATGTTTGGAAGGCAATCTTCGTTGCTTTGCATATGATAAACAAACATGATGGGTGAAATGGTTATCTTTGGCAGAAAGTTGGTACAATACTTCCTTCCATACATCATAAAAAATGTCTCCATTTATGGAGCTTTATGGGTACCAGCCTCCATCTATCACATATCCTATAAAGGGAAAATCTAGATTTCAAGCCGTGGAAGATCACATAGAACACCAACAAGAAGTTCTCCAGATACTTAAGTACAACCTAGCTATGTCACAAAACAGGATGGAACAACAAACTGATCAACATCGGAGTGAAAGGAGTTTCGAACAAGGGGATTGGGTATTTCTGAGGCTACAACCTTACAAGAAAATGTTCCTCAAGCAACTAAATAAGGACAATAAATTAGCACCCAATTATTATGGTCCTTATAAGGTGTTGCAGAAGATTGGAAGTATGGCTCACAATTTGGAGCTTCCTTCATCTTCAAGAGTGCATCCAGTTTTCCATGTTTCTTGCTTAAAGAAGGTAATAGGAGACAAGATCCCAATTCAAACAATATTTCTCGAGATTTATGCAGAAGGAAGAGTCATATTGGAACTTGAATAAATCACTAAAACAAGAACCAAAAAGCTACGCAATTGGGCTATTACAGAGTACCTTATCAAATGGAAGAACCTGCCAGTGGAAGATTCGACATGGGAAGATGAGTCCTTCATACAGAAGCATCCACAACTAATCAAGCATTGAGGACACCACTTGTCTAAATGGGAGGGGCATGTTAATCCCTAAATATTGGCACATTACCCCCTATGTAATGGAACATTACCCCCTTTATTATGGTGCATTACATATTATTGATGTCAACTTGGGTCTATTAGTGGGTCTATTAGTTGTTATTGTACCCCTTTATCTCCTATATATAGTAAGGAGACCTTTTCATTTTAGTCATCATTGTATCTTGTCTTGTCTTATGTACTTAGTACATTGTGTAAGGAGGTTCCTTCCTCAAAGGGGATTTTATTCATCTCAATTCTTCATTATTAAGGCGTTGATTACTTTCTTTTGGTCTATTTATACTATTTTTATGCTATATATGGGACTTGGTTGCGTAACACATACATCTACAACCGATTGACGAATGGAAGACCCCCATCATCGACCAAAAGAACATTCAAGAATGCGCTGACCAACTCATAATAGGCATTGGCATGACAGACCCTGACGGAGGTCGCACGAAGAAAGTCGACCAAATCTTGACCAGGAAGGCTCATAGCATGTGCCAAGAAGCTATCTAGAACAAAAGCTGCAATTAATGCATTCACCTACCCTATTTGAATGCAAAACGGACGCTCAAGCTATAAATACAAACCTTGAACAAGATTGGGAATAATTTTGCAAAGAAATCGAGCAAGTTCATCTAGCACCAATTCCGACCATATTTAGCCTGAAGATGTGTTAAATGTTTGCTGGATTATTTCTGCATCATTTATACATATACTGTGAGATCATTCCTTGCTATTCTAAATTATTTCTTTGTAACAAATGTTCTCATATTTTTCTGTGCAAAGATGTATATCTTAAATGAGTAATGGAATTTTTTAATTCAATCAAAGCTATCTTTGATATCTTTCATCTTCTGTTGGAAATGCATATTTATGATTAAATAGCTATTTGTGAGATCTTTGGATGTTTGTTTCAGCGTATTACTCATACTTTCAATTTGCTCCTTGCAAGGATAGATTAAATTTGCTTAAACAATTTTAGATCAGATTTGCTTGATTGCATGCATTTAGTTTAGAGCACTTGCATATCATCTTTAAAATAAAATACATAAACGGTGGATCAGGCCGCAACCGATGAAAAGAAAACAAATCTTTAAGCATTATACGGTAGCCGGGCCGTTAAGTAGACAGATTCCCCATACCAAACGGTGACCGATCTAATTGGTCTTGCTTACTGGGGAGAATCCCTTGTTGATTGATGCTACGATTTTCGAGGCATCAACAGTTTTTGGCGCTAGAAGGAGGGCCACCAGTGCATGGTTGGCAGAGGAGATCCTTCCATTAGAAGAAATCCCACTAAAGACCCGCTTGAAACAGTTATCCTAGACAGTTTCGATCTGGAAGATCCCAATTCTGAAATTGAGTAGCAAGAAACAATGTATGTTGTTCCGTTTGCAGTAGTAGCAGATTTCAAAAGACATACACGTTCCTATGTTAGAGAACTTGGTGGTTTGAATGTAATTCCCCTACTCCCCAGAAGAAGAGCTCCTAGGAGGGAAACACAATACACGAGAGGAGTTCGAAGCTTAGAAGAATCGGTAGATCTATCCTTAGAAGAGATCACAGAGCCTCTTGGATAAATCAGACTCGATACTCCTCCAAATCTAGAAGAACCTCATACTCCACATAACACTCCACCGCATTCTCCACGTAGAATCATGGCTGTGCCGGCATGGAGAGCAAGAGGAGCGCTAAATTTAGTTGGGCCATTCCATGATCTGCCCAAGAATCCAGAAAAGGTTTTGCCCAAGTATGATCCGGGGAAAGGTATCTCTGCTGAAGATCACCTTAAGAGCTTTTATCTGCCCCGAGTCTTCTAAATGTGCAACATGAAGATGTAGTCTGTAGAATTTTTCCCTATACTTTTGAACCCAAGGTATCATCCTGTTATTTTAGTTTGCAAGCTAGTTCCATATCAAATTGGGAAGAATTCGAGAAGTGTTTCTTAAGCAAATATGGAAATCAGAAGACAGTTGCTACACTTATGAAAGAATTGTTGTCCATGAGAATGGAAAAGAAAGAAAAGATTCAAGAATTCAATCAAAGATTTACTACATTGTTAAATAATTTTTGTGCTGCAGCTAGACCAGCTGAAGAATCTTTAGTCAAATATTATACAATAGCACTTGATCCTCCGATAACAATGTTTGTCAAAGGAACCAAGAAAACTACCTTGATAGAAAACTTTGAAGAAGCCAAGAAGGTAGAGGAAGAAGCAGACAGTATTGCTAAACATTCCATCGATCTAGAAACAAAACCAACAACTACTAAGAAAACCGTGCTGCTAACCAGAACTAAGGAAGAGCCATCAGCATATATGGAAAACGTGGTCAAGATGATGCAAAAGTTGTCCAATAAAATTGTAGATCTAGAGAAATATAAGGGGGCTAACACATCTAGAAAGACATTTAAAACTTTCTACGAGAAAATGGAGGAAAATGGTCAGCCTCTTCCACCTACGAACAATTCAGCTGTTTTGAATTTAAATGAAGTAGGAATGGACCATTTCTGCACTTTCCATCAGGAACCACACTCTCAAAAAAGTTGCCCGCAATGGATAAATTCAATGAGTTTGGTGATGAACCAAATGCTGGATGCACAAATAATAGATCAGGAAGATCCTCAGGAAGAGTAGACCCTGGAACAGGAAGAACCCGCTCTAGAAACCATTATGGTATTTTGGGATTGGGTGCCTCTAACATAGTTAATTGAAGACGACGTTGAAGAAGGTCAATTTCAGCTGTAAATGTCACTACTTGGAGCAAGGGTCCAATTGTTGATCCAAGCCCGACTGCTCCCAAGCCTAAGGTTGCCAAGGAAATACCCAAAAGGCACATAACTGTCATTCCACCATAGCCTAAGGCAAACCCAGCACCTGCAAAAGAACCAAGCGCATAAATAACTAAACAACCAAAAGTTACATCGAACAAAACAGAAAATCAGCCAAAAGTTGCAAAAGAATGTGACATGGGATATGATATAATCGAAGACATTAAGAAAGCAAAAGCAAAAATTTCTATATTTAATATGTGTATTTTCCCCAACAAAGAAAGAAGTTGTTGGAATCTTTTGACCCACAATCTAGTACTTCATTAGCAAACACTCAGGAAGATAATGAAATAAACGAAGCTAGTTTTGGCGGGAAATCTAGATCCCAAACTTTTCCTTTTTTGTTGACTTTAAAAATTTTCAATCATAATGTGCATAACTGTTTGGTAGATTTCGAGGCTTCTTCGAATGTCATGCCTCTGTCAATTTGCAAAAAGATTAATGGGAAGCCAATACCATCCCCATCTCAAATCATACAATTAGATAGAACTACTGTTAAAGTCATTGGAGAAATAAAAGATGTGCTTATTAGGTTGTCAGCAGATCCTACAATGTGCCAATTTATCGATATAATGGTAGTTGATATTCTCGAGGCTTATGGTTTGATATTGAGCAGGGACTGGTCTACGAAACTGAATGGTTATTTTACAATGGATTGGTCTCACTTGTGGTTACCATACCAGAATAGACAAAATCAGATTAAAATACTGAGAGAACCTCACATGAAACAAAACGTAACTCAGTTAGAAGAAAAGAATGAAGCTGTAGTTTTTTCATCTTCAGTTTTGGGAAATTATTTCTTAGAGATTGAACCGGGTAATTATCAAGCGGAAAACGTCATCCATGAATCAGATGAACAGTTCGATCTCCTTCATTTTTCTCGGACTGATGATATTGACTGTAACATAGCAAGATTAGTCACTGACTTAGGTGATAGTGATACTAACTTAGTTAAAACAAAAAATGTTTTTTGGGTTCTATACTTTGATGGTTCCAAAACTCAAGAAGGATTTGGAGCTGGTTGTCTTTTAATTGATCTTGAAACCAACAAACACTTTTTATCTTGTAGACTAGAGTTCGAATGTACTAATAACACTGTTGAATATGAAGCTTTGGTCCATGGGTTAAAGAAGGCTATTGGTTTAAATGTCAAGTACTTGAAAGTTTTTGGTGACTCAGAAATAGTCGTTAGACAGGTGAGGGATACAATTCGTTGTCTTTCACCACATTTAAAAGGTTATCAGTCTGAGGTATGGGATTTAATTTCGTACTTTGTTGCTTTTAATATAAATTGTATTCCTAGATTATAGAACGTTGCAGCTGATTTGTTAGCCACTTCCGCGTCTAGATTAGTGCCTACCAATAACAAATGCTCTATTGAATTGATTTTCAGGCCATCCTTCCCAGACAACATTACGAATTTTAGAGTATTTGATGATGACGATAAGATCATCAGTTTCTCAACAAATGAGGATGTCTTCTAGGAATCCATAATAGATGAAGAGAAACATGATTCAAATATGCAAAGCAAAGATGCTACTAAAGGAAACTTCATGCCCAAAGGAGTGAGAACTCTTGAAGGGTTGTTTGATCTTCAGAGTAAATTCAGAAGGCCGACACATGTCAAAACTAACAGCTCCTCCATGCAGCACGAATTGGTAATTTTAGGTACAGAAACCAAACCAAGTCAATCTTGGTAAATGTTGCTCACCAGGCGAGAGAGATAAGTTCATCAAACTGTTTCAGCAGTATAAAGATGTCATTGCATGGACTTATGAAGATCTGAAAACATATGATACTTGAATTATTCAACACATAATACCAATGAAGGCAGGCGTTAAGCCATTCCAGCAGCAATTAAGGAGAATGCATCCAACTCTTGACCCTTTAATACAAAAGGAGTTGGAGAAGTTGTTGGATGCAAAGATCATTTTTAAAGTCCGACATTCTGGATGGGTTGCTAATCTAGTTCCCTTCCGGAATAAGTCGGGAGAGATAAGGTTGTGTGTGGATTTTTCAGAACTTGAACGAAGCTTCTGATAAAGACAACTACCCCGTACCTCCAATGGAGAAAATTTTACAGATGGTGTCAGGATCCGAACTTTTTTTGTGCTAGATGGTTTCTCTGGTTATAATCAAGTACTAGTAGCAGAAGAAGACCGTCTCAAAACCACTTTCCGTACCAAGTGGGGAACCTTTGCATACTGAAGGATGCCATTCGGCTTGATAAACGTGGGAGCTACTTTTCAGCGAGCCATGTACATTTCCTTTCGAGGATTGGGCGGTCATTATGTTGTAGTTTATCTAGATGATGTGACAATTTTCTCAAAGAAGAGAGAAGACCATGTTTTCCACTTGAAGCAGATTTTTGATCACTGCAGGAAATATGGTATTTCTTTAAATACCAAGAAAAGTGTTTTCGCTGTTCTTGAGGGAAAACTCTTGGGTCATATCATTTCAAAGAAGGGGATCTCGATAGATAAAGAGAGAGCGCAAGCTATAACCAAGATTCCCATGCCCCACAACAAAAAATCTATGCAATCATTTATGGGCACCATTAATTTTGTTCGAAGGTTCGTTCCTGACTTCGCTCAGACCGTTAAACCTTTGCAGCAAATGGTAAAGTAGAGTGTACAATTCAAATGGACAGACTTGGAGAAAGTTGCATTTAAAGAAATCAAAATGGCCATAGCTAATGCCCCTTCTTTAAGGATTCCAGACTTTGATAAGGATTTCATTATGTACACCTTTGCTTTAGATGACTATCTCGCAACTGTGCTCACACAAAAGGTAGAATCAAGAGATGAATACCCAATTTCCTTTATGAGCACTGGTCTGTAGGGTGCTGAACTGAACTACCCTATTGTAGACAAACAAGCATATGCCGTATTCAAAGCGGTAAAGCAGTTCAGGCCATATATTCTAAATAACTAAACTAAAGTCATAGTTCCTCACCCCGTTGTCAGATATCTTTTCGTTCAGAAAGAATTGGGAGAAAGAAGAGGAAACTGGGTCACCGCTCTTCAGGAGTATGATTTAGAATTTAAACCTGCCACCATCATTAAGGGTCAAGGGTTATGTAAATTACTCACTGAGCATCCAGTTGATGAAGAGTTGAATTGGAAAAATGAAGCGGAATTGAATATGATGGAGGTATGTCCCATTTTCACAACTCCTGAATCTTCCTAGTGCATTATTTGTAGCAAGGATATTTGCTGGAACACTGGAGTTCTAAGCAAAGAAGGGCACTCCGTTTGAAATCAGCGGCCTATAAAATCATTGATGGGGTAATCTTTAGAAGGAATTATGATGGAATTTTTCTCAAATGTCTGGAGAAAGAAGATGAAAATAAAGTGGTCAAGGAATTACACGATGGCCCTGCTGGGTGACACTATTCTGGAGATACAACAACTCACAAAATACTCAGAGATGGATATTATTGGCCCAACTTATTCAGAGATGCTCACGCCTATGCTAGGAATTGTGATGTGTGCCAAAGGAGTGCTGGGAAATTGCCGAAAGCAGCAGGACCTTTGCAGCCAGTCATTATCTTTGAACCATTTGAGCAATTGGGCATAGATGTTATTAGAAAAATAAACCCGAATTCTTCACTGCAGCATTGGTACATCCTGACGGCCACAGATTATTTTACAAGATGGACGGAAGCTGCTCCCTTGCGCAAAGTTAATGAAGATGCTGTTATCAATTTCTTAGAAGAGAGCATCATAACCAGGTTTGGGGTTCCAATTTCCCTAGTTTTTGATAATGCAACTTATTTTTCATCTTTGAAAATAAATGAGTTTGTTTATGAGAAATGAATTAAATTGCACTATTCAGCCAATTAATATCCCCAAGGAAATGGATTAGCTGAATCTACAAACAAGAACCTCATCCGAATTCTTAAGAAAACCGTTATAAAAAATCATAGAAGTTGGCATACGGCCCCCCCAAATGCTTTATGGGCAGACAGAGTCACCCCCAAGAATGACTTAGGAGTTTTCCTGTATACCCTAGTCTATGGTAGAGAATCCATCCTCCCTCCAAACATTTTACTCCTGTCCTTACAATTGGTCCAAGCCACTTGAGGTTCCAGCAACCAAGTCTTACAATCAAGAATTGATACCTTGCCGAAGCTTGAAGAGTCACGACAGAAAGCCAAAGACCGATTCCACCAACACCAAGACATAGTCAAAAGGTGGTTTGATAAACGCAAATCTGGCAAGAGAAGTTTCAAAGTAGGTGACTTAGTTCTGAAATGGGACCATCCACATGATGGTAAGGAATGCACACAAAGTTTCAACATTTATGGGTTGGCCCTTAGCAGATTTATAAAAATCTTGGCCCGTCGACGTATAAACTGAGAGACTTACAAGGAGAGGAAGTGAACCTCCCTCTCAACGGCCTCTCTTTAAAGCAGTACTTCACATAGTCCTATGAGGACTTTTGTACAGAAATAAATGCTCTTGTTTCTTTTCTTTTTTTTAGTGCTTTATGTCGCTTTTAAGTTAGCTTAGTTTGATTGTTACCTTGCTCTCTGCTCAAGATTTCTTTATTATTTCTTTAATAAAACCTAGCCCAACTCTTGGATTAGAGGTAGGATAGGGCTCCGAGCAAAACTCAAAATCCTGTAAGGCAGAAATCCACTTATAAAGAAAATGTATCATTGCGACTTTGCTTTCACTGATTGGTTTCTAGGAATGAATAGATCCTTTTTCTGTTTGGTCAAAATAACCCCGGTTAAATAACTAAGATTTGGCATTTCCTTCTTATTATCTTGGGGCTCCATTCACTATAACATTAATGCTTGTCTATGAAGTTCACTATGATAGACCCATGGAGAGGAAGCATGTCTCACAGATGTATGGTATTTAAAATGATCCCATGCTACAAGTAAAATCCAAAAGAGCTTATATCAAAGGGTCTGTTTTTCAGAAATTCTCACCTCAATTAAAGCATGACTGAGAAAAACAAAAAACATTCAATTAAGGAAGCTATTCAAATAAATCAGCCCAGCAAGGTTCTTCTCCATCCGTGAAGCATGATAATCAAATAAATATCTCGCTCACACAAAATGACATTATGGATTGAAGAACCTAAATCAAATATTGAAAGTTGAAGAAATTTATTTCTGGAAGGCTCAAATGGCAAAGGTCGTCTATTAAGAAACATCCAAAAATGATGCAAATAGAATGGGAATGAGGAACAAACGAATATGTCCGTGAGATATTGTTATGATCATGTGGATTCCTATATTAGTTGGCATCTGAAAGATAGATTTTAAAATGAACTGCACACTCTCGCCCTGAGAGAGTTGTAAAGAAGTCTGAGTCAAAGTTGCATTTTCCCCAATGACCATTATGATAAGAGTGATCATTGCATTCATAGAAGCTAGACTATGAAGACATTTTGTTACTCATGTAGCCAACAATTTGTAAGTTTTCTGATCTTGGGAAGAGTTTGTTTCAGAAGTCTGTGTTCACCAGCGAATCGCCAATTGTTGTTGCTGCAACATCCCCCCAAAATTTTGTAAATATTGGGGCCCCTCCTTTATTTATTTAGAAAGTTTTGCGTAGAAGTCAAGTCCCATCCAAAAGGCCTTTTTTCATACTTAGTTTTTTCTAAGACAGCAAGTTCTTTAGGTGTGTTTTTCCTTAAGTAAAACTCATCTTTCCCAGCCAAAATGGCGGTACAACTCGTCGAGTTGAGCCGCAATGACCGGTTTCATTTGTTAAGTTTTTAGCCTCTCCCATTTCGGCGCAACTCATCGAGTTGCACCATAATAGGCGGGAATTTTTGTTAAGTTGTAAATTTTTCTTGTTTCAGACAAACTTGCCCAGTTCCGCTGCAACAGTCGGACAAACTCACCCAAACCTTCCGAAGCGCAACATTTTACCTTGTTTTTCTCCTGAGTTTTGTATTGAGGTGAGACTCACAGAGTGGTTCCAACCTGATTGGCAACCTTTTTGTTTTTCCCGTTGAAGCCTTATGTTGCGGCAAAACCCGTAAGTTTGACTCGAAACAACCGACGTCTTGGTTCAAGACTTAAGCGCCTCGATGCGTTTCGACGGAACTCAGTAAGTTACGTCGAAACCATCGCTTGCAAACCCCGGAAGCACCGTTAGATGTAAATAAGCAGAGGTGATCGCCGAAGCTTGAGGCCAAGTGCCGAAATGAAGTAGTAAGCGGCTAAGTGTAATCTTGCGCCGAACTCGCCGAAACCCACCGGCCAGTTGTGCTGGTACTTGGCCAATGCCGCCAACACTCGTTGCTCCAACTCCCTGAGTACTTCCATTTTTTACGGCTGAAAGTTAATGCCGAGCGGCACCGAAAAGACATCGGTCCCCTTTCCATAACGATGTTTTAATGCCCAACCTTACCCGGTCATGTCAAAGTTAAATTCTTGCACATGCGAGGGTTTTATGTATAGAAAGTGGGGTTTTGGGTTTGTTATTGTTTTTTATTGTTAAAGCTTTCCAAAACTCCGTTCGAGGTCGCTCCCACCATACAAGGACAAAGAGGTCTGCAGTTTCATCAACCACATCAAACCCAATCGTTTGTTGCCAGGTAAGTAGATCTATCAAGCTTTTTCTATCATGTTTTCAGTGGCTAAAGCCTTTTTTTTTGCATTAAAACCTTTTCGACAGACCCTTGCTGCGACCACCTTTGTCCATGTTGGAGTTTTCTCTGCACTCGGTTAGTCATCCCCAAATTTGTTTTAAGGAACCCAGCTAAACCCTGTTCCCTATCCCAGCAAACTGTCCAGCTTGAGTCGTAACGACCCGAACCAACGTAGTTGGTCATACCCGGTCGCAACCACCCAGTTTTTTCTCACTTACGTCCTGTTATGATTGTCCCGATGCTTATAACTAAAGACTCAAGCACAGTAGCATCATAGTTTCACTCTCTCCAGTTAACACTGATAAAGGAAGCTAGCTCTGTCTTTTTGTTTTAAGCAGAAAATAATGTTTTGTTTACCATATGCATTCTTAATTTGCTGCTTGAAGTTTGTTTGAAACATAGTATCATTTTCAAGGAAGTTTACCAATGCTGTTTCACCCAGGCTATGCTTATTGTGTTGATAGATTTTGGTTCAAAGCTTGGTTATGCATTCTAGTTTGATTATGTATCCTACTCATGCATGGTTTTTTCCAGGGTTAAGCACAATGCCGAAAGGAGGCAAGAGGAAGTCAAAGATGTTTGAGCCTGAGTAAGGTGGCAAAGCTGTTCTGGAAGCGAGGGTCGAAACATTAGTATGAAGATACCAAGCCAATTATGGGAGTTGCCCCTGAATTCAAGTGGTGGGAGTTGCACCACATGATAAAAGATCAAGATATTCCCGAATCATTCCTGGAGGAAATGTATTTGTATCAAAACATCCGAAATTCAGGCATCACAAGAGCAGTCACGCGACCAGAGCTTTTTCCTTGCTCGGAAGTCATCGGATGGATCCTAGCGCATGCCAATGCCCAATTGAGAGTTCTGTCCGACAGCATGGGAGAGGATTTTGCCTCATTCCACCCAACCCACATTTCGGTAGCCTACAAATTGCCCCATCCTCAAACGCTGTTGAACGATGCTTAGCTCGAAAGTCTCAACATGGATAACTTGGAAATGGCCAGGAAGTTGTTAATTACAGGAAAGCACCTGAGGCTAAAGGAGAGTGATGAATATGAAGTCCAAGCGCTAAGGCCTCCTTTCAAAATCATTGCCCTCATGCTAAGTAGAATCTTTGGCAGAGATGATGGATTTGTTTATAAGTTGCATTGGATTCCTTTAATCCACTATGTAGCCTTCAAAGGCACAGTTTTCAATTGGGCGAACATCCTCTTAGACAATCTGTCGTCAGTCATAGCCGCTGCCAAGGAAGGGTTGGTCCAAAAGAAATCAGAATTCTACATGTAATCATACCTTATAGATTGCATTCTGTCAAGACACCCTTTCCCAAAGTTAGGATGCATTTGGATCAAGGCTAACACCTCAGTTTATACCACTTATAAGATCCCGTGGGCCCAGAACTACAAGAAACATTACAAGGCCATATGTGAAGAATTCATCATGCCTCTGTATGAACTGATGTTCAATGAAGAGCCCAATTTCCTATCTGAGAATGCCATGGCAGTCATGGAAAATTATGGTGATTTTTATCTTTCAGAGGAGGGCACCTACATAAGAATGTATGGAGGTTCCAAGCCACCATCTCTCCCTCCCAGGTATGCTACTGACTTTGTGGTCCATACGGAGGCAGTGAGGTAGGTTTTTATAGATGGAGTTGGCAGTTTCCTGAAAAGATTGAAGAAGGCCTCTTTCCCGGCACTGCCCTTCTATGTCGGAGCTTGCAAGTTCTTGAAGGTCAAATCAGCTGAAGCCTTTGTTCAAGAATTAAGAGATTTTCACTTTGGGGAGATGATTTTCACGAAGAATGACAGCCTTAATAAGGCTGATGACCATTGCAGAGAAGTCAATGTGCACTTCGAATATGCACACTACTTTGATGAGGACGAAGAAGTTTTCAAAGGGGTCAGAAATATCACCGAACTTGGAAGGCACCTTCGCCTCAAGAGCGGAGCTGGCCCTAGCTCCACTGCATCCCAAGCTTCCAAGGAGGCGGAATTGCAAAGGGAAAGAGCAAAGGCTCAAGGAGGAGCTTGAAAGATTCCAAAGGGAACAGTGGAAAGAGCGTAGAAAGAGCAGGTGGACAGACTATGAGATGAAGAAGCTCAAAGAATTCGAGATGAAGAGTTAGAGAAGATTAGAAAAGAAGAATCCGCCAAGCTACAAGAAGAAAGGGAGAGGATAGAAAGATAAGCATTTGAAAAGCAGCAAAAGGCCGAAGAAGAAGAGAGGCAGCTGGAAGCCGAGGAAGAGGACAAATCGAGGAAGGATGCAGAGGTAGGAAGCCCAAACATGCAGGATATGGACATAGACTCATCCCAAGTTACCTAGGCCCTCACCGCGGAAGATGACTTCCCCATAGGAGAGCTTCCGGTCGTCCCTTTTACCCTGTCCAAGAGTCACATTGTGACCCAATGGGACAAATTTGTTTTTGATAAGAAGAGGAAATCCATTGTACGGAAGACAGAGACAAGGATTAAGAAACCCTTTCACCCGGACATCGTCACCAAACAAGAAACCACTGTCATGTAAGGCACGCAGAGTGTTCCCGAGTTTATGGCATCCGCCACTCTAGCTGCCGTCAAGGCAAGCAAAGACAATGTCCACAAGCTAGTAAATGATGTGGAATCAGGCAAGAAGAGGGCGTGCAGGTTTCAACTTACTTTGGTAAAGGAGTAGGCATATAGAGAGTTAATGGTGAAGAAATATGATGCCCTCGTATCATAGCAAAGAGAGTTATTGAATAAGTATTGGAACCTAGAGGAAGAAAAGGAAACTTTGGTGGTACAGATGATGATAGTGGAAGGAGAGAAAAATGATCTTGAGGCCAAGACCATTCAGTTGGAAGAAGAGAAAGAGATGATGACAGAGCAGTTAGAGCTAGCAAACAACAAGGCAATTGATTTGAGCCTCTTTCATGAGTAGTCCTGTGACATACTAAAGAAGATACATGAGTCACATGAACTTATTACTGAAGAAGTTTGCAGAATGAAGGCGATGGTTTCCAGGATGAAAGAAATTAATTCTGAGGCAAATAGGCTTAGGAAGAAATATGCCCATGTAAAGGAAGACATTGGGAAGTAGATTGAATGGAGAGAAGGGAAGTCAGGTTTCCCCAAGGACCTCCCTCTCAAATCCGTGGCAGATTTTAAAGCAGATGTAGGCTTTATGGATTTCTCTAAGAACTGTGGTGTAAAGTTAAACTCTGTAATCCAAACCACCATCAGAAAATGCAGCAGTCTCTATCTTAGCATCCAGGCAACTCAGGGAAGATGTCAAATGGTGGTTCCCCAAACTTTAGAATATTTTCCAGACAAAGATCAACGCTTGTCTGAGTTAAAAAATGAGCTAAGCACGGAGATGGAATATGTGAAGAAGATAGATGTGTTAATAGCAGAAGACCTTCACCAGTACATCAAGAAACCATCCATACACGTTCACTTTCTTGAATAGGTTCTCCAGGCTGCAGTAGCAGAGGTAAAAACATTGAAGCAAAGTTAGCTAAGCATGAGATCTCCCTGAAATTCATGCTCCTTGCCCCTGCCAACACCACTGTGAGAGAAACAAGCATATGGCTTAGTTATATAGCAGAGGTGGACAAACCAGCTGAGGTGGAAGCGCCAACTGTAGCAGAAGCTCCAGCCGGGAACTAATTTGGCACTACATAACTTTCTAAATTCGATCTGGAAACATTTTTTACCTCTTTATCTCAGTCATGTAATGAAAGACAACTGGACTTTTTGTTCCTTTTGTAAAAAACATTTGGTATTATTCTAATTTTTGTAAAAGGGCACTAAAGGACAAATTAAGAGATTCCTTGGGATTAGGGTACACGTAGGAGCTCTTGGATCATTTTGTAAAGCTATATATAGATGAATAGAGAATAGTAGAAGGACTTTTGGCAGGTGAAAGGACAATTTTTGTCTTGTACGTGAACTATTTTGCTACATATATAAGAAAGCTCCATTTTACCTAAAGAAAGCTTGGGACTGCGTTTTTTCCTGAAGATGTGTTAAATGCCTGCTGGATTATTTTTGCATCATTTATACATATACTGTGAGATCATTCCTTGTTGTTTTGAATTATTTCTTTGTAACGAATGTTCTCATATTTTTATGTGCAAAGATGTATATCTTAAATGAGTAATGGAATTTTTTAATTCAATCAAAGCTATATTTGATATCTTTCACCTTCTGCTGGAAATGCATATTTATGATTAAATAGCTATTTGTGAGATCTTTGGATGTCTGTTTCAGCGTATTACTCATACTTTTAGTTTGCTCCTTGCAAGGATAGACTAAATTTGCTTAAACAGTTTTAGATCAGATTTGCGTAATTGCATGCATGTAGTTTAGAGCACTTGCATATCATCTTTAAAATAAAATACATAAACAATGGATCGGGCCGCAACCGGTGAAAATAAACAAATCTTTAAGCATTATACGGTATCCGGGCCATTAATCGGACGGATTCCCCATACCAAATGGTGAACGATCTAATTGGGCTTGCTTACCAGGGAGAATCCCTTGCTGATTGATGCTACGATTTTCGAGGCATCAACACATCCGATATTCCCAAATTTGATGGAAAACCTGGTGAGGATCCAAAAAATCATGTGATGACATACCATTTATGGTGTTCATCCAACTCCTTAATGGACGACTCGATCCGTCTTAGGTTATTCTAACGGACTCTCACCGGCCCAACTGCCAAGTGGTATATTGAATTACCACCCAACTCTTTTCCATATTTCCGCTCTCTTGCTATGTCATTTTGATCCATTTCCAGTTGCCCATTCGCTATGAGACTGGTACTAACTTACTGACCTCACTCCATCAAAACACCACCACTCATATCTTAGATCATATTCATGAGTGGCGGAGGAGACGACTTCTTATTAAGGCTCATATTCTAGACCAACTCTTAGCTGACTGGTTCACAAAGTCTCTCTTACCTATCATAGCTCGAGACGTGGCCATGGTAGGGGCCATCACCGAGGAACATGCTATTGCCTGTGCCCATTACTTAGACCTGGTCTATGCTCAATCTGGCACGTTGTATGAAATTGTTCCTGACGCACCTTGCCCTATGTATGACCCTGCAAAACCACCCAAGGGAACTCAGGCCGATGGCATCATTGGTTCCCTTACCTCCCAGCCTTCTATTCAAACTGGTGGATCGTCAAACCCCAAGGTTCTTCCCCATCCCCACCATAGGCTAGCGGAAACACCACCAAGTCCCCCACTCCTGCCTCCACCGAAGAGGTGAATTCTGTTCAATCCGCTTCATCTCAGAAATACAGTGGTAAGAAGAAAAACAAAGGTAAACCTAAGAAATCTTCTAATCAACAGGTGCCCAAGCCCACCCCTGAAGACACCAAACATAAGAGGAAGTTGAAGTATCCTTGTTTACTGTGTGGTGGTGATCATTTCTCAAAGGAATGTCCTCACCGGGATGAAGTACAAAAGTTTCTCAAAGGAAAACCTACTCCCGCAGTTCTCAATGATCCCTTCCCTACTCAAAATCAACAATTGATTGCTCAAGACTCCCCTGCACATGGTGAGGCATCCTCCACCGCGCATGTTCTCATGATGCGTAGTGAGATGGTGAATTTGAACACACGATCGCATTCATATGACTCAGTCCCTTTGAAGGAACCCGTTGGAAGTAATACTGAAAAATATTCCACTTCTGTGCCCAATGTTACCATACCGCAGGCCTCTCTCACCATTGAGAAGCCTTCTTTAGAGTCTGTTTGCGTTCGCCCAAGAGCACGATTCAGAAAGCAGTTTTCAATCCCAATGCTCGGGCAACTCAGAATTACAATATTGTAGAGGACTTGGCGCAAGCTCCTTGTGCCATGTCGATGCTAGAGGTCTTGCAGAATTGTCCTAATCAACGCAAGACTCTTCTTGTTGCCATCGGTGCAGTAGACCCGGAATCCTCGAATACAATCATGTTTCAAATTGAGTATTTTAAACCGAGGATTAACCACCAACTTGCATTTCAAGTTGCTACGAACGTTGTTGGGAAAACAATCCATTGCATTGTACTAGACGAAGGGGATTCTACCTCGGTCATGTCACTATCATGTTGGAGAGCTATTGGTTCTCCCAAACTGAATCGTTCTCCCACCACCTTGAAAGCATTTGACAATCGTGGCTTTCAACCCCATGGGCTATTACAAGCCTTAGCAGTTGAGTTGGGGGCTAAGACCACAACCATTAATGTGGAAGTATTCCCAGCCCCTTTGGATTATAATCTCTTACTTGGTTGTAATTGGTTTTACACCATGATTTTGGTCGCGTCATCTGTCTTCCGCATAGTGAAATTTCCCCACTAAGGACGAATTGTCATTGTCGACCAATTGGACTTCTGCACACCGGAAACCGCTACTCATCCCGATGATAATGTCCCATTGCTTGGACAATATTCGCAGCTGTATGAGAGCATGGGGGTAGGCCTCATAAAAGAATAATCTCTTATGGGCGTCTTTCCAACCCCAGATCCCCCTAATCATGTTGCCACGGTGAACATGATCTCCTCTGGCATTTCATCTTTCCCCAACTCTAACGATCAATGGCTTGTTCCCGATGAAGCTACCATGCACTTGATTGGAGATACTATGCCTCTTTTACCCGCTGAACTCACTTACGAGGCTATCCAGTCGGAACCCGAGGACCACTTGGCTGTGGCCTCTACATCCTATTCTCTACAACGAACATCATCCTTACCCGATCCTTTTCTCCAGACCTTTCCGTCTGACGAGTCCATCATGGAGATTATGAATGCGGATGATGCTCCGTGGGAAGACCTCTGCCATCGATCGTCTTTCCTTCCCCCATTGGATTCTATGGGGAATTGCATCACCACCATTTTCACACCAGATGTCTACCCTTACCCTCAGTCCCCGATACTCACGTGTCATACAGACACTAAGTGCAACTTGGCCAACATCGAAGCCACCACCCCAATTGACATCTCGGTTACCCCTAGTGTAGTGGAACATATTCGTTTAGGCCAGAAATGTTCCCTCGAAGAGATTACTACTTTTATGGCCTTATTCAAGCAATTCCAAGACATGTTTGCTTGGACCTACGAGGAAATGCCCGGGATAGACCCTGCTATTGTTTCACATGAAATCAAAACCTATCCCGATGCTAAACCGGTCCGTCAAAAGTTACGACCGGTACACCCTCGAAAAACTGCGGCAATCAAGGCGAAAATTGAGAATCTCTTGAAGGTTGGCTTTATTTACCCTTTCCCATTAACAGAATGGGTCTCAAATGTCGTCCCTGTGGCTAAGAAGCAGGGCACCATTCGTGTCTGTGTCAATTATCAGGATTTGAACAAGGCTTGTCCTAAGGACAACTATCCCACTCCCTTTATCGATTAGATCATAGACAATTGTGCTGGAAGTGTCATCTTTTCATTCATGGATGGATTCTCCGGTTACAACTAGATTGAGATCCACCCGGCCGACCAACATAAGACAAATTTCATCTGTCCTTGGGGCAAGTTTGCTTATCGCAAGCTCCCTTTTGGTTTCAAAAATGCTGGTGCCACATTCCAGTAGGCCATGTCATACGCTTTTCATGATGTGAAGGACTTCGTGGAACCTTACCTTGATGACCTACCTACCCATTCACGACAGTGTGAGTTCCACATTGATCATCTGATGGCCGTATTCCTCAGATGTAGGCGGTATAAAATCTGTATGAACCCTCACAAGTGTATCTTCTGCGTCGAGTCTAGACGCCTTCTAGGTTTCATCGTCTCAAAAGACGGGATCCGCATTGATCCCTTGAAGGTGGAAGCCATTGTCGCTCTCCCACCTCCTACTAATGCCACATAACTACAAAGTTTGGAAGGGAAGGAAACTTACCTACGGCGTTTTGTCTATAATTTCGCTCATAATACACAAGGAAACATGAGATTACTAAAGAAGGATGTCCCGTTCATTTGGGACGATCAAGCGCAACAATCGCCATTATGCATGCCCCTGTGCTTCAACCTCCCAATTAATACAAAGATTACATTATTTATCTTGCTGCTTCTGCCACCACGATCGCCATGGTCTTGGTGTAGGAGGACAACAACACCCAGGAACATGTGTTATATTACCTCAGTAAGGGTCTTATTGACTCTGAAACTCGTTACTCACATGTCGAGAAACTCACTTTCGCGGCAATCATTTCCATCCAAAAGTTCCGTCATTACATATTGCTCTGCACCACCACCATCATCACTGACTCGAACCCCGTGTACCACGTTTTGACACGCCAAGTACTTGGGGGCAATTATTCACTCTGGATCATGATACTTCAGGAGTTCGACCTCCTCTTTGAGAAAGCCAAGTCTAAGAAGTCTTTGGTGTTTTCCGAGCTCATTTGTGATCTTCCCCTTGTCGATTTAGGATCTGAGCCCAATGATTCTCTTCCAGACGAATCATTGTTCCTTATCAACACTTCTGACCCGTGTTATGGAGATATTACCTTATATCTTCAAACCCAACGTTTCAACCCCCAATTGTCTCGTGATGATCGTTGTCTTATCCGCCACCACGCCAAGTATTACTTGATCTTAGCGATACCCTGTATCGTCATGGTATTGATTCGGTTCTTTGACGATGTCTAACACATGAGGAGGCTAAAGACGTCTTGAATGACTGTCACTTTGGGGCTTATGGCGGTCATCTCTCTGGGATGGATACGACCCAGAAAATCCTACGTGCAGGATATTACTGGCCATCTATCTTTAAAGATTGTATTGAGGCTGTTAAAAAATGTCCCCCCTGCCAGCATTTTCAAACTAAAAAGTGCACCCACCCAGCCCCGTTACACTCGGTTATTGCCGCTGGCCCCTTTGCAAAATGGGGCATTGAATTCATGCACTGTAAGCCTACCTCGTCCGGGGGGCATGGTTACGTCATAGTAGCAGTGGATTACTTTACAAAATGGGCCGAGGCTTTGCCTACGTACACTGACAACGACAAAACCGCCGCACTCTTCATGTTTAATCATGTTATCTCACGGTTTGGAGTTCCACAAGCCATAGTCACTAACCATGGATCTCACTTTCAGAACCACATGGTTGATGAATTAAGCGCCATATTGGGTTTTCGTCATGAAAACTAAACCCCTTACTATCCACAGTCCAACGGACAAGTAGAGGCCGTCAACAAGGTCTTGAAAACCATAATTCAACGCATGGTGGGTACGCACAAGTCTAACTGGCACAGCATGCTCTTTTCTGCGCTATGGGCATACCAGACCTCCGTTAATACTGCCACCGGATTTACACCATTCTAGTTATTTTATGGATTGGAGGTAGTCCTACCAATAGAGTGCGAGATTCCATCACTCAAACTCACAGTCGAAATTCTTCCAAACACCACTACCGAGGAAGAGTGATTCCTTTACCTAGCAAAACTTGACGAGACCCGCCGCGATGCTACTCTTTTCAACAAGGCACACAAGAATCACATTAAGGCACAATACGACAGGTCAGTCAAACCCCACGTCTATAATGAGGGTGATTTGGTACTCACATACGACCAAAGGCACAATAAGCTGGGGGTAGGGAAGTTCGAGTCCATGTGGCACAACCGCACATAGTGAAACATGTTCTAGAGAAGGGAGCCTACGAACTAGAGGACTACGATGGGATATCTTTGGGGGAGCCCTGCAATGGGATTTACCTGAAGAGGTACTATGCTTGAGCTTTTCACGCATAGATATCTTGTATATACTGTACATGGCGTGTGTGTTTTGTGTGGTGTGACGCTTTTGTTTTAGTGTGTCTAGGTCTTGTTTCATTTCTTATACCATGTTCTGTCTGCATGTGCAGATGGCAACTTGCTATGGATTCACGGACGACACCAACCGGCATACCTGTAACCTTGCTTCGACAGCCTAGGTACTTTACTCTCCCACCGGCGAGCTTATCACCTCAGGAGGAAGTTGTCGAGGATACGCAACCAATAATGCTGCAAAATATCAGGCAGTCATTGGAACCCTAACCGACGCTCTTTCCTTGGGTATGAACCACGTCGTCATCCATTTGGATTCACAATTGGTGGTTTCTCATATTAACCGGATTTATGCTATCCGCGACCCTACTCTACTCCATCTCTTTAGACGAGTCCATATTCTGGAAAGGTCCTTTGAATCTATTCAATACCTGCACATTCCACGAGACATGAATACAATTGCTGATTCGATGGCCAACTTCATTCTAGATTGGTACATTGCACACACATAACATATTCATAAAATATAAAAGCATACATAACATGTAAATCATCCATTGTATAAGCAAACATGTAAACAAGATCTCATTAATCATCCATAGAACACATAATGTATAAAGTTGCCGAAAATGTCTGTATATATATATAAATCGATACAAAATGATGGTGTTGATACAAAAATCTGAAGCATACTAGCTTTCAGTAAGAGTCATCTCTAACAAAATCTGAAGCTCCTAAGCTTTCAGTACATACATAAGCGGAAACCTAATCCCTAGGCTGCTCGTGATAGTAGACTACATCCCTCACCACTTTACAAAGCAGCGTGCCAAAACGTGTAGACACCCCGACGGTGTACTTTTGGTAACCCCGAGGTAGATCATGGACACTTAGCTCTGGGATATCCAGTGTCAACCTATTGAGGTTCTCATAGAACTCCTCTACCTCCTCGATGGCATCACGCATCGTAGGACCTACAACCGACACCTCTCCTCTCCTCGCAATGAGTGAGAATCCAACTGGTCGCGATGGACCCACATCTGCATGAAACATCGAGTCATCAGCACTACTCCAAAAAAAAATCATAAAAGTATAAAATGAAAAAACACAAAAGTTGTTGTTATTACCGATGGCACCCCATTGTGATCCCTCGAGAAGCACCAGGTCGGGATCACCTCTTAAATCTATCCCACTGTATGGATAATCCTCTATCATGAGGAGCTATCCCTCCAGCCAAGTGAAGAACCCTGTACCGTGGCCTATGATAGGACACCCACCACCATGGCGGGCCATCACCTCTGCCCATCAGGTCATGTGTGGATCCCGGGCATCTCGGTCATCCAAGTCCACCAGTGGATGCAGATGAGGTAACCGCTCCAACAGAAAAGATATCACCACGGACCCATAGCCAAACTGTTTTAGTGCCCCGCACCGACACTTGGTCAACTGACTTCGGAGGTCGGTGAGGAGCCCTTCACACCAGTTGAATACCCGAGGGCCCATACACTCCTCTACGTACATCAACTGTGACTTGCTCACAAGGTGAGCATATTGACTCCCCGCTACCCTCACTATGGTGAAGAGCATGGTATGTAAAGCACAGCCTCGAATCTCCTTGATGGGAATCTTCCCACCAATAGCCGCAGTGCCTTAGTGCACCACTGATCAATCATATCGTCCACTATCTGATCACCTCCTCGTGATCCTGTAAGATATACAGGCTCCCCTCACCGGGATAACCTTGTCATGAAATAGATTTCCTCGACATCTATGCTCAGTGTATGCACTCCGATCACAAAATGATGCTGCACCGGATCCCAACACTGGATCATGTGCGTCAGCAGTAGAACTTGGGCCCTCATGCCCGGCACTCAGAAGTATTTGAGTAACCCACAGTGCCTCAATGCAACAATGCATTGAGGGACATTCTTGGCCTGAGCATCATCCACCTCGTGCTCTCGTTCTCGCCACTCGATAACCATGTTTTTAACTGTGAACCTGTCAAAAAGGATAAGTAAACACTATTAGAACTCTTTCCAATCATCAAAATTTTTTCATTTGGGTTGGGCGTTGAGTTGTAGTTGGGAGTTGTGCCAGTGCAGGACATCTTTGTAGACAGTGCGCCGTCGACGCAAAAGGTCCTTACGAGTTTTGCGACGGCGTATGGCCGTCACAGTTCCCGTAAGGAGGGCTTGCGCCGACCTGTGGGCTCATTTGCCCCCACCAAAACAACTCAAAACCCTAATTTTAAGCAAAAACCATAAATCTAATCCACTGAAAAGTTGCATAGCTGAGTTTAGGCCTACTTGTCTCTAACGGCTCACGAAACGGTGGACCGTAGCTCCCTCAATCATCAAACAAAATTTGACTCCAAATGGCACTCCACACTCTCCAAACTTGGTAAAAAAAATTGTAATTCTTTTTCACTATTTTGCCCATTTTATAACTAAAAAGGGAATATTCCTTTTTTAAGTTTTGATGCTTTAGTGCGTTATTTACCATAGTTTGAGTTATTTACTGCATTTGAATACTCGGTTAACTATTTTTGACCTAGTCTTTGAGTTGCAGGTGAAGTTAGGTGCCTAATTAATGCCATTTCTCGATATGATGATCATCTTGTAAGTATTATCAGGTATGAACAACTCATCGAGTGTTTTTATGTCATTATTTTGCTCATTAAATTCAAATTATTAATGACACCGAGATTACTCTGTGTTCTTTCTTGTGCTCGTAAAACGACGAGAATAAGACATCGAGTTATAGTTTATCACTTTTTCGAGCTCGTTAAACTCCTATGAAAAAGGAACCCCTCGAAATCTTTCTTTAAGCTCTTTTCAGGCTCTCTAAATACGAAAAGATCGCCAAGCGAACTTGATGCGTTCACGCTTGTAAAAGTATTTGAATGATCGTCTTCCTAGTGATATTTTACCCCTTTTTTGGACCGGGGGGCACTAATTACGAAAAAGGAATGCTCCAACCAATCATTACTGGAAGAGTCCTCTCTCCCGTTGTTTTACCCTTTTCTAGGCGAAGAGGCTAACTCTACGAAAAAGGACCTTTGGAGTCTTCTTTAGTTATTTTCATACTCTCTAAACATGAAATGGTGTCGAGCTTACCTTCTATGGACTCGTTAAAACTCAACATTGAAGGGCCCGCCATGGGACGAACCCCTCCTTTCCCAGGTTTGAAAAACATTTGGGATTGGACTCATCTATGAGATGAGCTATACCGAGCATCTAGTTACCCTCATCAAGCTCGTTAAAAACACATGAGGCACTCATTAGTCATGATGGGGAAAAATGAAAGTTTTTTGTGTTACACCTTTACCTGTGGCAGTACTTAGTCGTTCTTGAACATGGCAATAATTTGCATTCGCATACACTACTTGGGTCATCCGTTTGTCCTCGAGTGCTGCTAACTTCATGAGTCTTGTTACTCCTTTGGGTCATCCAAAGAATACTTCCATCATCAGTTGCATTAGGGTTCGACATCATTCTCGTCATGTCAATACTTCCAAGTCATGCCATGCCCATGTTCAAGATCCATTCACCGCTCATCTTTTGCAGTCAGTACACCCTATATCCTGTCGGTCTACTATGAGTCAGTCTTGCATGTTACTGTACCATCCAATCTACTCCAAACATCTATTATCGAATTTCATGTCGATGATGGGGGATTCATCAAGGCCCTCCTTTGACGGGTTCATCCTTGTCGACTACAAATCATTATCCGAGGATTGAATCTAGAAACCAATCGAGTACCTTGGGCCTGCATGCCTCAATGGCAGGATACCTCGCTTTCACCACGAGTCTACATCATTGACTCTTGACTTCAACTCATTTATTCGCGCTTGGTGACATGTACTGTGATACCTTGGGGATCATCGACATCAACGGTGATTTCCCTCGCGCTTGTTAACAGTATACATTAATGAACAGTAATCAAGTGGTTTCTACCATGTTCGACTCCAAAACATTGTAATCACATGGATAGATTCGTATCATTGTGGGTTCGACTTGAAGACCCTGGGGAGTTATGTTTTACCCAGGTTGCGATGGATATTGTTTGATTTATAATACACAGATCCACTTTGTATTGGTCGTGGCTGTGTTATCATCTCATCATGGATCTACGATTGTATCTAGTAGCCATGATTGTGTTCAGTCGGTCTTTACTACCATGGATCTACATTGTATTGGTCGGCATCCATGTTGTGAGTCATACAAGACTATGTTCTCAAAGTCAGTTGTACTGCATTGGCATCTTCCATCCAACAAGTCCTTGCCATCCTTCTATCAGATCATTTCACCTGTCTAGTTTCAACAACTTCATGCTTTGGGGGGCATTCTGTTACACCTAAATATTTCCACCATAAGACTCAGTGTAAACATCCCTGATGTTTCCAAGACTAGGAAGTCAAACATGAGAAGTTACTAACCCCCTTTCCATAGGGTCTAGTTGGGTCGTCGCAAGTTTCTCCCTAGGAACTTGAGCCCAACTAGGTTCATGGCAGGTGTTTTCCTAACCACTTGCACCGATGGATCATGTCACGCTTGTTCAGCATGCGCCAACCCTATTTGTCGCTGGTTGTCCTATTTCAACTTGCGCCAATGTCAGTTAATATGGATAAATGGCTTCTTTGAGCCATTTCTCGAAGGTGTGTGACTTTGATCTCTATCCCTAACCTATAGGGGAGCTGGCATTCGGTTCCCTAACCCTTTGGGAAGATCCCTTAGTCCTCTCCCACTATTTCTCAACCTATCCTATCCTCCTAGTCCTATATATATGAAACTGTTCTCCATTCCAAGAGGAGGAAGGCTATAACATCCATATGCTGGTGGAATAAGCTTAGGAGATCATCATTCATCCATTGGAGGCACCCATTTCTCCTTAGAGGAATTGGCTTGGCTTGTTGGAGGAAGATTGCAACGTTAGGGCTTGGTTGTAATCCTCACTCTTCTTTGTATTCCAACTTTTTATATAGTAATACAAAAATATTTCCATAAATGTCTTGTTCATTTGATATTTATAGTTTACTTCCTTAACTGTTTACTTAGATCGATTATTGTGTAGATCTGCTATTACTGCTTGTTTGTCTCTTTCATGTTCTTACAGGTTTTGCAGCTTTGGATTTGATGACTGTGGAGCTTGGAGCGATGAGGGAGAAAGAGATCTACAGATATGAAAGGTAAGATGTTCATGTCTCTTAATCTCTAATTCGATCTAGGAAGGTAGATTTGTATTTTGTCTGATTTGTTCTAGATTCACATTGAACTAGGTTGATCATGCCTTAAGTCCACTTTCGGTAGATTGTCCGGTAACAGGAAGCACAACGATTGTTCGGCGCACTTACGTGTATAGGACGCACCATTAAACAGGAACAAGGACACGTAAAAATTAAATTATATGGTGCTTCTAGTAGACGTCAGTGAACCGGACCGATACCATTTTTAGTGCTCTAATGTGTAATAGGTGCACCGTGCACACATTGCCAATTAACAATAAAATTAAATAAACAATGGTGCTTCTAGTTTAGGTCAACGCACCGATACTGGGGTGTTGAATGAATACAAATGTATCGAATCCTGCAATTTAAAATTATTCCCAGACCCTAAAAAATCATAATCCAACGGTGCTCCTAGTGCATGTTAGCGGATCGATTTACGGTGCGCTGATGTGCAGTGGGCGCATAGTGAACACATTGCCAATTAACAATAAAATTAAATAAACAACAGTGCTTCTAATTTAGTTCAGTGCATCGGTACTAGGATGTTGACTAGATATAGATGCACCAACTCCCGCAATTTAAAATTTTTCCCAAGCCCTAAAAAATCAAAATCCAACAGTGCTCCTAGTGCACGTCAATGCATCGATTTTCGATGCTTTGATGTGCAGTAGGCACATCGTGCACACACTACCATTTAATAATAAAATTAAATAAACAATGGTGCTTCTAGTTTAGGTCAGCATATCGGTATTGGGGAATTAAATCGGTATAGATGCATTGACTCCTACAATTTAAAATCTTTTACATACCCTAAAAAATCATATTTCAACGATGTTCCTAGTGCACGTCAATGCACCGGTTTTTAGTTCTCTGAGGTGCAGTAGGCACACTGTGGACCAAATTTTAAATGTTTTAAATGCATAAATACATGTACGATGCGATGGGTTGAAATACACGCACCGGTTTGTCTATATGCTGGCGCACAGGTTTTGATGATAAATTTTTAAATGTATAGAAATATATTACCAGTGCATTTTATTTATTTGAGAGCATCGATGTCTGTGTGTGACATCTGAATGTGCACTGCTAGCGGTGCGCTAGTATTATATTGGTGCACTGCTTGTCATTTTTTTGCAAAAAAACTAATATTTGATTTTAGTAAATATAATGCTCATATAATGATTTTATATGTATATTTATGAGACTGATTGATGTTATATGTGAAACAGGGACATCAACGCCGCGAGGCAAGGAAACAACAGGGAGCCCAAGTTTATCAATACAATTTTCAGAGAGACTGGGAGGAAAAGGAGAGGGAGAGATATTTATATCCTTTTCCCATTACTCCGCAGACTACATCCCTCTTAAAGGTTGTTGGCCTCCTCAAGTTCTATGAGGAGGATACACCGCTCAAGGGGAGCAACACATTACTTATCCAGTTCATCCGATGCTAGGATCACCACAGGCATGCGTTTCGAGTTGGTACCGATCAGTGGTTTAGACCCACTAAGGAGGAAATATATTTTATCACTGGGCTCTCCAGGAGAGAGGAGGACTTTCCTCAGTTTCTTGATGTCCTAGCTGGAGCTGTAATAGAGAGTCAACTAGTATATGTTCAGAGGTATGTCAGTGCCAACATTGTCGACCCTGCTCAGTTTCTGGTGTGCAATGGGAAACTTTCCATTGCTTCTTTTGGTAGAGAGGATGTGAGGTGTCTCTCTTTGTTGGTGCCGACAATTGCACATCTCACCACTAATGGGAAGCACATTAGCTTCCCTCTATTATATTATGTTGATTCTTTAGTGCAGACACCTAGATGCATTAGGTGGTCCACTATTTTTTACGACAGTTTTTTAATGCTCTTATTAAATGTCGTGCATGTATTAACGAGAGGGTGAACTTTCCTTTCAGTTCATAGTTGTTTTGTTTATTTTTTGAGATATTTCCAGCCAATTGAGGCCATCTTTTGACCGACGCCCTCCTAGGTTGATGAAGGATGTGCGTATGTGCATGCGGGGGTAAATTATGCCCAAGAAGGAGCAGTCAGACTTTCTAGCCAGGATTACAGTGGAGGTGCATCAGATGCTAGGTAGCCTAGACGAGCATCCATTAGACATGGTTTATATCCATACATGAACTTATAATATTAGAGAGGGTGTCCCAAAATCTTCTTCACTCAATCCGAGCCACCAGATGATAGAGGTAAATTTAGTGTTACATTTAAATTAATATAGTTGCATTTTATTCTCTTTATACTTAATGCAAATGAAATTTATTTTAAATTGTTATATTAAATTAATGTTTAATGAAATTTCCTTATTATTATTGTGTACTATATATTTTATAGATATCAAGACATTCGATGGGGAGGTGCTGAATCCTCCCACTCAAGATGAGGAGGAGATGGAGTTGTATCATCTAGAGGTTCCCTAGGTAGGCATACTTGGCCTTCGATGCATTCCATATGAGATGTACCGACAAGATGTCGCAAATAGGTTGGCAGGGTTGTTGGTGCAGTGAAGGGTTCAAACTATACCGGTGAGGGACATTATGTGCCCCCCCCCTTGTAGAGTTGTTGATGATGGTTCCTCATGATATGAGGAGCTTGATGCAACATGTTGTAGACACAACCAATCTTTTAGATGCTATGCCTGATGGTGGTACATCGTCAGATGAGGGAGGAGATCCTTGGCCTCCTCCACCTCCTTATCCATTAGTTGCTTCTGGTGGCATAGTCTCCGCATCATGTGCACCTCCTCCTCCTCCTCCACCTCTGATATCTCATCCAACTCCTCCACCAGGTACTCCTCCTCCACCTTCGACATCTCATCCACCTCCTCATCCTCATCTATCAGTTAAGACATGTCCTCCTCCTCCTCCATTGACGGATTTGACATCTCATCCGAAATCTCCTCATTTATACATGCACGACTGACCAACCTAAACTCTTGATCAACCCATACATCCATCAACTCCCCATGATCCTCCACTCACCTCAGCTTTACATAAGATGCTTGCATCAGGTGAGATGATACGACTTCCTGTAGATGTCTTTGGTACTTATCTACATGCTCCTTTATTTCCTGGCAGAGGTAGTGATGCCTTTAGCTCTATTGGTGGAGGTGTCGATACCTTTGGCTCTGTTAGCGGAGGTGTTGATGCCTATGGCTCTACTGGTGGGGGTGTCAATGCCTCTGGCTCTGATGGGATAGTTAGTGATGCTCTGGTTCTGGGGGTGGACTAGATTATATGTTATAGAAGTTATTGGACTAAACATGTATATTTGACATGCATCATCAATTTGATATTATTGTTCACACACACACACACACACATAAATAATTTTCCATTTTATAGATGTTGATGTTGACAATTATGTTGATGGTCATGTGTATGTTAGGTAAGGTTCGATGATGTTCATTAGATGTGTGTGATGGTTATGTTAGAAAATTCAACTTGTGTTTTGTTAGATGGTATTGTTAGATATGTGTGTTGGATGATGTTTAGATCTGTTAGATGAATATGCAATGCAATGTTTATGATGGTATGTTCATGTTCATTTTTAGTTTTATGTTAATGATGGTATGATGTTTATTTTTATGTTTTTTAGATGGTGACAATGATAATGATGGCATGCTTATGTTTATGTCGTGAAAATGATGTTGATGGTACATTTATGTTTATGCTTATGGTTATGTTTATGATGGTATGATTATGTTTATGTTTATGTTTATGATGGTATGATCATGATGTTTATGTTTATGTTTGTTAGGTGTTGAAAATGATGATGATCGTATGCTTATGTTTATGTGGTGGAAAAGATGTTTATGTGAAAATGATGGTCATTTAAATATCATTAAAAAATACAACTATGTTGGAAACATGCCCTATTTGGTAACTTGAATGCCTAAAATCACATTATAAAAATTAATAATACTTGCACTATTTGGGAACTTGTAATAATATAAATTTTTTATGTTTGAGGTTGCTAATATGGTTGACTTTAATGTTATTCATATTGCAACATTTCAACAATAATAATTTAAGAGGTTATGTTACATTTGATGATTGATATTGGTACGTTTATTTATGTTGACTTTCTACATTGCTCAATGGTTATGTTGCAATGTGACATTCATAAATGTTACTTATGGTTGAAAATATGTTATTTATTTGAAGACAAAAATTCATGAAACATAAAAGGATATAATATCATTGTCCCTAAAAAATTAATTAGTAATTGTTTCATCAAAATAGTAACAATCTAGCAAGAATTAATAATGGATGATGTCATCAAAGTTTACAAATAATGAATACCTTGAGCTATTTTTTAAGACATTTTTCGATTCCTATATGAATAAAAAAACTTCTCATAATAGAAAAAAATGTTTATGGTACGTTTATGTTTATGTTTATGGTTATGTTTATGATGGTATGATGATGTTTGCATTTATGTTTATTATGGTATGATGATATATATTTAAAATTATAAATTAGGACATTTCTTAACTTCATGTGATTGATTGATCATATGTTTAAAATAGTGAGATGAAAAATATTTTAACACTTAGCAAGTGCTATTAGTAAAAAGAATAAACAATGAATGAAGGAACAATTTTTTATAAATACAACGTTGAGCTAGCAATTACTTCTAAAAAAACTCAATGTTTTGAGAAAATTTGACTATCAACTTACTCCAATATATTCCAATATATACATGCGCCAACTATATAAATATATAAAATGGAATGTAAAAAATCCTTATAACGTTTTTAATTTCAATATATTGAATGTACTCAAAATTACTTATAAGATTTTCAATTCCAATATTCAATTTCAATAGGATGTACCAATATAGAATATGTTTTAATGCATTATTTATGTTTTTGTTATGGTGGAAATTAATTCTTTGTTAGAGTATTATAAAACAAACTAATTGTGAGTAATATTCAACTATATTATTCTGAATTCATTTATTATTGCAAATATGCATCACATACATTTTATTGATTAACATAATTCTTAGTAGTTATTAACCAAATTCCTAGCAATGGTGTGATTAATTTTAGATGGAGAAAAAATATATTACAAACCCATTGCATATCATGGCATTTGAAAGCAAGAATGGGGAATATTAATTCCATATTAAACAATTGCATTACAATATAGGATTTCCTACAACAATTATTAATGATTTGTATGATAGTCAATTCTCGATAGCTCAGTTGGTCAAGGCATGGGTATTCGCCAAGGGTGACCCAAGTTCAAATCCCCTTCGGGTGAGTTAGTTGGGAGGCGACACCAAAAAATCCAACACAGTTGTGGCCCAGGCCGAGTGCGATCCCCAGGTTATTTTGACGGCTTAGATGCCCCTGGGTTGCGGTTTCTTAGCTAATGGTGGAAATGCACCAGCTCCAAGTGACGGGCATTTCTTACAAAAAAAATTAAAATGATTTGTATGATAATAAAACCAAAGAAGATCGAAATTAATAAAGGAAATGAAAGGTGGTATACATAAGCAACACAAATTCTAAGTATAATTAATAAAGGAAATGAAAGGTGGTATACATGAGCAACACAAATGCTAAGCATAAATATCATGAAACTAAAGAATAGTTGTCTCTTTAATCCACTATATTGGTATTTACTTTACTAATCAATGAGGGGATGTTGTGTTCAATGCTCAATCTGAATCAAAGTACTAAAATGACATGTAAACCTAGACTTTAATCAAGGTATTGAGTAAAATATTAAAGATTTTAGCGTTGACTAACAATGTGAAACTCCACACTTTTCATCTCTCATTTACTTTTTAAATAAAAAAAAAAAAAACATTAAAATAGATTATCTCTGTTTTAATAAAAATGTTTCCCAGTATCTCCATTTTCACATTATCTTTAAATAGGCTATAGAAATCCATCACCAATTAAACTTCAAATACATATAGATATGAATATGCATATTCCAAATATAGGATTTAAAAAAAAAATATTGTTTGTTATTTTTAATTTATTATATCATAATTTTAAAAGATATACATCTTTCATTATTGCCATAAGTTTTTTCTGCGGCCTTAACGATATATAAGTGTCTAAGTATCTAAAATATAAAATATAAGTGTCTAAATTGTATACTATATTCATTAAATCCACCTTGATATTCAAATGGGAGTAGTTAAAATTACAACAAACAATAAATATGATTAACATCAATGATAATTTGCACTCCAATTAGTTAATTATAATCCAATTGTAACAATACAATAAATTAAATGATAAAAACCACACTACAATGAACTAAATGGAAATCAAGAAAGATCATCTCTAACTATGGAGAATGATATACAACCACAAATTACTTGATAGACATGAAACATATTTCACATCAGATTGATTGTTAACCAACTTAAATTGTTTAAACACTACATCTAGTAATCAACTTTCCATTTCCATTGTCATAACATGAAAAATAAACAATATAATTAGATAATCAAATATAACAATAGAAAAATGATATCTCAATTTGTAAATGATGAAATAAAACATGTACATATCACTCTCCGTTGCCATCACCCCCATTATTTTCCTTGGTTTGCATGATAGCACTGTTGTTCTCAAAACATGTTTAGATATAGGGTTGTGTCTTAATATGAACCACCAATCCCTATCCAACACATCCGGGTAAAATAACACTTGGTTGCAGTGTTTTGGGAAAACATAAGGCTCCTTACTTTCATCCCACATCTTTTTAGAGTTGATACATATCAACCCACTATCATGATCTTCCTTTACATTATTCTTGTCGAATGTGGCCCATCACTTTCACTTAAAAATAACACATTGGAAAGATGAGAAGTCCACTTGAATTATCTCTTGTATCTTTCTGACATAACCCAACATCCCTCCTATCAGGTTTCGATCGTGGTAGCTAGCACGACTCTATTGGTCGATCTCGACTTCCACTCCACAGTCTTATGTAAGACGTCCATCATCGACATCCTCGGTGCGAAAATGATGTCCATAATCCCACATAGGTGGGAACAAATGCACCTGTAAAAAAAGTTAACAAATGATGGTGTCATATGTCTAATAACCCAACCATTAATATATTAAACATAGATGTTATAATTCAAAGTTGCATTATAAAGTTAGAAATGTATAGAAAGAGAATATTATCAAGTTTATGCACCCGATCCCAATGTTTAATGCATCCTCCTCTCCATGAGGGTAATGACCAAATGCACCATATTTCTCTATGACTTGGTCCACAACCCAAATTCCAAGAAAGATCATTGGCATATTATATTTTAAATGATCTGGAAAAGGCATGCTTCTACCATGCAACTGTCTGGATTATTTTATGGCAATGTCCCATTTCCTCCCCTTCTCTTCATATAATGAGATCCACGGTTGTGTTTCCTTTGCATTGTAAATGATGAATTTATTGATGGAATCGATTTCTAAATTTGTTGTTGTATTCATGGAAACATAACCACATTTAGTACATATGGGATCAAATCTAGATTTTGAAGTTTGTTGTGAATAGTTACTATGTGGAAATGTGAAGATTGAAAGATAAGTGACTTACTCTTTATCATGCACCTTTTTTTGTCCATTTGCAGTAGCTCCCCTTCCCTTTTGTCCTCATCATGTTCATCATCCCAAATCACTGCACCTAATGTGTGGTCAATTTGCTTGATGTACTCACTGGCATAATAGAACGAATCATATACTATGTACCCCTCTACCATAGACCCCTCATGTTTTTCCCTTTGTTGAACAAATCCCTTCAATTTTTTTATGTACCTCTCCAAGAAGTACATACAATGACATGAGACCACACCAAATAATTCAAATTCATTGACTAGGTGAATTAGAAGATGAACATGCAAGTCCATGAAACTCGTCAGCAGTTCCTTCTCAAACATACAAACAATCTTACCTATCTCTTGACGTCATCGTGGAATGATAGCGATGTAAATCTTCTTTGATGTGATCCACCATACAAATGCAGATAGTTTAGATATGGCATGCCATAGGTCATAGGGAAATTCATGGTTCACACACCCACACACAAACACCGGATAATGGAACTACAAAGTAAACACAAAAATTTAATTGCATTTTAACTTATGTGGTAAAATATATAACTATATATATATATATTTTTTGACATTATACATACCCTTAGAAGGTTGAGATGGTCATGTGATTTCAGACGCGACAATTGTTTGTCTGCAATGAAGCAACGCCATAGAGTAGACCCATAAAAAGAAGGCGCCTTCACACCCAATATAATTTCCTTTTCCAAATAAAGATCATCTTTCTTCAAAAGCCATGGGACATCGCCTTTTTTGAATGACAAAGAGGGGCCAACCTCTCCTCTATTTTCTTGTTTTGGCCAATGCTTCTTTTTAGTATTTGAAGAAATAAGATCTCTCCTGACAACCAACTTGTCACTTTATTTTGATGATATGTGCCACCACAAAGAAGGTGAAACGTTTTTAAATATATGCATGGGATCTAGTAAGTGGACACTCTTAAGATGCTCCCAATATGGGAGCTCATAAAATATCGATTTCCTTTTCATCCCTTTGGGAATTTTCTCAACATAGGTGTCGAAGAATTTAGGATCATCGACTATAGGTTCCCCATTTGAATCGAACATCTCTACAAATTCCTTCTCCTTCTCTCTCTCATTATTCCCTAAGCCAGTCAACCAATGTCATTATTCTAGGCCTTTATGTTCTCTTTGGATTACCATTGAAAGTATATGTTGCTCTTCTATAAGGGTGGTTTTTTAGGAGGAATACCCTAGAGCAGTCATACAATGGCGTTTGTAAGTCTTTGGACCACCTAGCCTTCATAGAAGTCTACATCATTTAAATCCATGATAACCTTTTGTTACAAGACCTGCGATGTTATGGTATACAGATCACATTAGTGTTGAAGATCAAGACAACCACACTGAATTAAATATGCCAAAAAATATTGCTTTGAATATAAACAAATCAAACAACATACTTACCAGAACAAACTCCTAACCCTAGATAATCATGTGTGGCATACGCGCATATGCCATACAACATAAAACTCCTCTATGATGGGATGGGTTTCGATACATATACATGTATCCATTCCCATAATTCCTTGAATTCATTGATCAATGGTTGTAGGTAAACATCCATATTATTCACTTGTATTCTACCAAGGACTATAAAATCCAACATAAGATGTTCATTCTTCATGGAATACCATGGGGGGTATAGTTATTGATCACTAGTATAGGCCAAATAGTAAAGCTAGTGTTTGGGAGGGAAAATGGGTTGATGCCATCCATGGCTATCCTCAATCGACGGCTCCGTACTTCATCCTTGAATTTATCAGGCCATGTATCCTCTATATGCTTCATGGATATTGAATATGTCGGGATTCACAAAACACCTTCATCACTTCGGTGCAAGGCATGCCATCCCTACAACATAGCTAATTCTTTGCAATGAAAGAGCCTCTGAATCCTTGGGATTATAGGCATGTGCCTCAATCTCTTATGAGGAGTACCATATGATTTAGCCTTGTTTTTCGATTCTTGGTACCTTTCATGCCCACATTTTGGACATATCTCTTTGTCTGCATATTTTCCTCTATATAGAATACAATCATTGGGACACATATGATATGATATGTACTCAACACCCAACATTGTCAACATTTGCTTTTCCTCTTCGCAGCTGCCGGGCAAGACATTATCACTCAGAAGTACCTTATCTTTGAATAAACTATAGTTAGTGGGCAATATAAATGTACAATGTCATTTAACGTTCATAAAATTGACCATTTCAATGTTGATTGTCTGACAAGATTCCTCAAAATATAAGGTAGTTGATGGTTAGTTACCTCAAAAGTGTCGAGAAACACGCGTCTGCCATGCCATACTTTGCTTCCAAGTTGTATAGTAACATTGTTGTCCACAACTGTGTAGAATTTAATTGGAAAGATACAAAGAGAGGGGTGGTGGAAGCCGATTTAAGGTTTTTGAAGAAGGTTTTAGTGATACAAGCGTCATCCCCTAGCTTATTATCTTGGAATGCATGTAGAAACATTGAATCCATGGCACTCGTTTGTTGTAATAACTCATCCATACCAACCTCTACTTTATTTCCTCGATTTCCAACATGTGAAGAACTACTATTAATGTAGGCATTCCTAATTGGTGAGTTTGGACATAGTGAAAATTGAATAGGTGGTTGATTCAACCATGCTTGGTATGCTTCCTCTCCAAGTTGCACTCTTTTTTTAGCCTTCTCAATTTGACATTGTATTGGGGTGCAACGAAAGATGGTAGACAGGCCGCTCATCATCAAAATCCTGATTTCAAAAATATTGAACATTACATCGATGATGTTAGTAAGCACAATGCAATTGGTTTGATCTAGCATTATACAAAAGAATTATTATAGAAGCACGAGAATCATATCCAATAGAAACTGTTCAACTACAAACAATTTATAAAGCAAACATTCATATTGAGCGATAAATTAACATCAATCCCACAAAAAAAATTCAAATTTCAAATTGAGCTATACATTTTTTTGTAGGGCTAGTACCCATAGAATTTTGAACCGGTGACCTTATGCAAGGAGTGCCTTAACAATACATGCATTAACCGTCTACTCTACACCCCATGGACAAATTGAGCAATACATTAACATGAATCCCAAGAAAATTAACAAACACAATTACTCAAAGAAGAGCGTTGTATCCAAGGCTAGAAACATAGGTAGTGCAATTTAGTATGTGTGTGATAGTTTGTCGCGACAATTACACATATGAACAGTGTGATCATAGATCCTTGATTGTATGATGACTCATATGATTATTGTAGGGAAACTCCCCTACTTTAGCTATAAAGCAAACAATTTATAAAACAAAATTTCAAACTGAGCAATACATTAACATGAATCCCATTAACAAATACAATTACTCAATGTTTTTTTGTCTTGCGCCCCAAGGGTATGTCTAAGGATAATCCCAATTCAAGGCGTCTCTAACGAGCGATCGATGGTGTACAAAAGTTATAGTTTATTAACAACTCATCACCAGGAGACAAAATACGTATTGCATGCACAACAACAAATATGAATGCTTTTCTTTTCATAAAGAACTCCTGGTCATTGAAGTGTTCCTAAAATGAACAATTCACAGAAAATAAAGAGCACCTATAACTATTTATGAACCCTGCAATGTTCCCATGAGTGCGTGGACGACCAACTATATATAACATGTTTTTCCTGTTAAAGCTTCCAGAAACATAACCATTCATGCACATACTATACACGGAAATGCTATGCTTGTATTTAAAAATATTCAAGTAATCTGACCGACAATAGATAGGATCGAAAAATGGCATAAGTGCTATTGACTATTTGGGAGGAACGAGTACATGTGAAAGGATAAACAATCTAAGATTTGCAACATCTATATTAGACTTAGCAATCATAAAATGATTTTTTTAACCGAAACCAAGAATATTGTATTAAAAAGGGTTGTGGCCGAACCGTCCAACAAATAGTTACAAAAAGAGGAGCAATAGATCAGTTTGCCCAGCTTCAAAATAGCCACTATCTCTAGAGTTTATCCATCTTATCCTAGTTTTGCTTCTTATTTCTGCTAGCCTAAAAGTATAAATTTTTACAAAACTATTGCCACAAAAAAGCTTTTACAGTACATAATTAAAAAACAACATGGTAATTTGATGCACCTAGAGGTCTAGTTTCCATATTCCTTGCTTGCTAGTGTGGTTCTAAAGAGAAACTTGTGCTATGCTGATTGCGCCAGTATCGATTAACTCCGTTTTTGAATGACGGTTCCTCCCTTTCCGGTCCCTGATACGTTTTTGGAGACCCCATAGAGGATGAAGCCATATGTTCCACTCTTCTTATCCTTGGCATGTTTTCCTTCCAAATCTGCGAAATTCTTCCTGAAGACCTTTAATCACTTCCCCATGTTCGCGACCACGTCCTCGGAGACAACGAACCTTGACCTTTAGCAGAGCAATTTTGTAGTTTGCTTTGTTTAATTTTACATATGCATCCTTTGTTCTCTGGTTAGCTCGACGAATTTCCTCCTCCGTGCACTGTTCCATGTCCTCCTGACAATGCCCCAGATTACTCTGTAAAAATCCAAAATTTTCCTCTAATTCATCTAAACGCTTCACATGATATAGTTGTGAAGGCATAGTGGGAGAACATATAAACCTAGAGAATCCATTGTTTATTACCTTTGTCCCTTGTTCAGAACAATGTAACGAGAATATTTGCATGTTCACCACCCTGCATTTCCATAATACACCGAATCCCACATGCTTGCTGAAAGGCTCGACAAGATGTTTTCATAATGCTCTGTTGAGCATTAACGATCATATGAGGTGAGATTTCAAGGATATGTACGCTTGATTCATGCCACCTTGCATCATGAGTGCGAGTGACATCACCAACTATCCTTTCTAGTTGTACCATGCACTTCATTACTTGAGATTGATTAATATTAAGGGATGTGGGTTAGATCAAATAACCCCCCTCGATTTTGCTTATTACTAGGTCTAAAGCACAAGCAAGGTTGGCTTGTTCATCATCCACCTTGTTGTGTTTTCTCAAGACATGGTAGGCCCTTTGATCCATGATTTTTTTTCTTCTTAGGATAGTTCAAGAGATCAGTCTATTGAGGATCAGGCCTTTTGGAGGTGATTTTGTAGTTATGCTATGGATTATTATCTTCGACTCTCATACTATAGTGAGTCTCCGATATCCTTTTCTCATGGCCAACTCAATCCCCATCCACAGGGCCAAGGCTTCCACTTGATTGTTTCTCTCTATTCCAAGACCCCACACATACTTTGTTTCGTGTGATTCATTAGGTATGTAAAGCACTCCCCCCAACTCCTGCCACTTCTAGGTTTCCTTTGGAGGCACCATCAAAAAATAAAATGCTTTGAGTCTTATTTTGAACCCAATATTGGAATTCCTCATCTGATAGTCTGATGAACCAACTTCTTAAAGTGTGATTTGGGGCGATCGTGTCAGTGGGAAAGAATAGAATGGGCCTTAGCTAATCTCTTTCATTCACTTCCATATTTTCAATTGCTTGCTTTGAATTACCTTTCTACTGGATTTCCTCTACCATTAGACCCCAAGGCTTCATCGACACTTGCCTTGGGATTTCTTATTTGTCTCTGAATATCTGAGCATTTATGGTCGGCCATATTTTCCAAGAGAGAAATAAAGGGAGGGTTTTCCAAACCCTTTTTAGTAATGGTTTCCCTTTGAGGGTTCTAGGATAAACTTTATGCCATGATAAATACAATTCAACAAAATTTTGTGGAATTATGGTTCTTGACAATAGAACTTGTTGAGCTATCCTCCACACTTCATTTGCATAAGGGATTTCTGTCATTAGATGAAAAATGATTTCCTCACTTACTCTGTAGAGCTGGAAATGAGAAGGCCCCTGAAAGTCTCTCCTTTTAATGTTGTCTTCCGTTATAATCTTTCCATGGGCGCATGCCCATACATAGGCTTTAATCTTTGGAATTGCCCCACTACTCCAAATAGCTCTCCACATTGCTAAGGTTGAAAGTGGCACTCGTTCTTTGAAGAATATCTTGTATCCTTCTTTGACTGTGTATTCTCCTCCCTTAATTCCCCACCCTCTTGATTCTTTGATTGATTTTTTAATGGGGTATTTGCCTCTTAGATTTTCGATTAGATTTCCCCAGCCTTCTTTCAGGTTGTCTGGAAGCTGCTCAATCTTCCATCCTCTCCATTAATATTCCTCATTCCAATATGATATTCCATATAAGGTCTTGATTCCATTGTCATCCATCCATCTCTTGAGATTTTCTAGACTTTGGATACTGTGTAGCTCATTCTGCCCAGCTATCCTATCACTCCAGATATTTATCCTCTTCCCATTTCTTGGGTTCCATGAGAGTTGTTTTTGAATAAAGGGGAAGGAGGATTTACACAATCCCCAGATTGTGGAGTAAGGCATTGGCTTCAACCCTTTGTTAAGGCATTGGATGCAGTTCTTATATAGGTATTTCCTAGAAAGGACAGACTTCCACCAGGCTCTATCGCTCAAGATCATCCACCATAAGACTTTCCCTCCTAGTACCTTGTTCATTAGGCCAGGGTCTCTCACTGCAACTCCTCCTTGATCAATCGGAGCTGTGACTATCCCCCACTTCACCAGATGGAATTTTTTTGAATTCGTCTTCCCTCCTTGCCACATGAAGTTTCACATTAGAGCACTCATTTTTTGTTGAATTCCTGTTGGAGCCAGAAGAGTCGAACATTGGAATATGGGGAGTGAAGTTAACACTGATTTGAGGTAGACTAGACTTCTCGCATGATTTAGCCACTATGTTCCCCATTGAGTCATTTTGGACTTTAATTTTACTAGGATTGAGTGCCAATATTTTGCTTTTGGATTCCACCCCTTGTAATACAGGGATCCCTAAATACTTGAAGGAATTCCATTTTTGTGTGACATTTGAACTGAAGGGAGCTCACAATACCCTAAATTCTTTTGAGTGATGCATTCCAGCTTTAGATTCTAATTTTTCCTTTGTTAATGCATCCTCCAAACACGTCAAGGAAAGTGTTTATAACTTGTCTGAAGTGATATGCTAAAATGACATATGCTCCACTGAGGAGAAGGGTGTCATCGACAAATTGAGAGTGGTGTAGATCCTTAACTCCTTTGACCATTGTTATTTTGGGAAGCTTCCACCACTCCCTTTGTTGTTTGAGTCTCCTACTCAGAGAGTCTACCATGATAACATAAAACAAAGGAGATAGTGGGCAGCCTTGTCCGAGTCCTCTGAATTTGAAAAAAACTGTGGGACGACCATTTACCGGAGGTGCTATCGAGGGTCCTTCAATACAATCTTTAAACCAAGAAATAAATTGATCCGGAAAACCAAATTTTTCCAGAACATGAAAAAGAAAAGAGTAGCGTAGCCGATAAAAAGCGTCCGCCATATCTAGTTTTATCACCATGCCACTTTAATTTCTCTGTTTGTTGGAGTGAATTGCCTCTTGCACTAGGAGATGTTGTCTATTATTTGGTGTTTATGGATGAAAACTCCTTGATTTTCAGATATGATGGATGGGAGAAGGGTTTTTAGACATCTGGCTAAGATTTTGGTTAATATTTTGTAAGAGGAGTTGCATAAAGAGATCAGCCAAAATCAGGAGAAGGATGAGGGATTATTTTCTTTAGTAATCAAGGCTAGAAAGGAAGAGTTCGGGGCTCCTCTCACTTTATATTTCTCCTTGGTCCATTGCAGCATTCGACAGAGATCAGATTTTATTATGTCCCAACAATGTCTAAAGAATGCGATCGAGAACCCATCGGGGCTAAGGGATTTATCATCCTCTAGGCCCCACACGTCTTTTTGGACTTTTGACTCTTTAATTCTTCCAATCAGCATGCAATTGTCTTCATCTCTGATAAACCTAGGAATATACCAAATCATCTATGGGATGCTATTCGGATATTCCGCTTCTTAGTTTGTAAGGAGTGTTGAAAAGTGATTTAATGCTTCCTTTTTTTTATTTCTTCCTAGTCATACATGGTCTCACCATTAGCCCCTTTTATTTCTTTTATATTGTTTCTTTGCTTTCTAGCTTTTGATTGCATATGGAAGAAGAGGATATTCCTATCCCCAGCTTTCAACCATGAATTATTGACTTAAGTATCCATCTCTCCTATTCATTCTTGTAGGCTCGATATATTCTTTGGCTTATGTCCTTTTCTTCAAGCATGTGTTTTTTGTTAACTTCTTCCACTTCCATGCTCTGTTGTAGTGAATCAAGTTTCCGTTGCAAGGATTTCCTCTCCGTCGTTGGTTCCTTGTAGTTTTTTTGTGCTCATAATTTCAGGGCCTTTTTTACTTCTTTTAGCTTGCTTTAAAAAATAAGAATTGAAGATCCAATAAAGTGATGCTCCCAGTCCTCTCTAATTGTTTTATACAACATCTGATGATTGCGTCCATAAAGGGTTGAATCTAAAAGGTAATGGCCTATACCAATCCAGGTCAACTAAATTCAGGCTTACCGGTTTATGATTCGAAATGGCCGAGGGTATTATTTTGGATAAGTAATCTAGGTCTTCATCAAGATAGGAGCTAGAGACCAAGAACCTGTCGAGTCTTGCTGATATATGGTGCTTCCCCAACCTTTTGTTGGACCAAGTGAAATTCCCCCTTTTGGAAGGATATCAGAGAGGTCCTAGTCAGTAATGAGGTCTTCCACCTTTTCTCGGAAAGTATCCCTGATCACACAATCTCTGCACTTCTCTTTCTGTGATAATGTGACATTTAAATCCCCTGCAATGATGCTTCTTTCTATGTTTATTTCACCTTTCATGTCTACTAACGAATCCCAACATTTTTGTTTCTCTACATAAATTTGGGGGGCGTAAATGTTGAATATCTTATATACCTTTCCATTTTGCTTGTTTACTAGCTTAGTGAAAATCCAATGCTGAGTTGTTTTTTCACTTCGTTTTTACAAAATTTGTTCATCCCATAAAGTGGCTATTCTTCTAGAGGCTCCTCTGGAGCTTACCACTGTCTGATTACTTTTTGGGTCAGATGTCTGATTACTTTTGGGCCAGATGCTTCTCAGATTTAATAAGATCTCTTATTGTTCTCATTTTTAATTTGCTACCTAGGCCTCTACAGTTCTAGGATACCACCAACATGATTTATCGGGGTTATTCTTAATCCCTCCTATAAGCTGGTTACCCCCAGTGCTCTATTGAGGACAATGATTGTTCTATTGTAGTTTGTTTCCCCAGCACTTTGTCTTTTTGGGATGCTTCTCTTACATCTCATCCTGTTTTTCTACCTGTATTTTTAATATGGATTCCTTCTTCAACATCTTCTTCCTAATCACTAGATAGCCGTTGTGTATGATTTCTGGTTAGGTCTCTGGTAACAGTTTCCCGCGATCCCAAAACTTCTGCTATTGTTCCTACTGGATCTATTTCAGATTGAAAGTGGGAAGCTCGTGGAGGGAGAGCCAATCCTGGAGGGACAACATTTGGAGCAACAACTTCTACAAAAGTTGGAGGGGAAAAGGTCACAGGTGGATATGGGTCTTGCTAAACTGGCACATCTCCATTGGATTCCATTTGAGATGGTATTTCATATTGATTACCAGTGTGGGCCATTGAAGCATCTTTTGGTAGGGTTTCACAACCATTTAGGGTTTCAATCGGGAGAGGGGAAATCACTGATGGTCCTGAAGTTGTTGGGTTTGGTTCAAATTACTTGGACGGGTTTGCTTGCTTATTCCCCATCTTCCTTTTTACGGTTTTCCATGTTTCATTATCTTGCTCCTTTTCTTGATTCTTTGGTTTGTTCTTATAGTCCTTCACAAAATGGACATACTCATGGAAAGCCTTACATTTTAAGGGTAGCTATTCATAGTCCAGTTTCTGAACATTATTCCATTTGTCCAGTCTAAGGACTATTGCTTCTGGGAGTCCCTTATCCATATGATCCACTTCTACATAGATTCTTGTGCAGGAAAGCATATTTGACTTTTGTTCGACCTTATCCAAGTATTTCCCCAACTTGTTACCAATACTAGTCAGGCAGTCTTCACCCCAACAGTGAAGAGGCAGGTGTGGGAGGATGACCCAAATCGACACTGCAGAGAGAACATCTAGTTCTGGGTTGAAGTCTAGCATCCAATGGTTGAGATACATACCCTAGTTACTAAGAAAATATGGCCCTACTCTAAAGATAAGGTTGTGATCCTATTTTGATTCAAACATGAAGACGTAAAATCCCCTTCCACAAAAATAGTGGTTCATTCTTCCTTTTATTAAGACATGCCATTTCTTTTGTAACCAGATTTCCATGGAGTGAGGGGATGAACACATACCCATTAATTTTTCGATGAGGCCTTGGTCACTGAGTGCCAAATCCATCTGTCTGGAAGGTGCTACAGGAAGATACACTTTCAGGAGGCTGTCTAGATTTTTCACAAATTTGGGGGGCTAGTTTTTGGATACAAATCCTATGTAATGCCCGCTTCGGTACTTTAACTGATTAGACTAATGAGGGTACTAGTTTTGAAATGAACTGGCTAAATAAAACACAAACCATTTGAATTTACTTTGACAATGCTTTAAGATGATAAATGACAAATAATTTGTATGCTCGACTGACTGAGATACTAGAATGCATGATGTGAATATTTTATATAGTGTAGCGCTACTAATGTGCGCTTGAGTGTGTGCAGTGGCAGGTAAGACGATATACCGACTGACCCACAATGGAATTTTAGGGGTCGTAAGAACACATAGGGGTACGACGACTGACTGTCGACCCTGGATTAGCAATCCATGCACGGTTGAAGCCGTTTCAGCTCACCCGGGGAAGCGTATGCCGTACGTGTAAGGCCATAATGATTTGGTCGCGTACGATGAGTTGAGGGGTGCGCAATAAGGAGAGCCTTATCCCTCAACATCCCTTAGTCTCCAAGGAGCGTAATTAAGAGATCGCGGTAACGGTTCCCAGTTGCTACGCAGTACTCCCCACAAGAAGGAAGAAATGAAACTCTCAAAAGGGCCTGCCGAAGAGGTACCTATACAAGAACGAGAGGAAGAAAATTAATCAATGGTATAAACGAAAATTTCACATAAGATTTAAGAAATATTTTATTTCATTTTGTTCTATTTTATTAATTTGAATAATTCTATTCAAGATTTTATTTTTAATTGATTTCATTAATTTGAATTATTCATTTTAATTGATTTTATTAATATGAAAAAGAATTGAAGAAATTGATTTTATTCAATATTAAATTTGATTAATTATGTTGATTGAAAAAGATTAATAATAAGGGAATTATTTTTATTCAAAGATTTTAGTTTAATTGGATTTTATTATATTGAAGTATCCTATACAAATTTTATTCTTGATTTCATTTAATTAAATTTCTTATCTTAATTAATTTTATTATACTGAAAATGGGTTAAAAGATTGACTTTATTTATATTAAATTTGATTAATTTTATTATTAAGAAAAATTATTATTTATTCAAAAGATTTTATTATTTTAAATCATTCTATTAAAGATTCTATTTAATTGACTTCATTATTTTGAGAAAGAATTGAAATAGGTCATTAATAAAAGAATTGTTTTTCTTTTATTATTATTCAAGATTTTACTTTAATTAATTTATTCATAGAGAAGAAATTTAAAATAGATTTTACTTTTAGTAAAATGAATCATCTTTTAATTCAATCTTAATATTAGAAAAAGAAAGAAAAGTAGAAAGCAATAAGCCTAACTAAAAGATTGTTAAGTAAACTAATTGAGAACTAAAAGAGAAGTAGAACTTTTCTACATCTAACTCCCACTGATCTAGGGATTTAGGTGCACATTAAAGACATTAAGAAGACACGTGTTTGAGAATATTGGAAATTAAAATATTAAATTAAATTAAATATGTGCATGGACAGACACATGGCACACAGGTTTTTGCTATATAATGAGGGAGGAGAAGGAGAGAAAGACATCTCTTGCTCCCTAATGCTGGATGGTCATCATAATCTCGGATTATGTTATGATCCTTGGAGTTGGGATTAGCCGGAACGGGGATTGGGAGATCCTTTCGGGAGGTTAGCTTGTGTATTCTTACGACCCCATTAGCTCGGGGGTTCGAGGAGAAGAAGAGTAGCCTCGATACGGTAGGGTGGTCAACCGAGGGGTCACTTGGTACTTCGTCAGGAAATTGGATTGGATCGTGCGGAAACCACTTCGAGGACTCCATCGATTCGCTGGACCAACCGTCGAAAACAGGTTTGAAGTATTTATTTTGCTAACTCTTGTGGTCAACGAATAAATCTGGGTATATAGTTTTATTTATTGACATTCATGTACTACAATAGATAGATCTAGATCTGTGGCCTCTATATCTTCATTTGAAAAATCGTACTGAAAGTTCTGCAATTAATTATACTTATATTTTTAAATTCCATGGAAGTCTTTTGTCTTTTTTGGAGAACCCGAAATGGGGGACTCTACATTTGGTATCAGAGCCGGTCGAGCCTTGAGGGCACCAGACTCATATTTCTACCGAGGGTTTGTAGGTATCTTCGTCAAGGTTGGATCCAGACATTCAAATCCGCCACTGCTAGAGTCATCTACTCGACGTCAAGCTCGACTTCTGAATCAGGTTCATGTTATCCCGTATTTCATTAACTATCTAAATTTTTTCTTCTTGATTTGTATTATGGATTATCTCACATAAATTGGTAATGTCGGTATATTCAATAGAGTGTGAGTTTTTAAGAGATTTCTATAATTTGATTTAAATTCCGGGAATAATACTTAATTAAATCTATGGAAAAACTATCTTATATTTAGGTAGATTAGAAAATCTACGAACCTGACTGCAAATTTCTTAATGAGTTCGAATTGCATTGCAGATCTCGTAGTATAGATCGATCCCCTTGTATGGAGTTAATCTTTATTTCAAAATTCTGTTGAAAGTCTTATCAGAGATTTGAATGCGTTTTCAGATCTAACTTTGTTGCAAATTTATCTTTCGGAGATTGAATGCGTTTCCAGATCTAACTTGTTGCAAATCTATCTTTAAGATATTGATGCGTTTCCAGATCTAACTTGTTGCAAATCTATCTTTCAGAGTTTGAATGCGTTTTCAGATCTAACTCTGTAGCAGGTTTAGCTTGATCGAATTCAGTTATATTTTCGATCCTGAACTCTGTTCTCATCCCTAATTTAGCATTTCTAGATCCACAAATCGAATTGTAAATTACTCTGTAAATCTATGTGTATTGATTCGTTGGTCATTTTCAGAATTTCTTAAACAATTTATATTTGACCTTAACTCGCTGTGTATCCGATACATTGAGCGTTTTCAGATTTCTTCAAACGATTCGTATTTGATCTTAAAGCAAATTAATGTGTAACCATTTCGAGTTGGGATGGCGTTTCTAGAACTCCTAAAACGATTGATAATTTGCCCTTTTAAAATCCATGTTGATCAATTTCAGGTGGCGTTCCAGACCTCATAAATTGATTCACAAAATGCTCTTTAAAATCCGCGTTGATCCATTCAAGAAATCAGATCTCTACTTAATGTTTGTTTAAA